>QJPP01001264.1:0-360219 GCA_003996215.1 Jaltomata sinuosa
GAGAAGATAAAAGGAAATTTGTTTATTTGGTCGAGAGACATTTAGACGATACAATTGACGCAATCACATCGTGACACGCATATAGAAAGAACCCAATTAAGCCTAGAATCGACATTGTTCCAACGCCATGGTGAACACGTCCCTAGTTCATCCTCTCATACTGATTTAAACCCCTACGTTTATTATTGTTTTGTTTACAACTTGATTTCAAAACCCCCCCTTTTATTTACTGGAAACGATTGACGACTAGTCACATACTTCACTAAAGTCTTAATCATCACCATATTCTCTGTGGGATTCGACCCCAACCGTCAGCCTTGTGACGGGCCGTCACTCAGGCCGTCACTCTTAGGCAGAATGTTGTTTTTCGCGTATTTTCTTCCGTTTCCGTGTTTGTTTCCATTTCCTACAAATACAACACAAAAACATCAAAAACAACAACGGTTGCTTGAAAACGTACGATTGTTCTTAGTAAAAAGGAGTCGAAAGTGACGTAAATTAGCGTCACATCACTAATCAACCACATTATAATCAAATTAAAGACTAAGTGTCAACACTAGATGGACACAAATTGATCTTGCAAGAAAATCAATTTTGTCATCAATAGGATCAACTAGTGTTGACACTTATGCTAATCAACGACATTATAACTAAATTAAAGACTAAGTGTCAACACTAGGTGGACATAAATTGATCTTGCAAGAAAATTAATTTTGTCATCAATAGGATCAACTAGTGTTGACACTTATGCTAAACAAATACATTATCACGCTAATAATTAAATAAACTAAATTAAAGACTAAGTTTTCTATTCCAATTCATTACAAGTCACTATCTCACAATTTGAACTCACTATACTTCACTATTTTAAGTAACTTGTTCATAATTTCAAGTCATTATACTTCACTATTCTAAGTCACTAGTTCACATTTTCAATTCACTACTTCACTATTCAAATTCACTAGTTCACATCCACCATATAAGACAAACTAATTAACAATAATAAACCCTAATTAAATGATAAATCCTAATTTAGTAACTAAAATTAACAATGGCATGTCCTAGTTAAATGATAAATCCTAATTTATTAACTAAAATTAACAATGATAAACCCTAATTTAATAACTATAATTAATTAACAAGAAAATTAAAATTACTTACCTTGATGGACCCCACCGGAGCAGCAACAGCGACGGCGACAGGCGGCAGCGGCAGGCGACAACAACCTTCAGCAGCAGCAGCGGCAACAACCTTCAGCAGCAGCGGCAGCGGTGGAAGGCGGAGGAGGGGGGGACGCCGGAGGGAAGGTTTTCGGAGGGAGGGGGCGCCGGAGGGAGGAGTCGCCGGAGGGTGTGTGAGGGTGGTGGTCGATCGGGGAGAGAGAGAGTGTGTGAGTGTGAGTGTTAGGGTGTTAGGGTTTAAAGGTAATAAAATAAAATTAAAAAAAAAAAAAACGACCAATTGAAAAAAACTAAAAGTAATTAATAAAAATTATTTAATCATCAACATATTTCATAAACTCGGATACATTATTGATTCATTACATTACTCAATGATTATGCTACTATACAATGTATTTCATACTACTTGAATGGATTATCAATCGATTAATTAATTAGCTTTTGAATACGTACTATATATGTACATCATGACTAGACGAGACATATATTTAAGACGACGGACCAGTAATATATAGGACTTGGTTAATTATATTACTCAACGATCGTCATCATATAGTACCTCATACGTACGTAATACAACGTATTCCACTAGCTACTTGGATGAATTGTCGATTAGTTAATTAGCTTTTGAATATGTACTATATATATAAACATACATCACTAAAGACGAGACATATATATTCAAGATGATGGACCATTTAATATACAGGACTTGATTAATTATATTACTCTAAGATCGTATATTACCTCATATATGTACGTAATACAATGTATTCCATACTACTTGGATGGATTATCGATTGGTTAATTAGCTTTTGAATACGTACTATATATATACGTACAATATCGCCGCAAAAAAAATATATTCAAGACGACAGATCATTACTATATATATAGGACTTGGTTATTTACATTACTCAACAATCGTATATTACCTCGTGTGTACGTAATACAATGGTATTCCACTGCTTGGATGGATTATCGATTAGTTAATTAGCTTTTGAATACGTACTATATATATACGTACATCACTAGACGAGACATATATTCAAGACGACGGATCATTATAGTACATAGAATAACTTGGTTAATTATATTCAATGATCGTATATTAACTCATATGTACGTAATATACAACATATTCCATACTACTTGGTTATGGATTATATATCGATTGGTTAATTAGCTTTTGAATACGTACTATGTATATACGTACATCACTAGACGAGACATATATTCAAGACGATGGATCATTATATATAATATATAGGACTTGGTTAATTACATTTCTCAATGATCGTATATTAACTCATATGTACGTAATATACGACGTATCCATACTACGTATTTGGATATGTATTATCGATCGGTTAATTAGCTTTTGAATACGTACTATATATATGTATATACGTATATACATCACTAGACGAGACATATGTATATATTCAAGACAATGTATAAGTTATGAGGGAATCTATGTATTATCTTATACAGGATATAGAAGGTGGAATAAGTAATACTTGTATAATTAATACATGAATAACTAATCCCTGCATAACTAATACATGTATAAATAATATATAGATTCCCTCATAACTAATATCTACATTACTAATACCTATATAACTTTAACTAGCTACCAAACGACCCCTTAGTGTTATACACAATATCAAAATAGTGATTATTAAAAATATTTTAAAGGTAATACCGACATCCGGAGGTCGATTTTATTCAAAATAATTAAATAAAAGTAAACTACCGACCTCCGGAGGTCGGTATTACCTTTAATTTTAATGAAAATAAAATTAATTACGTTAAATAAATAATACCGACCTCTGAATGCCGGTATTAATATTATTTTAATTTTATATTTTATATAAAACCGTCTTCCGAAAGACGCTTTATTTAAAACTAATTCAAAATATTATTCTGTAGTCTTTTATATTTTTAATTGAGATAAAATTAAATTATATTCTTAATTTTCTAATCAAGTACCGACCACTGGATGTCGATCCTAATAAAATAATTAAATAAAAATAAAAATACCGACTTCTGGAAGTCACTATGAGAATAATTTAAGGTAAATAAAATCAATTATGTAAATTTAATATTACCGACATCAGGAAGTCGGTATTAATTTATTTTTTTTGTTTTTTATCTTATAAATAACTGTCCTCCGGAGGACGGTTTATTTAAAAGTTATTAAAAATATTCCTTTTTTTCATTTTTTTATATTTAATTGAGATAAATTTAAATATTATTTTTTATTTACTAATTCGATACCGACTACAAGAGGTCAATTTTTCTTAATTTTATTTTTTCTGCGAAAATTTCTGACCATCGGAGGTCGGTATTTGGTTTTCCCGCATTTTTTCCCCAAAAAAACCGACATCTTGAAGTCGGTTTTCTTAAGAAAATAAAATAATTTTTTGTTTTTAATAATACCGACCTCCGGAGGTCGGAAATTACCGACTTCCATAGGAGGTCGGTAATTTGGAGGTCGGTATTCACAGTTTTTTTAGTAGTGCCCTTTTGAATTGAGAGAGCTCCTCTATAAATAAGGGTTATTTCAACCTAGAAAAAGAATTAGTTTTCTAAACAATACCTGCCCACCCAAGTATTGAGAGAGGTCGGCTGTGAATTTGGGATCACTGTTGAAGACCGTAGAACTGAAATTGGACTTGCTTCAAGATATTTGTTCACGCTTCAGAGGTAATTCTTGGTTAATTTTCAACATACTTGATGTGTACTACGTGTTGGTATTTGTAGTCTATTATTCATGTAAGCAGTAAGTTCCTGGAATGCTTCCGCTGCGTGTACTACTTTCCAACAATAATGACACCATCAGGGATGCTCAGTGCCTTAGCATCAAGATTCAAGGAAATGCAGGGGCATAACCACCCCTAAACCTACCGATTCAGTAGTTTCAATAGCTTTGGCTCAAACCCTGTATTTGTGTTGAGTAAATAATCTTATACAAAACCCAGTGAGCAAAAAAAGATTGTGGTCTAGAACACATAAACTAACAATCCTGGCTCGGTCTCTGATGGTGAAGCAAACTAAAAATGTATTAGTTAATTGTCATGAAGCCAACAAATATTTGGCTTTGGAACAACAGAAGAAACGATGATGCACCAATGCTTTGGAACGAAAGTTTGGCTTTCTCTAATTTGTATCCCTTATATATTGGACTAGAAACACCATTCTAAACAGATGAACTGTAAAAACAGAATCATTGGACTTATATCTTGCAAAAAGTGCTCCCATAGTTCCAAGTTTTGCAGCATAGGAAATCATAACAAAAATTAGAATATTGTGTACGAGAGGGCAGCAGCAAATAATAGGGGTGAGCTGGAAAAGGAAAAGACTTCCTATAGGAAAAGACTCGCTTATACAGCAGGAGGATGGTAATTAAGCAAATCAACTAAGATCAGTATAACAATATTTGAAATGAATTACTAATACATCATGCTGATTCTGGAATCTACCATTTCTTCAATCCTGTGTATATGCCTGATTATTCAGACAAGTTCCGATATATATCTCCAAATTTTGAGCTCTACTTTTCAATTTTAGGATTGCTGAGGTAATCCCTTAAAAAGACTAAATTTCACATCATTCAGATACACAGAGGCAAGAGAAGTTCAAGTCAAGAACTGTACAACATACATAATACGGATTATGCATGAACTGTAGGGTTGCAGGGTGTTCATAACACGTAGCGGAAGAAAAAAAGCAACCCCGGACAGATCTACTTGTGTTTAAAATTTACTAACATCTAAAATTTTAGTTGAAAATCTTCTTCGATAGTACGAAGACTCTATGCGTATCCACACCGAGACCGATCTTTGCTATCAACTCTTTGATCAACGGAATTCGCGAATAAATTGAACATGGATATTGTGTTGAGTTTTTCTCAAAATCTCAACCCACAATAAACGGAACAAGAAAACTATTTTCTTGTCAATTATATTTTTCTCTGTGTATTACTCACACACTTTCAATAAAGTGTTTTTCTCATAAGAACTCTTTCTCATGAAGATAACTTTTCTCATAATGAAAACCTTTTTCATCAACCAAAAAAAAAATTACTATGAAATTTTTCCCATCACCCTTTATATAGAGTCACCTATAAACCTTTCTCCTATTTGGTTAAGGTGACAATTACTTGGGGTAAAAATTTAATTCCATAATTAAACTTTTATGGAAAATTTCACATTAGAAAATCAAAATCTCATTCTCAATGAGTGCACATTACCGTGTATGACAACTATGTCCTTTTATGGACATTAACAGTTAATCAAGTCCTTAATGGACTTCAATTTGGTGTTGTACACGTTAAGTGCAACATCCAATTCCAAATTGGATTTAAACTTACAAGTTTAAGTTGGACTTTCAAAAGTTTTATTAATATATTTATATACCATATATAAATAAATATCCAATATATATATCACATATATATTTCAATTAAGAGATATAATTTAATTTTCTATTCTAAATAAAAAGCTTCAATTTATTCACAAAATATTAATTATATTCTCGGTGCTAGCGAAGAATATAATAATATTTCGTTTGGACTAATACTTTATTTATTTGACTAATTAAATTCTCTAATTTAATTATCAAACAATAAAATAACTAATCCATTAACAAAGATCGGAACACTCGTTAGTGTGCGATCCCATAAGTTCAAAACTAAGCCTGTAGTAAATTGATCATATCAATATACTAATCAAGGTTGGGCTCTAGCAACACTCCTTAACGACCGGATAGCATGAAGTATACATTTTACTCTCAAGAACCTGTAGAAGAATAATGTAGAATTTTCTTCAGTCCTTATAGCTCTGGATCACCCTAGGATATGGTCTAACTGTCAAATCCCAATAGGTGATCAACTATGTGTGCATGTCAGATTATAATCGACTATTGAATGACCTAAGAAACTCTTTTCTTCTTTCATTCAATTGCCCTAGCCAAGGTATTGATTAGTCGTTTATAATACATGACAACATAGAGCTTAAACTAATTACAAAGAGTTGACAGATTCCTTCTTGCATCAATCATTAATTCTACAATCATTTAATTATACCCAATATCCTTTCAATAATTTCCGTATGGACATGGGTGTCCGGTATCAAAGTATAATAAATAACTTGTTAATTACTATGACGATCTCAAGTCAAAGGAAACTCTTACATCACATTCTTCAAGGGATAATATCCTAGTGATAGTTTATGGTAATTCTAACCATTAGGAATTATCGGGTGAGTCTGTTCAATGATCATATCTCTATATGCATCATCTACATATGTGATATAGTTAATGAGATCAATTAATCTTTATCTTATAAAGACCACCACATACATATTGATCTAACCGGATCACTAATGTCCTAATTAGTAATCCTACGATCAAGAACAATTTTAGATTAAGTTATAAGAAACATGACTCTCTCATTATCATGATCTCCATCATGATGTCAAATCCCAAAACTTAATCAAGGACCTTATCATATTAATCAAACAATTTGATATAACTATGAAAAAGAATATAAGATGCCATATATTTATATCAAATAATATTTATAAAGTATGTTCGAATCATCACAAGTGAGATTGGATCTAGGGCATATCCACTATATCTCCAACAATCTCCCACTTGCACTAGAGTCAATCTTTAAAGTATCTTATTCTCAATTTTCACTTGTGCCTGGTCAAACTCCTTTGCACCAATTAGTGAATGAGTCTGCTAGAAAATTTAAGCAGCTTCTTAGATCTATCTCCATAGATCATCTATCTCTATAGAAATTTATTCTCAATAAATAAGCTATTTTTCTCAAGTTTTCATGAAATACTTAGAAGTCTCATTCCTAATGGGTTCTACATATGTCACTTTCGATAAGTCGTTATGGACTTTCCATTAGGGCAACTTTATTTTAAATTAAAATTGCATAGACTTTCAAAGTGCACATAGTTCATCCAATTCATAATTAGATTCTCGTGTGAGATTTATTTGATATTTATATATTTTTTAAATAAATAAATATTAGTTATAAGTATCAAATATGCATGACTATACATTACTAACAAAATAATCGTGCTCCACTAATCTCTTGTACGTACAAAGTTCATCTTCACATCTAACATAATTGAACTTTTCAATTGTCTTATTAAAGTGAACATTTCAATTTTTGAGATATTTCCTTTAGTTCACAAAAAGACCTTTGCAACTTAGCAACTCTCATGAATGAAACTTTGTATCGCCTCCTCATAAGTCTTTGGATTATCATCATTATGATCAATCTCATCTAAGACATTATCTTGTACCAATAGATCCAATCTATTTGGTGTATGATATTGTCTACAACTTTCTAAGAGGTTCGTGTACAACTTGCTCACCTTTCTATTAGATTTGATTGTTGTTCAATTTGATTTAGAACTGGTTCATTAACCTATTCATGAACTTCATTAAGTTCTTGAACTTCAACCATTGAATATGACAACTTTCTTGTCAACTTCAAGACATCCAATAAAGGTTCCTTAACTTGTATCTCATGCTCTTGACTTTGTGTTGATTCACTAATTTCTTGAACTTCATTAAGTTCTATTTCTACACCATCATTTTCTTTTTAAAAAGAAACTCCTTTTCTGAAAAGGTTGCTCCTCTTGCCATAAACACTTTATGGTTATAGGGGTGATAGAAATCATATCCCATAGTTTCTTTGGGATACCCAATGAATCTTTACTTATCAAATCTTGAATCAAGTTTATTAGATTGCAATCTTTTAACATAAGTTGGACAACTCCAAACTTTAACTTGTTTAGAGTTAAGCTTATATTCCTTCCATATCTCATATAGTATTGCAAAGACTGTTTTAGTGAGAACTTTATTATGTAAGTATGTTGCTGATTCTAAAGCATATTCCCATAAGTTTATTGGAAGATCAGTGAATTCCATTAAGGATTTCACCATGAGAGAATCTCATTCTCTTTGAGATATTAAGTAAATCTTTAATAAAATATTCTTCACATCTATCAAACTTTAGTATCTTGATACTTTCACAAGTTTATTGGCAACTTCACTATGAAATCTTTTGAATATTTCACGAGATTCATATTTGTGTTTCATAAAATACACACAAATTTATATATCATCAGTGAAGGTGATAGATTGAGAATATCTACCTTTGGCTTGAATTCTCATGGACTTATAAACATCTGTATGAATTAGTCCCAATAATTTAGAAGCTTTATCACCAATTTCAGTAAATGGATATTTGATCATTTTGCCTTTAAGATAAGATTTATAAGTTGAGTATGATTCATAATCATATTTATCAAGATACCTTTTCTTGTACAACTTGCTAAATCTCTTCTCTGCAATATGATCAAGCTTACTATACCAAGGTTTATACGATTCACTTGATTATCTCTTTTCCTCTTAAGACTTGAAACATGCATAATCGAATTAGCACTCACATTAGGTAAGACATAAATACCATGTTGAAAATAGTTATTCACATATAATTCATCTTTATGAAAAAATAGAGAATGTGCTATTATTAAAGTAATGCAACAACCTTGCATGTCTAATATGAAACTGAAATTATGTTCAAAACAAATTTAAGAACATGATAACAATTTTTTTAACATAAGTATTTTGCTTGTAGGGATTGGGAGAGAAATTCATCATACAACTGGTGTTGCAACTTTTGCACCATTTACAACTTGTATATTAACTTCTCTTTTATTTAACCTTCTACTTATATTGAACTCCTTCAACATATCGTAGATCTTCATATTTATTGTTCGTATCTAATACCCACAATAATGAAGAATCATTGTGGTTAAATAAACTCATGAAAATAATTTTCATTAAAGTCTTACCTTATTTCTTGTCCTTTAGAATTGCAAGACACTATTGCAATTTTTCTTCCAATGTCCTTTCTTCTTTCAGTGAAAACATTCTACTTCAAATTTGAATAGTGACTGAAAAATCAAATCTTGAGAAACTCTTTTATCAATTTGCACCTCAACTTCTCAAGTTGTTCAATCATATCATTCATATAATTGACAGGTGCTCAATTGAAAAATTACAGTCAACTTAGATTCAAATAAAATTTTAGATAACCAGTATCTAATTATTTTACTTTGTGTACCTTACACTAATTAAACATCTTCTCAAGATATTCAATAATTTATTTTGAATCCATATCCTAATGTTTTCTATGGAGTTCAGAACTCATAGAAGCGAGAATAATGCATATGGCAAGAAGACATTCTTCCAAAATTTTAGATAAATTTTCATGCCCTAGCATCATTCTCAAATAGGAACTATTTTGTCAAACTTGTCGATCACATCAATTAGTTTTTCAAGCATAAGAATAATTTTTCAAATTTATAAACCAATCATCAAAGTTTGGTTCTACAACTTATTGGTATCAAGTATTTCTTGTAATGAGATAGCAGACATATTGAGAAATACAAAGTACAAAAGTAAAGGCAATAATATAAACGGAGAAGGGCCTAAATTATCCTTCAAGTATTGAAAATGGTACAAATATACCCTTCTTCCACTTTTGGCCTCTAAAATACCCTTCTCATCTACCTTTGGGCCCTATTTTGCTCTTTCCCTTAACAAAGTCTTTAGGAAAAATGATTAGGATTTTCATTTAATATGTAACAACATTTTATTTGTTGAAATTTTAATTAATCAAAACCTATTAACTCACAAACCCAATTTGGATCCCAGATTTAGCTCCTCTTCATTTCTTATCTCTCCATTTTTTTCAAGTTCTTATTTAGATTAAAGACATATGTCATAGATTTAATTTAATGACTGAGATTTAGTAAATTAAAAATAAGTCTTAATTATTATTAGAATAATTAATTATTTTCATATATTTATTTTTAAAATATTATTTTAATCTCACAATTCTAGTTGTACAAGATATATTTCTTGAATATAAAAAAAATATTCTCACTTGCTTGAGGCTTGAATAAATTTTTTCCTACATCATTTTTACTTTAATTTTTTTGCTACTATTTTTTTCACTCAAATTATTTTTAGCCTAATTTTGGATGTTGGAAAGGAATTTCAATGTTGGAAGAGAAGTCCTCTCGCTTTAAAGAAAAATTACAACTAACATTTAATATAACTTTTTTCCTGTATTTTAAATAATATAGCAATCAGATATTTGAATATTTGAGAAAATAAATAATAATATAATTAAAAAAAAATTTAATGGCTAGAATAGTGAAATTGCCTTATATTTTGGAGTAAATAAATAAAAGCAATTAATTATCTTAATCATAATTAAGATTTATTTTTAATTTACTAAATATTAGTCATTAAATTAAATCTATGACATATGTCTCTAATCTAAATAAGAACTTGAAAAAAATGGAGAGATGAGAAATGAAGGGGAGCTAAATCGAGGATCCAAATTGGGTTTGTAAGTTAATAGGTTTTGATTAACTAAAATTTCAACAAATAAAATGTTGTTACATATTAAATGAAAATCCTAATCATTTTATCTAAAGGGTTTTGTTAAGGGAAAGGGCAAAATAGGGCCTAAAGATGGATGAGAAGAGTATTTTAGAGCCCAAAGGTGGATGAAAAGGGTATTTTAGAGCCCAAAGATCGAAGGAGGGTATATTTGTACCATTTTCAATACTTGAAGGGTAATTTAGGCCCTTCTCCGTAATATAAAACATATTTACATGTATCATAAAGACATGGACTTTTATCTAAATGATATTTTTACTAATTATTATATACCCTCATTATGATGTAAGAAATCTCTATTTCTTTTAGTGGATTAAAGGAATCCTTCAACAATATATATGAGCCCCCTGGTTGGCAGGTCGTTTCTCACACATACTTTGAAGGTAGGTACTCTTACCAATTGTATCTCTATACAATTTCCTTAAGTAGCTCTATGTCAAATAGCCTCCTGGTTGGCAGGTCGTTTCTATTCACATAGTTGAGTTTAACCATCATAACAACAAAGAATCAATTAAATTTCATACTCCCCGGGTTGGCCAGGCGATAGCATAAAAATTAAATAATTTTTTTTGTCCGTGCATCTAATACAATAAATAATTTTAATTTATTCTCGAACTACAAGTCTCCTGGTTGGCAGGCTGTTCCTTGTAACAAGAAATAAATAAAAATATTTATTTTGATGGATAGCTATACAATAAAATATCTTATATTTTACTATTTAAGAACTCAAATTTTAGTGAGAGGGAATTATTATTAAAACAACTTTTAATAACATGGTGATCAAATCACTTATACCATGTGAATTTAGTTTAAGTTGTTTATATGCATAGTCCTATTTCACTTACATCACATGTAACAAATAATTCAAAATTATATAAAGAACGAGCATGAAACACATAAATAAAATTCAATACCTTATCAATTTGTATATCCTATATACATGTATATCTCATATATCATGATTTATATCACATATAAATATATTTATACAAAATTTATATTTAATGAACCTCTCATGAATCAATAATTATTAAAATAATAGTAAAGTTCAATAACCTTGAATGAATTGACACCGTATCTAATACTCCCTCTGTCCCACTTTATATGACTCACTTTCCTTTTTAGTCAGTCCCAAAAAGAATGACACATTTCTACATTTAGTAACAATTTAACTTTAAAATGTCCATTTTACCCTAAATGAAATGATTTACAACCACACAAACATCTAGGACTCATTTTAGACCACAAATTTCAAAAGTCTTCATTTCTTTCTTAAAGTCCGTGCCAAGTCAAACTAGGTCATATAAAATAGGACGGAGGGAGTACATTATTCTACATTCATGTCATGAATTTTATCATTAATTCGTCATATGTATCTATATATACTTCTATTCATAATAAAAAATATATCAATACAAAATTATTATAGTTGAACTCTTCAAATATAATACGTAAGATGAATTTAGTAATAAATTATAAACGCAAAGAGCCGTGGCTCTGATACCACTGTAGGATTGCAGGGTGTTCATAACACGCAGCGGAAGACAAAAGGCAACCCCGGACAGATCTACTTGTGTTTAAAATTTATTAATAACTAAAGAATAGGTTTCAAGACAAACCTGGTGACGATAATCGTAGTTGAAAATCTTCTTCGATAGTACGAAGACTCTATGCGTATCCACACCGAGACCGATCTTTGCTATCAACTCTTTGATCAATGGAACTCGCGAATAAATTGAACATGGATATTGTGTTGAGTTTTTCTCAAAATCTCAACCCACAATAAACGGAACAAGAAAACTATTTTCTTGTCAATTATATTTTTTTCTTGATTTGGTGTATTACTCACACACTTTCAATAAAATATTTTTCTCATAAGAACTTTTCTCATGAAGAGAACTTTTCTCATAATGAAAACCTTTTTCATCAACCAAAAAAATCACCTTTTATATAGAGTCACCTATAAACCTTTCTCCTATTTGGTTAAGGTGACAATTACTTGGGGTAAAAGTTTAATTCCATAATTAAACTTTTATGGTAAATTTCACATTAGAAAATCAAAATCTCATTCTCAATGGGTGCACATTACCGTGTATGACAACTATGTCCTTTTATGGACATTAACAGTTAATCAAGTCCTTAATGGACTTCAATTTGGTGTTGTACACGTTAAGTGCAACATCCAATTCCAAATTGGATTTAAACTTACAAGTTTAAGTTTGACTTTCAAAAGTTTTATTAATATATTTATATACCATATATAAATAAATATCCAATATATATATATCACATATATATTTCAATTAAGAGATATAATTTAATTTTCTATTCTAAATAGAAAGCTTCAATTTATTCACAAAATATTAATTATATTCTTGGTGCTAGCGAAGAATATAATAATATTTTATTTGGACTAATATTTTATTTATTTGACTAATTAAATTCTCTAATTTAATTATCAAACAATAAAATAACTAATCCATTAACAAAGATTGGGACACTCGTTAGTGTGCGACCCCATAGGTTCAAAACTAAGCCTGTAGTAAATTGATCATAGCAATATACTAATCAAGGTTGGCGTCTAGCAACACTCCTTAACGACCGGATAGCATGAAGTATACAATTTACTCTCAAGAACCTGTAGAAGAATAATGTAGTATTTCCTTCTGTTCCTTATAGCTCTGGATCACCCTAGGATATGGTCTAACTGTCAAATCCCAATAGGTGATCAACTATGTGTGCATGTCAGATTATAATCGACTATTGAATGACCTAAGAAACTCTTTTCTTCTTTCATTCAATTGCCCTAGCCAAGGTCTTGATTAGTCGTTTATAATACATGACAACATAGAGCTTAAACTCATTACCAAGAGTTGACAGATTCCATCTTGCATCAATCATTAATTCTACAATCATTTAATTATACCCAATATCCTTTCAATAATTTCCGTATGGACATGGGTGTCCGGTATCAAAGTATAATAAATAACTTGTTAATTACTATGACGATCTCAGGTCAAAGGAAACTCTTACATCACATTCTTCAAGAGATAATATCCTAGTGATAGTTTATGGTAATTCTAACCATTAGAAATTATCGGGTGAGTCTGTTCAATGATCATATCTCTATATGCATCATCTACATATGTGATTTAGTTAATGAGATCAACTAATCTTTATCTTATAAAGACCACCACATACATATTGATCTAACCGGATCACTAATGTCCTAATTAGTAATCCTACGATCAAGAACAATTTTAGATTAAGTTATAAGAAACATGACTCTCTCATTATCATGATCTCCATCATGATGTCAAATCCCAAAACTTAATCAAGGACCTTATCATATTAATCAAACAATTTGATATAACTATGAAAAAGAATATAAGATGCCATATATTTATATCAAATAATATTTATAAAGTATGTTCGAATCATCACAAGTGAGATTGGATCTAGGGCATATCCACTATATCCCCAACATGAACAAGAGAAGCTTAATGCTTCAAATGAAGAGTATGAAAGTTGTGGTTCGTTTTTTCTTCAATCCTAGCAGTAAAAGAGATCATGTAACAACTCATCTTTATAGAGTGATGTACAACACAATGGCACAATTACTATGTCTTTCATTTTTCTCATGAACAAGTTATACATATAATATAGAGGTGACTAATATTTAAAAAACAAAATCTAACCTTCATGTAGACAGTTAATGAACAAGTAAAACCTTCATAAACAAGAGGAAAACGAGTCAAGATATCACATGGACTTCACTGGCTCATTACTTGCGAAGCTTTCTTAACTCTGAGTTTGGCTCTCAACTTCTTGATTCCCTTCATCAATAAAACTTTCTCGGCCAAGATTTAATTCCTAAATCTAGTAAAAACAGGCTCTCATTGTATGGAAATAGTTTTATTATATCAGAATTACCTTGGAAGTGAATATCTTGAAATTGCTGGTTTCTAGTGTCATAAAGAGAAAGGTCCCACCCAACGGACTCGAATATAACCTCGCCATTCTTCATAAAGGATAGGGGCCAACAGATTTTGGATGAGCAATCAATTTTAAATTGATGGCACCAAATCTTTCCGAAACAATCTTCTCTCATCATCCATATATGCCACCTATCTACTGATTCTGGGCCATGAACAAATAGGTGAAGTGAATCACGAAAGACTGCTAACCACCCAGTTAATTCACCATCAAAGAGGCAAGACACTGACAGCTTTATCATCATATCATATTATATTAAAAGTGGAAAGATCTTAAGTCACTCACATAATAACTAGATAACATAAACCAAAAACGAAATTGATAAAGTTGATTACCTGTTGAAACTTTCACACAATTCGTTCAACGCCTTACTCGCCAGATCTATGACCTTCTACTAATTCTTGATTAACTCTCAAATCAGTATTTGTGTGGGCAAGTGATTTTTTGGTCTGAAAAGTGATAAATTGGTGAAGAACAATATGCTCTTCTTTTATACACAATTCTCAAATTGAGAAGAACGTCTGTATTGATTTCACCATTAACTCCAAAAACGTTTTTCCATAAATATGTAAAAATATTTTTCTCCATAAATAGGTAAAATATTTTTATCCATAAATATTCTTAAAACGTTTTAATACTCTTTAAATATTTTCTGTTTTAAATTTAAAACAAACATTAGAATACTTAGTAAAATAATTTACTTCTTTCAGAGCATTCCTTTTCTTTTCAAAATTGATTAATTAATCAAGCATAGTAGGGACCGTGAATTTATTAATTGAGGCTTCTTATTATGATATTAATCCGCAAATGAATGAATTATCATATCATAATAAACTACAAATTATTCCACTAAAAATTTGTAATTGCACTCCTCGATTTAATTTCGAAATCTACCATTACATCTTATTTAACTCCCCATGTTAGAATTACCGACACCAATCAATTAAATTAAATTTTCTAAAAATTTAATTCATTGACTAACTTAATCCTTTATAATTATGCCCAACTTATTTTACGTGACGGATATTAAATCCACCTGCAGGGTTTTCACGTGAAAACTTATAAGCAACCATAAAGGTGTGTCTTCTATCTCAAGTCCGAGACATAGTTCTATCAACTAATTATTATTTCACTAGTGCAATTTGTTATCATCCAATCTATTAGGAATATATTAACTCATAATAGAGTCTCACATTTTAATAGATTAAAATAATAAATCAAACTACATAGATCATAATAATTATATCAAGATTAAGAGTATAAGTACATGTAATGGACTGGAGAAGTTGTTTACTAATATTCAGAATATAAACGAACATCTCTACTTGGTCCGTTCAATACATACGAAATGTACTAGCACAAGAAGTCGAAATATTACCACTTCCATAATTAAGAACAAATTATATTTAATCTTGTGCTACAATCATCAATATATTTGTCCTGCTTTATCTCTGATTGTGAACAATAATTAATAACTTATAAGAATCGACAATTTTAATCTTCCATGTATGAGTTAAATAACTCCATACACAAAATTGTCTACTGTATAAGTAAAGAACACGCATGTTGACACAATGATCTATTTATATAAAGACTTTATTAAATTAAGTAAATAAAATAAATAGTCTTTACATAGATTGAAACATAATACCTTAACATAAATTACATGGTTAATAGTATATCCTATCAGAAAATAACCCTATAATATTGATGGACATTTATATATTTTAAAATAAATTAAATAATTAATTTTAAAATAATAATAAAAATAAAAATACATTTATCATCATATTTATATTAAAAGTGGGAAGATCTTAAGTCTAAAGTTAAAAGACGAAAATAACCCTATAATGTTGATGGATAGTTATATATTTTAAAATAAATTAAATAATTAATTTTGAAATAATAATAAAAACATAAATATATTTATAATAAATATTGTTTAGTCATATTACTAATGACTAAGAGCCTGTTTGGCCTAGCGGTTGGAAGACTAAAACTCTTTTTTTTGTGATAAAATAGAGTGTTTGACCAACTAGTAAAACTGCTTTTAAATAGGAGCAAAAGCAGTTTTTCTGCTGTTGGAAGAAACATAAATTTTTTGTTTTTTTAAAAAAGCAGAAGCAAAAGCAGAAAATTATTTTTTTTAAGACAAAAATATCCCTATCATTTATATATATTTACCAATATATTTCGTGTTAATTAGTTAACATATTTCATAAGTTTGATTAAGCTTTATTTAAAAATTTTATTCTTCATTTTTACATCATAAATTCTTTATTTTATTTTATGATATATATATATATATATATATATATATATATATATATATTATTTTATGTTTCTATCAGATAAGCATTGAAA
Source organism: Jaltomata sinuosa (assembly GCA_003996215.1). Classification (NCBI taxonomy): domain Eukaryota; kingdom Viridiplantae; phylum Streptophyta; class Magnoliopsida; order Solanales; family Solanaceae; genus Jaltomata; species Jaltomata sinuosa. Next base: position 17,052 of record QJPP01001264.1, read on the forward strand.
ATGCTAGTGAACCCTAAAAAAAGTTAACAAAAAAATAAATTTCTCATTTATATATATTATTTTACTTATAAATGTTTATTATTGTGAAAGTTTTACTTTTGTAGGTAAGGATAATAATAAAACATAAATTAACAAACATCAATATTATTTAATATCACTAATTAAATATTATTAGATTATTTATGCAACTAACAAAATACTGTATTATCTTATAGTGAGAGTGTATGTGTTAAAAAATTACTTATTCCTATACCATCAATACAAATAAGCAATTAATACGATTCTCTTAATTTTCTTATACTTACATTTCATAATATTATAACTCAATTGCAACTCAATAAGATCAAGATATTAAATTTAAAAAAAATTAAATCATTTTGCTTGATGTTCTTTAGTATATTAAATCATCATATTAATATATGTTACTAATATTTAACTTTTTTTTTATGTATTTATGCATAATATAGATTGAAAATTTGTAATATGTACTTTTTAATTAAATAAAAATAAAAAATTAATTAAAAATTTTATAATAGATATTTTAAATAATTTCTCTCAATAAAATAATTTTAGTGATAAAATCTTATTGATACATGTCCTTTTTTGTAATTTGTCTCTCAAAAGCACTTTTTAAAAAAGTTTAGCCAAATACAATCGTTTATCAAAAACACTTTTTACATGAATTAGCCAAACACAATTTTTTTTTTCCAAAAGCATTTTTCTAAAAAACTATTTTATAAAAGTGTTTCTCAAAATAAGTAATTTTTAGTCGCTAGGCCAACCAAATTTCTCAAATAGTAAACTTGAGCTCATAATTAAGGAGGAGATAACATAACTTTGCTTATTACAGGAGATAATAATTTTTAAGTTAAAATATTACCATCTTCCTTATTTTCTCCTGATTTTCTCTATTTCTCTCTCTTCTATATCTAGCATCTCTTTCTTTTTCTGTTTTCTTTTTCTTTTTTTATATTTTATATTTTCAAATCTCTCTCCCTTTTATATTTTATATTTTCACCTTTCTCTTTCTCTCTCTCTCCCTCCCTCTTTCTCGTTTCTTTTTTATATTTTATATTTTATATTTTGACCTCTCTCTTTTTATTATTTTTTATTTTTATATTTTATAATTTTTTATATTATATAATTTTTTTTGTATCAAATGATACATTTTATATAAATTTATCATTTGGATGGTTTAGCCGTGAATATGTATAATTTATTATTTATGTTTGTATACAAATAAGTATATGTATTATTTTTATTTGTTTGAGTCTATCATATACAAACATGCAATATATCATTTGATACAAATATATCGTTTGTATTTATTTGTCAAATTATCATTTATATTTGTATATAAATAAGTATCATTTGTATATGTGTGGTTCAAGTTGTATAAACATGTATCGTTTGATACAAATGTATCATTCATATTTGTATGGTTCAATTTGTATCAATAAATGCAATTCATATGAATGAATACAAGTACAAGCATTCATAGAAAGAGAATCAATAGTTCCTTTTCAATTATTTAAAAATACAAATGATGCAGTCAACTACAAATATAAATACAAATACAAAAACAAATGAAATAATGAAAATACAAATGATGCAGTCAGCTACAAATACAAAATACAAAATAAAAATGATGCAGTCAACTATAAATACAAATACAAAACAGTTCTTTAAAAAAATAAATGATGCAGACAACTACAACTACAAATACAAATACAAACAGTTCTTTAAAAATACAAAATAATGCATCCAACGATACTTGAATTCATTGATATACAAAATACAAATACTAGCCATGAAAAGTTAAGTGACACAACATTCAAACAATTGGAATTATGATTGTGGTGACACATTTTCCGATGAAATCTGTGTGCGTTTTAGTGGTAATAGGGAAAGGCAATAGCTAGGTATTGAGGAGGAGATGAAGATGACGATGGATTACAAGTCGTTAATGGAGGTTAAGGGAGATTGAAGGAGTTGGGTTCGATTTTCCAGTGGTTCTGAGTTTTGTGGAGTCGCCGGCCGGAGTTTTAAGGTGGCAAAGAGGGTCATTGATGGTGAAGTAATGGTTGTTTTTTGTGGGAATTGATTCTGGGTTTGTTGATTGGAGAATTTGCCGGAAAAGTGAGGGAGGCGGTGGGAGGTAGCGAGAAAGAGAAGTAACTGCTGGAGAAGGTAATGGCATGAAAAGAGGGAGAGGTTAATATTCTCCCAATATTTCTGGGCCCTACTAAAATATTGCTATTTATGCTTTGAATGTTAATTTTTTAAAGTGTTATTATGAATCATAATTATGGGCTCAAATTTGCTATTCTCTCTAGTTTTCTCTTCTTTTTAAACTTTCTGTTTTGCTCATAGGAGATTTCAAACTTCTCAAGCTATTGGAGTATTATGTATTTTAATGTGTCTATTGTGGTGTCCAAATATTTCAGGTAATTAAACACCATAATTTTCTCTTTTGCTCTCATAATCTCTTTTCTGTTTTTCGTGCCAATACAAACTAACCTTTCTCTCATTTTTCTACAGTCCCTTATAACTTCAGTAATTTAAACAAATTTAATTTATGTACACAATCAAACAAAGAATCTGTATATCAAAAGAACATATAAGTTTTGCGTTTAATTTTCTAATCATAGAATAATATTATGCTTTCATCACGTACGAGCTTCCTTTTTGTACTAAATTTTATTTGTGCTTAATGTTGCCTTCTTTGATCTTTGTTTTAATTTTTGGGTTGATTAAAATGTTATTTTGATAAAGATATAGCTGATGTGACAGTTAGTTAGAGTCTGTTAGAGGTGAGATTAGACATAGTTAGTTATAACTAATTGTACAAGTCACATAGATTAGGGACTAGCTAGGTCAGTCGGTTAGTTGTTTATATATTGTACTACTACTCATTTGAGCATTACTAATCGAATACAAAAGATATTTTTTAGATGGTTCTCTTTCATCTTTCTCTCTTAAGTTAGATATTTCTAATCTTCCATTAGAGAACTTAATATGGTATCTGAGCACCAGTAGTAAGATCTGAGAGCACGAGCGAACTTTTTTGTGTTTTTTTCTATGTTACTGGTCCAGGAGGAGCATTAAACAAAGTAGGATTTACTGTTCTATTCGATTTCAATGGAGGTGGAACCAGAAATAACACACACACATCCTCTTCTGCATCCGTCAGATACTCCGGAAGCTGTGTTAATTCTTGTTAAGATGACTGGATCTGACAACTATGGACTCTGGCAGAGATCGATACGAATTGCCTTGCAAGCAAAGTGGAAATTAGGTTTTGTAACAGGGACACACAAGAATGAGGCTTTTGAGAGATAATTTCATGACCATTAAGATACATGCAATGCCATAGTCCTCTCATGGATCATGAACACTGTGGCTCCAAACCTTCTGAGTGGGATATTGTATGCCTCTGATCCGTATTTGGTATGGGAGGACCTAAAGGAGAGTTTTGACAAGGTCAATTGCATGAGGATCTATCAGTTGCATAGAGAAATTGCAACCATTACACAAGGAACAAACTCCGTCTCTGTATATTTCACTAAGTTGAAGGAATTGTGGGCAGAGTTTGATGCGATGGTGGTTTTTCCTAGCTGTGCATGCCTAAAATCAAAGGACTATGTGACTCACCTTCAACAACATAGACTTTTCTAATTCCTTGGAGGACTGAATGAATCTCACAGTAAAGCAACACGACAAATACTCATGAAGTCCACAGAGCCATATTTGAACTAAGTTTAAGCTATGGTGATGGAAGATGAAAGACAAAGGATCCATTCAGATCTCAATTCTACAACTTTGAAGACTTTGGGAGAAGGAAATGATGTTACTGCACTTTAGACAGCAAGACAAATTCCCCAGACGCCTCAAAAATCCAAGTACAAGAATCCTAATGCACAGTGTAACCATTACAAGATGAAAGGACATGCGATAGATGACTGCTTTCAGTTGATTAGGTATCCTTCTTGGTTTAAAGAAAAGAAGAAGATAGCAGCACACAATGTTCAACATGGAGGTATAACTAGTCATGTTCAGAACAAACATACACTAGAGATTTATGGATACAATGCAGGGCATACTTCTACAGGTCATACGTCTAATTCAGGAAACTTATCATTTTCTCCTCGTTATGGTTATGCAGGTGGAAGTTCAGGGAATGGTACATATCCAATCTATAGAGGAATGGTATCATATGGTCCTAATAGACATGCTCATACAGAAGGGAATGCAAGGTATGCATGCCCTTCTGGATCTTCTCGAGGATATATTGGATGTTCACAGGGTTGTGCAGGACCCCAAGGATATGAAGAACATGGTGGAAGAGTCAACATGGCTTTTACAGATAGTCAGTATAATTAAATATTGCATCATCTAAACAAAGGTACCAACTCACCAACACCTGATATATCAGCTTGATCAACAAGTATAATCAGCTGCTCTGTGATTAAATGTGAGGATGACCCTAAGTGGATATTGATACAGGGGCCACTAATTACATGGTGTCTAATTCTAAGATGATGTCTGAGGTACTCAGTTTGTCTAACAATGAGTCAAGAAGTGTTCATTTGCCTAATGGTCAACAAATTCCAATAGCTCTTATTGGGAAGGCTAGACTGGATCAAGGGTTACATCCAATGTGCTATACATTCCAGACTTTAAATATAATCTATTGTTTGTTTCCCAATTGACTAGGGAACTGAGATGTTGTATGCTTTTCTATCCTGATTTTTGTCTGTTGCAGGATATTCACACTGGGGAAGTGAGGGGGATTGGTAGCTTGGATAATAGATTGTACTATTGGCCACACAATGTCAGTCACAAAGCACCACAACACTCAGTAGCTGTAAGCATGATAGATGAAACAGATCTCTGGCATAGAAGATTGGGTCATGTACCATACAAAGTACTTCAGAAAATGCACTTAGTTAGACAAGTTAGTTCTTCTAATAACAATTCCTATTCCATTTTTCCTTTAGCCAAACAAACAAGATTACCTTTTTCACAGAGCACTAGTAGAGCTAATAATGTGTTTGATTTAGTTCATGGAGATGTTTGGGGTCCCTATAGGACTCCCACTTATGATGGTACAAATGCTTTCTCACTTTGGTAGATGATTGTAGTAAAATGGTTTGGACATTTCTTCTGAATTTAAAAAGTGATGTATGCATTGTATTGAAAGATTTCTTGACTCTCATACACAAACAATTTGGTGCTTTGTCAAGGTTTTTAGGAGTAATAATGGTACATAATTCTTTAATTCACAATGCAAGTATGTTTAGAGATGCAAGTATAGTCCATCAAAGCTTTTGTGCTCATACACCCCAGCAGAATGGGGTGGTTGAGAGGAAACATAGGCAGATTCTTGAGGTTGCTAGAGCTATTAGATTACAAGTAGGACTTATCTATCAAGTTCTGGGGTTTGTGTGTTCAAAATGCTGTGTATCTGATCAACAGAATCCCAACCACTGCATTAAAAGGGAAGGCTCCTTTTACAGTTTTCTTTGGCAGACAACCAAACTTGAATCATCTCAGAGTGGTGGGTTGCCTGTGTTATGCTACCAACACAACCACTAATGGTGATAAGTTTGGTGCCAGTTCCATTAAATCAGTCTTCATGGGATACTCCACTAACCAAAATGGATACAGGTTATATAGTTTGGAGTCCAAGTCCTTTTTTATTAACATAAATGTTTCTTTTAGAGAACATGAATTTTCTTTCAAGGATCTATCTTTGTGTTCTGATGCAGTTGGCCCTAGGGATGTTTATGATGACATGTTTGTAGAAGATGATACCAATAGTAAAGGTGTACCTTCTTCACCTTCACTGGTACCACCTATTCCTGACCATGCTCTCACTGGTCCTGACTCTGGTCTTAATCAGACAGTTGAGGAAGCTTCTCATCAGCTAGTTGAAGAGGCTAGTTTACTTGTAGATCAACCCATTGAAGTTCAGAATAGAAGATCCAGTAGAGATTCTAAACCTCCTAGTTGGTTGCATGGTTTTATTCATACTGTGCCATCCTCCTCTGCTTCTTGTTCTACTTTACATCCTCTCTCAGCATATATGTCCTATGATTCTCTTTTTACTCCCTATTACAAGTCCTTGTGTAATTTTTCTCCTGTTAGAGAACCTGGTTTATATGAGGAAACCTTACAGAATCCTCAATGGGTTTTAGCCATGAATCAGGAGCTACAGGCCCTTAAGGACAATCATACTTGGTGTATTGTTGACTTTCCATCAGACAAGAGAGCTAGTAGTTGTAAGTGGTTTTATAAGGTAAAGTATAATGCTATAGGAGAGGTGGACAAATATAAGGCTCGTTTGGTTGCTAAAGGGTATACTCAGCATGAGGGGCTTGATTATCAGGAGATATTTTCTCGTGTAGTTAAGATGGTGACTGTTAGAGTTGTTGTCCTTGGCTGCTATGCATGGTTGGAAACTCCACCAAATAGATGTCTTTAATCATTTCTTCAGGGTGATTTGGTTGAAGATGTGTACATGCTTCCTCCTCCTGGTCTTCTTAGCAAGGGGGAGTCCTCTAAAGTTTGTAAACTCCAAAAGTACCTTTATGGGCTGAAACAGGCTTCCAAACAGTGGAACCTGAAGTGTAGTGAAGCTTTATTGAGTTCTGGTTATGTTGAAATCCATCATAATTACTCCTTGTTTAGCAAAAATTCTGGTTCTGACTTGGTCCTCATTCTTGTTTATATGGATAACCTGTTAATCACAGGTTCTTGTTCTAGCCTAGTGCAGGATTCTAAGCTCATACTTTAGTCCCATTTCAAGATCAAGGACCTGGGGAAATGAGATATTTCCTTGGACTTGAAATTTCTAGAAGCAAGTAGGGAATCATGGTGAGTCAGAGAAAGTTTATACTTGATCTCGTATCAGACTATGGTTTTGCAGGATCCATACCTGCTGCCACACCTTTGGAAGTGAATCAAAGGTTCCTATAGTGTTGATTTTGATCAAGATGCCAATAGCAGTGGAATACAAGTATATGAGTTGCTAAATGATCCTAATAAATATCAAAAGTTGGTTGGGAAGTTGCTCTATTAGACAATGACAAGGACATATATCAACTTTATAGTTCAGAACTTAAGTTAGTTTATGCATAGACCAAAGAAGTCCCACATGGAAGGGGATTTAAGAGTATTGAGGTATTTGAAAAATGCACCAAGAATAGGGATTTTACTGTCCTCAAAGATGTCCAGGAAACTTGAAGTGTATTGTGATGCAGATTGGACAACTTGTCCAATGACTAGAAGGTCAGTGAGTGGCCTTGTTGTGAAGTTCTGTTGAATTGTATCGAATCCATTTTCTATTTTAAAGAGAACACTTATAAAACTAGAAAACTTTTTCTTTTTACTTTAATTTAAGTTTAACTCATTAGATTCAGTAATATATTAATTCACATAATATCTTGAATGATCCTCTAAGGTTTACGTCCTAGCAACTAGGAAAAGGAGTAAGCATACATATCGGAAAGCAAAGATGCCACCTCTCGTTATTGATTTACTTTGAGAGAACTGATCGCTTTCTATAATAAGAAAATAGTTATCTACTAGCCATGTTTTCTTTCTGTGATAATGCCGTAGCGTAAGACTCCAGGAATTTTTGAAGCATGTGAGATTCTTTGATCTGATGGAAGTCAAAGAAATAGAGTACAATGTCAAGGAGCTCAGCTAAATCTGAATATAGAAGCATGGCAAATGCAATAGCTAAAGTAGTTTGGTTGGTCGGATTATACAAAGAATTGAAAGAAGAGCTTGAACTGCCAGTGAAACTGTATTGTGATAGTAAGGCAGCTCTCCAAATTGCAGCAAATCCTATTTACCATGAAAGAACCAAGTATATAGAGATAGATTGCCATTTTATTCGAGAGAAGATTCAAGAAGGCCTCATTCAGACAGATCATGTGCCCTCTAGGATGCAGCTTGCAGATATCTTGACTAAAGGTCTAGGTATAAATCAACATGATTTTCTGTTGTCCAAGCTGGGAGTGCTTGCACCATACAACTTGATGGGGAGTGATAAAGATATAGCTGATGTGGCAGTTAGTTAGAGTCTGTTAGTGGTGAGATTAGACATAATTAGTTATAACTAAATGTACAGCTCACATAGATTAGAGACTAGCTAGGTCAGTCGGTTAGTTACTTATATATTGTACTACTGCTCATTTGAGCATTACTAATTGAATAAAAAAGATATTTTCCAGATAGTTCTCCTTCATCTTTCTCTCTAAGCTAGATATTTCTGATCTTCCATTAGAGAACTTAACATATTTCTTCAGGTATTTACTTCAAAATTTTGGGTTTCTACTGTTTTGTATAATATGTGGTTGTTAAGTTTATATAGTACAAAGATTCTCATGTTACAAAGCTACACAATTGAATGGTATGAAGTTTGATACTGTTATTTTTTTCGGAGAATTGATCATATTTGTTGTAATTTGCAAGATTGTGGACCTCTTCACAATAAATTGGATTGTGAAAACTGAAAATCGTGGTCCAAGCAGCTTAAATGAACATGTGGATTGTGGACCTCTTAGATGTAGGATATGCATTAATATCAAAGCTTTCAAATTGATTGGACATAATAAATATTAGAAAACGTGTATGATTTTCGGGAATGATATTAAATGATACTCCCTCCATTCAATAATACTTGTCTACTATTAGCTTTGCACACTTTTTAAGAAACTATAAATAGAAATTAGAAAGGTAATTTTACCATATCACCTTTTGAATATAATAAATATAATATCTTGAAATATGTAATAGGAAAATGACTATAATTAATGATAAGGGTAAATTAGGAACTAAGTAGAAAATTATCTCTTGATTTCATAAATTGGACAAGTTGTCACGACCCAACTACCGGGCCATGTGGGCACCTACTCTAATCCACCTAGATAGGAGAACCCTTACCACCCGAACAAACAGGCAATGCGGGAAAGAAAATAAACCATTAACTAAGTCCCTTAATACATGAGGAATACCTTTACAAAGTTTGGAAAATCTTTATACAGCAGCTTTCGAAAATTGCACAACCTTTAAAACTTGCAGAAATTTATTAACACTATAAACACCCTCCCCAGAACCTAGTCTAAGCCGGTACAAGAGCTTCTACAAGATGAGCTTATAACATAAAATGGACACAACTCCCACCGTAGAAGGAAGTAGGAGTTGCTGGAATATCACCGCAATCCTGAACCTGTGAAACATTACCAACCCTGCAACCAGACTATACCAAAAAGGTATAGCAAAAGTAGAGTCAGTACAACCACACGTACTGGTAGGCATCATCGGTCGACCCGAATTCACATGTACCATCATATAGGAAAATAGGGAAAAAAATGCAATAAATATTATAGCTCTCTCCTTCACCCTTAACCTTGACCCTGATATCTAGGACTTCCCAAGTCTCACTCATAACTAGACTTCTCAAGGTCGCCTTGTCACCTAGACTTCCCAAGTCATCTTGACACGTAGACTTCCCAAGTCACCTTTAACCTTTACCCCAGTCAACTACCTTGACTAAATACCCAGACTAAATCTGGCCCACTGAACAACTAGACCACTTATACCCAAGTATTACCTGCCATTTTCTGGACTTTCTCGGACCTATAGGACAGCTTTACCACCTGGTTATATTAACCAATCACCACATCCAGACTCTCAATCTTCCTCTATATTTACCAACCACATGCAATTCACCTAGCAACCATTGACACATTCAATGACAATAACAGAGTTATATCTAAATCCCTTTCTCATCCCAAAATTCGGACCCTCCCAAGATCCTCTACCCACACCTAAGTGTTCAACAGGCGACCCGGTCTACCCCAAGACCCATCCTTATGCTTATTAACCACAAATAATCCTTCACCGTCATTAGTACACTTAATGACAATAAATTATGAACTTATAACCTCTTTTACATAGTCCGGACCCACCCGGACTCCCTAACACATCTAGGTGTTAACATGACAACCCGGTCTACACCAAGACCAACTAATAATTAACATCACAACCTGGTCTACACCAAGACCAACTAATAATTAACATCATAACCTGGTCTACACCAAGACCAACTAATAATATGATATAACAACCCTGCCTACACCAAGACCAATTAATACCACGATATAACGACCCAGCCTACACCAAGACCAAAATAATAACATGATATAACAACCCGGTCTACACCAAGACCAAACTAATAACATGATATAACAACCCGTCCTACACCAAGACAAAACTCAAACTCATAACATGATATCACAACCCGGCCTACAGTAAGACCAAACTCATAACATGATATAATAACCCGGCCTACACCAAGACCAAACTCATAACATGATATCACAACCCGGCCTACACCAAGACCAAACTCATAACATGATATAACAACCCTGCCTACACCAAAACCAAACTCATAACATGATATCACAACCCGGCCTACACCAAGACCAAACTCATAACATGATATCATAACCCGGCCTACACCAAGAACAAACTCATAACATGATATCACAACCCGGCCTACACCAAGACCAAAAGCATAATATAATATAACAATTTATAACCACAGCACGGTCCACTCATGGAACCAACATCAATCAACACAATGCAACAATATCAATGAAATGATACAGTAAAGTAAACATGTACCAGGCATGGTACCCGAGCCAACCATTAGTATTTTCCCGTACCAAGCGTGGTACCTGAGCTAACCATTTGTTATACCCGTACCAGGCGTGGTACCCGAGCCAATCGCTTATTATACCCGTACCAGTCGTGGTACCCGAGCCAACCGTAAGTATATCATGTACCAGGCGTGGTACCCGAGCCAACCATTTTTTATACCCATACCAGGCATGGTACCCGAGCCAACCAAATGTCAACAAGCCACAGTCAAATGCATGAACAAACAACTTGTAAACCAACAAGCAAATACCGTTCAAATCACAGACTGTAAAGCAAGAACCTTAGACATTCTACACAACTTCTCTAAGCAATGTAATTCATACAAACACTTAGATATGAGTACAAGAATATACAACATTCACAGAAATCATAAGCCATCACCTACCCCTTCCGGGTATAATAACGAACCATCAAATCCCGTCCGAAGACTATCCCCGGTTCACCCTTTTTATTCTAGAACATGTAACGAGCGATTTCTCTTTAAATTAATCATATACGCAGCTACCCAATTTCCTTTTCCTTACTTTAGCAAGACCTCCACTACGTCTCAAGCCATAAACATTCCTGAAACCCCACCTAGGAGTTTCCCATTCCCATTTCCTGTGGCTCCCAAGCGCTTCCCTGAACCTTTCTGACATACCAGTCCCTTAACCCATCATTTTATCACACCAATATGAATAATATAGCCACATAACACAAATAACAAGACCATCCATTTACTCCGTACATCCTAGGTCAACATAGCCCAACCCGAATCTGCCAGACTCTGTGCCTGGAGGCCTAAAACATGGATTCTCCATTTCCACTATAAAATCAAGTACGAAAAGTAAACATGTCTAACTACTCAATGAAAACCTAGCCTACCTGGGCGCCAAGCAGCTGCAATCGTGCATTTCTGGCTCCGTAGAGGCATTCCTGGCAGTCCTACAGGCCCGAATGCATGGTTTCACGTCCTTTTTTTTCGAAATTCCTCCTCCCCATGGCTCCAAAGCCTTAGAGCAGCCTAGGAGGGTTTTTAGAATAGCTCTCGTCTATTTTTAGGGCTGAAGGGAAGAGAATAAAAATAAAAACCCATTTTCTGGTCCCGTCGCTCCACTATAGCGGTCTTAAACGGCGTTGATCGCCTTGACCACCGCTATAGCGGTATTTTCCACCGCTATAGCGGAGGTATCTACGGCGGACCGTTGCGCTCATCACGGATAGAATGTCCGAAAATCTCCAAAATTTACCCATTTTACAACACACTTGCTTCCCCCGACGATCCGAAATAACCTCTTCACATAAATCGCGATTTCGGGAGTTCTACTTACCCAAATTTAATTCCGAAAAGTCCTCCGGACTCCTTTATGTCTTGGCTACGTGGAAAACTAGCTCAAAACACGACACCTAACCTAATGCTTACCCGAATTGTCCTAGACCATACCTCGCTCCAAAATCGACCGTGATTAGCCTAGACTAGAATTTTCAACTCCTAAACCCGGAAGTTTTCTAACCCAAAACTTGGCACGAGTGATTTACCCGTAATGACGAACACGGTCGTTACAAAAAATACCAATTTACCCATCGTTCATCCCCGAATGATCCCTAAGGCGGAGGGAAAGAACAAGCCCATCCCTCAATCTTTATACTCTACCATGACAGCGTAAATATAACCTTACGCAAACCACCAAAACCTCCCAATCCCTTGGTATACCCAACTCAACCAAAAATTTAACTCACTTTCGCTCTATCAAGGAATTCCTTCCTTCGAGCTACACAAGGTAACTAGATTTTCCCCCGAGTGCCCAAGAAATCCAGGGCCTCATCGAAACACCGGAGCAAAAGAAACTCAACGAACGAACCAAAATCATTTCTCCATGCCAAGGGGACTAGATCCCACCATGGCGACCCCTTTCCTCCTACACCCGGAGTTCTGCAAATCCGAACTCCATCCCGGAAGCTTTCTTCGGGTGCTAAGCCCCTCACAAATCACAACATCACTTTGCCCCTATCAACACTATGCCCCGAGACACCAAATATCTCTAAAACACACCACATCGAGATTCCATTTAGTAACCCCACTTCCTCAATCGACCCTACCACTAAGGATCATCAACAATAAACCGATCAATAATCACCCTCATAGCCTATGAGTAGTGTCCAACACTACTCAGTCAATCACGGGTCATTTTGCCAAACTCTCATGGGTGAATATACCCACCAATGGTCAATCACAATCTTACCAATACCCCGGGCTACCATGTCTACCCCTTTCCCTTTTATCGCGCATGGGCGCTAAATTTCAGGCAAAATACCTTATAAGCATACTATATTCATCCTATAGATGATTTCCTTGCTTTACCTAGCAGCTCGTAATGTAACCATCGCCCTTAGATTCCCAGGAATGACATGAAAAACCAGGGAAAGCAGGGTAGGCACTCTGCCCCGGGCCCTTCCGCGGTAGCGTAAAAATCCCGCTATAGCGGGATCGCCCTAGCGGTTGGCTTCCGCTATAGCGGTCCCGACAGTAACAACACATGAATTTATTTCTAGCTAAAAGCACTCATTCCCCTTCCCAGTTATCACTGTCTAAACCTGTAAATCCCATCATGGTCTTAAACCACCCTTAAGACCAGTCCTGGCATCAAACGAATTACAATTTGGCATAAAATATTATCAATTACAAAGAGTTAACATCAGACAGTTGTTCCCAACAATATCTTCCTGCCATTACGCACTAATGACTCCCTTGTTTCCATGGTTCCCAACCAAATCCCGACTGTCCTGAAGCCGAAGCTTTCCTACAGTCACAGTTCCCAATCCCTTAACATCTTAACCAATGATAAGCCCCTTTTCAAAAATGCGGTACCACTTTTATATCAAGACTTTTAACAGCTTATCATAGCCTAAGGTACACAGAACTTTCAACTTAATGACCCTCTGCAGACTCAATATGCACAACAGAAAACAATTTACACACATTTTCAAACAAGTCACGCGAAAATTGTACAACACAATATTTTAACTTCAAGTCACAGCCAAATCAAGTCACATAAATTACTCTCTATTCGTCCCATGGATGACCATTAGTCGATCACCCATGTCTTACCATAAATTCCGCTATTAAACAATAATAGCCCTTGTCCCTGGTACTTATTAACATACCAACCACTTGAAATCTGAGTTTTCCCAAGTACATATATCATTTTCCCTTATCATTTTTACCAATGATAAGGCCCTGCCCAACATCTAGCATACTGTTTTCCACTTGAATTACAAAACAATAACTCCTTCAATCATTAACACATAACCAGGTTAAGACTCCTTGCTAGCCACAAAATTCAAGGTAACTCAAGTAATTACACACCACACAATCACAGTCATTCAAATAATGCAATACATACAATCACGAGTCTCAAGCTCTAACACTAAATCAAATCAGTTTCACTTTCATTCATTCGCTTCATGGATAACCGTTAGCCGATTCATCCATCCTTTACATAGTCTCCCAAGCCAGATACCAATTGGAACCTTCCCGGTTCCAAGTTTCCTTGCTTGTCTTATTGCAACCGGAGTCTAATGACATCCTTACTTCGTTGAGATACCAATTGGATTCAAGATATACCAATTGGACTCAACCCACACAAGCAAGTGAAAGAACCGTACGAAAAGGAATGAAAGAAGAGAGACATTTCCTAGAATGCTTCATAGCTTCCCTAGGATTAGATATGGATGTCAACACACTAATCTGCGAGACTCTATTCGACATTTTGCTCTTGTACTGGGAGACCGGTAACCTGGGCTCTGATACCATTTGTCACGACCTAACTACCAAGCCGTGCGGGCACCTACTCTAATCTACCTAGATAGGAGAACCCTTACCACCCGAACCAACAGGCAATGCGGGAAAGAAAATAAACCATTAACTAAGTCCCTCAATACATGAGGAATCCCTTTACAAAGTTTGGAAAATATTTATACAGCAGCTTTCGAAAATTGCACAACCTTTAAAACTTGCAGAAATTTATTAACACTATAAACACCCTCCCCAGAACCTAGTCTAAGCCGGTACAAGAGCTTCTACAAGATGAGCTTATAACATAAAATGGACACAACTCCCACCATAGAAGGAAGTAGGAGCTGCTGGAAGATCACCGCAATCCTGAACCTGTGAAACATTACCAACCCTGCAACTAGACTATACCAAAAAGGTATAGCAAGAGTAGAGTCAGTACAACCACACGTACTGGTAGGCATCATCGGTCGACCCGAGTTCACACGTACCATCATATAGGAAAATAGGGAAAAACATGCAATAAATATTATAGCTCTCTCTTTCACCCTTAACCTTGACCCTGATATCTAGGACTTCCCAAGTCTCACTCATAACTAGACTTCTAAAGGCCGCCTTGTCACCTAGACTTCCCAAGTCATCTTGACACGTAGACTTCCCAAGTCACCTTTAACCTTTACCCCAATCAACTACTTTGACTATATACCCAGACAAAATCCGGCCCACTGCCCAACCAAACCACTTATACCCAAGTATTACCTGCCATTTTCTGAACTTTCCCAGACCTCTAGGACAGCTTTACCACCTGGTTATATTAACCAATAACCATACCCAGACTCTCAGTCTTCCTCAATATTTACCAACCACATGAAATTCACCTAGAAACCATTGACACATTCTATGACAACAACAAAGTTATATCTAAATCTCTTTCTCATCCCAAAACCCGGACCCTCCCAGGATCCTCTACCCACACCTAAGTGTTCAACAGGCTACCCGGTCTACCCCAAGACCCATCCTTATGCTTATTAACCACAAATAATCCTTGACCGTCATTAGTACACTTAATGACAATAAATTATGAACTTATAACCTCTTTTACATAGTTCGGACCCACCCGGACTCCCTAACACATCTAGGTGTTAACATGACAACCCAGTCTACACCAAGACCAACTAATAATTAACATCACAACCCGGTCTACACCAAGACCAACTAATACTTAACATCATAACCTGGTCTACACCAAGACCAACTAATAACATGATATAACAACCCTGCCTACACCAAGACCAATTAATAACACGATATAACGACCCAGCCTACACCAAGACAAAAATAATAACATGATATAACAACCCGGCCTACACCAAGACCAAACTAATAACATGATATAATAACCCGGCCTACACTAAGACCAAACTCATAACATGATATCACAACCCGGCCTACACCAAGACCAAACTCATAACATGATATAACAACCCGGCCTACACCAAGACCAAACTCATAACATGATATCACAACCCGACCTATACCAAGACCAAACTCATAACATGATATAACAACCCGGCCTACACCAAAACTAAACTCATAACATGATATCACAACCCGATCTACACCAAGACCAAACTCATAACATGATATCACAATCCGGCCTACACCAAGACCAAACTCATAACATGATATCACAACC
Organism: Jaltomata sinuosa; assembly: GCA_003996215.1. NCBI lineage: Eukaryota > Viridiplantae > Streptophyta > Magnoliopsida > Solanales > Solanaceae > Jaltomata > Jaltomata sinuosa. The sequence continues at coordinate 33,257 of QJPP01001264.1, forward strand.
CGGCCTACACCAAGACCAAAAGCATAATATAATATAACAATTTATAACTACAATGCAATAATATCAATGAAATGATGTAGTAAAGTAAACCCGTACCAGGCGTGGTACCTGAGCTAACCATTTGTTATACCCGTACCAGGCGTGGTACCCGAGCCAACCATTTATTATACCCGTACTAGACGTGGTACCCAAGCCAACCGTTAGTATATCCTGTACCAGGCATGATACCCGAGATAACCATTTGTTATACCCGTACCAGGCGTGGTACCCGAACCAATCGAATGTCAACAATCCACAGTCAAATGCATGAACAAACAACTTGTAAACCAACAAGCAAATACCGTTCAAATCACAGACTATAAAGCAAGAACCTTATACATTCTACACAACTTCTCTAAGCAATGTAATTCATACAAACACTTAGATATGAGTACAAAAATATACAACATTCAAAGAAATCATAAGCCATTACCTACCCCTTTCGGGTACAACAACGAACCATCAAATCCCATCCGAAGACTATCCCCGGTTCACCCTTTTTATTCTAGAACATGTAACGAGCGATTTCGCTTTAAATTAATCATATACGCAGCTACCCGATTTCCTTTTCCTTACTTTATCAAGACCGCCACTACGTCTCAAGCCATAAACATTCCTGAAACCCCATCTAGGAGTTTTCCATTCCCGTTTCCCGTGGCTCCCAAGTGCTTCCTCGGTTCGTCGAACCTTTTTGACATACCAGTCCCTTAACCCATCATTTTATCACACCCATATGAATAATATAGCCACATAACACAAATCACAAGACCAGCCATTTACGTCGTACATCCTAGGTCAACATAGCCCAACCCGAATCCGCCAGACTCCGTGCCTGGAGGTCTAAAACATGGATTCTCCATTTTCACTATACAATCAAGTATGGAAAGTAAACAGTTCTAACTACTCAATGAAAAACTAGCCTACCTAGGCGCCAAGCAGCTGCAACCGTGCGTTTCTGGCTCCATGGAGGCATTCCTAGCGGTCCTACAGGCTCGAATCCGTGATTTTGCGTCCTTTTTTACCGAAATTCCTCTTCCCCATGGCTCCCAAGCCTTGAAGCATCCTAGGAGGGTTTTTGGAATAGCTCTCGTCTATTTTGGGGGCTGAAGGGAAGAGAATGAAAATAAAAACCCATTTTCTGGTCCCGTCGCTGCGCTATAGCGATCCCCGCTCCGCTATAGAGGTCCCGCTATAGCGGACGACTTCCGCTATAGCGGTCTTAAGCGGCGTTGACCGCCTTGACCACCGCTATAGCGGTATTTTTCACCGCTATAGCGGAGGTCGCTACGGTGGACTGTTGCGGTCGTCACGGATAGAATGTCCAGAAATCTCCAAAATTTGCCTATTTTATAACACACTTGCTTCCCCCAACGATCCGAAATAACCCCTTCACGTAAATCACGATTCCAGGAGTTCTACTTAACCGAATTCGATTCCGAAAAGTCCCCCAGACTCCTTTATATCTTGGCTACGTGGAAAAGTATCTCAAAACACGACACTTAACACAATCCTTACCCGGATTGTCCTAGACCATACCTCTTTCCAAAACCGACGGAGACTAGCCTAGCCCAGAATTTCAACTCCCAAACCCGGAAGTTTTCTAACCCAAAACTTGGCACGAATGGTTTACCCATAACGACGAACCCGGTCGTTACACAAGTATTGTTGAACATTTATTTTTAGTATAGTGGACAAGTAAAGATGAACGGAGGGAGTAGCTAATACAGGGTTGTTACTTGGAAAGAATGTTTTATCACAATTTATGGCTTTTCGCCTCAGAACTATAGGACTTTTTTTTTTTCTTCAATTACTTAACATAATTGATAGTGAATTTATATTATATAATCCACTAAATTATGCTTAATGATCAACTTATATAAATAAATTTATAAATCAAGAATACGTACAACTCTACTATTAGAAAAAAGCAGTAGATGGAAGTTACAAATTTATCGAATAAGTTCATTTTCTTTTGTTATTTTCTATGAATATTCATTAAAATGTATTTTTATAAGATGAGATTGTATTGAAAAGTTTGATATGTGAAAATATTCATAAAATTGTATATTCATGTTTATATGAATTTTTATGAGTTTAACTTTTACACATTGTCAGTTTAAACAAATTAATTATTTCATCAAAAAGATATTTCCAAGTAAGCCTTCTTAATTGTGGATTTGAAAATTTAAAACTAAGGCTACAATAAGTAAAGATAATCAGAAAGTATAAAATTAATTTACACTGATAATAGTTAAGCACCGCAATAGCCATTCTGCCAAATTAATGCACAAAAAAATTAAAAATTCTTGTTGTGCATCCACAATACTAGTTCTCCAATCGATTGACCTGCAATAATACCTGCAACTTCTTTCAATTCAATCAGGTCGTCATGAGTAAGACTCCAGCCATAACATAATCGATAAATTCAAGATGTACTCCTACAAGTAAAAGGAGTTCGAATAGTGATTGATTGTGCCCGAAAGGTTATGAATCGATTTACAAGTCCAATGCTAATGTCTTCATTTCTAGTGACAATACATCGCGAACCCATGCATATATTATCTACTAATACACAACCAATTTATTTTGACTAAAAATTCTTTCCGGCATCTTTCCATTCTGAGGACTCACAGAAATACCCCTGGTGTAAGGCAAATGGCAATAAGCTTTGGCCACACCTGAAATATTTTTCGTAATACTTAATAATACAAGTGCACAGTTTAAAGTTCAGATTAAACTGATATGTTTATATAGAAGTGTTAGAGATTGACTTTTGATCCTCTTATATGTCATGTCTTACCATTAGCTTGAGTCTTTGCTAGTTTGAAGTTTTCTAAAACTTTAATGTATGATGCCTTAAATTTGCAAAAGTTGATAAAAAATAGTGGATAAATGAAAAAAACAAGGTATTAACATTATAACATTTTGGTGATTTATACTATTATTTTCCTAATTATAGAACTATAAGTGGATAAAAATAGTGAATAAATGAAATTAACAAATGAAATCAATAATCAAAACAACAAAGTGAAACATACATCAAGATCATCATTTATAAAAGAATATCATATAACATGACTAAATTACTGTACATGTTTACACCTAATAATATCAAATGTAACTCATTATGCATTTCACCTGCCTAGCTAAATTTAGTTGTTGTAGTAAAATTGAGGAAAATATATAAAGACTAAACAAAAATGAGACAAAAGATATGGGAGAGGTAATTTTTATTATTTTTTTCAGTTGTGTGTTTTACAACGGAGAAGAATACCTTTTTATAGTTATACAAATCTTACATTAGTCACAAACTTCAAGAGATACATTAATTAGATACATGTATTCTAACATATTCACTGAATAAAAACATCCACAATAAATGAATTTATAACACTCCCCCTTGGATGTTTATAGATAATGTGCCTCGTTAAAACCTTACTAGAAAAAATTCAGTGGAAAAAAGCCTAGTGAAAAAAAGAGTACACACATTTTCTAATACACCTTGAATGCTGCCTCATTAAAAACTTACTAGGAAAACCCAATGCGACAAAATCTTGGTTAAGAGAAAAAGAGTGCAACACGTATTTTACTCCCCTTGATGAAAACTTTACAGGATGTCTTGAGGACGACGCATTCCAACCTTGTATCTCAGCTTCTGAAATGTTGATGTTGGCAATGCCTTAATGAATAAATCTGCAAGATTATCACTCGAACGGATCTGGCGAACATTTATCTCACTATTTTGTTGAAAATCATGAAAAAAGAACTTTGGTGAAATATGCTTTGTTCTGTCTCCTTTGATGTATCCTCCCTTCAAATGAGTTGTGCAAGCAGTATTATATTCATACAATATTGTTGGAGTCTTTATTTTTAAAAAAAGATTACATAATTGCAAAATATGTTGAGTCATTGACCTCAACCATACGCATTCTCGACTGGCTTCATGAATGGCAATTATCTCTGCATGATTTGAAGAAGTGGTAACTATTATTTGCTTCATGGAATGCCATGATATAGCTGTACCTCGATATGTGAATAAATAGCTTGTCTGAGATCGAGCTTTATGTGGATCAGATAAATATTTTGCATCTGCATAACCGATCATTTATGACTTGAATGCATTAGAATAAAATAGTTCCATATCAATCGTTCCTCAAAGATATCTGAATATATGCTTTAACACCTTTCCAGTGTCTTCCTCTTAGAGAGGAGCTGAATCTCGCCAATAAACTTACTGCAAAATAAATATTTGATTGAGTATTATTGACAAGGTACATTAGTGCCCCAATAACACTGAGATATGAAGTTTCATCACCAAGAAGCTCTTCATCCTTTTCTTGAGTTCGAAATGGATCTTTATTTATATCAAGTAATCTCACAATCATCGGAGTACTCAATGAATGCGCCATATTCATGTAAAACTTCTATAGTATCTTTTTGGTATATGTAGACTGGTGAACAAATATTCCATTCTTTAAATTCTCAATCTATAGGCCAAGACAAAATTTTGTCTTCCCAAGATCTTTCATTTCAAATTCTTTATTCAAATATTCTGTTGCCTTTGAAAGCTCTTTAGGAGTTACAATGATATTTAAATTATCAACATAAATAGCTATGATGAATTTTTTTATTTCAGACCTTTTAACAAAAATGCAAGGGCAAATAGGATCATTTTTGTACTTTTTTTTAGCAAATACTCGCTAAAATGATTATACCACATTCTTCCTGATTGGTTCAATCCATATAAGGATTTCTGAAGCCTTATTGAACAAGTCTCTCGAGGGTCTTTGTATGCTTCAGGCATTTTGAGTTCTTCAGAAATCTTCATAAAAATTTCGCTGTCTAGTGAACCATACAAATTGGCTGTGACAATATCCATCAAGTGTATATCAAGTTTTTCATGCACTGCCAGACTTCTCAAATATCTGAAAGTGATTGTATTCACTATAGGAGAATATGTCTCTAATCAACATCAGGTCTTTGTGAAAATTCTTGTCCCACTAGTCGTGCTTTATATCTAACGATTTCATTTTTCTCATTACGTTTTTGCACAAAGATCCATTTGTATCCCACTGGCTTGACCCCTTCAGGTGTTTGGAATATTCATCCAAAAACTTCACGTTTTTCAAGTGAAGTCAATTCTGCTTGAATTGCTTTCTTCTATTTTAGTCAATTATTTCTCTGTCTACATTCATAGATAGATTTGGGCTCAAAATCATCATCTTATTGCATTATTTCAACAACAATATTATATGCAAAAATATTATCAACCACAATATTATTTTGATTCTATTTTTTTCTCGTCGAGATATAACTTATTATGATTTCTTCATTCTCATTATGGACCTCCTTGGTGGTTTCATCATCTGTTATGACTCGGGGCTCTTCTTGAGTAATTGCCTCTATATTATGATCATTTTGATCATTTATTTCTTTTCTTTTTTTGAGAATTTTTATCCTTGGAATCAATTGGTCTATTACATTTTATACGTGGTCTAGACTCATTTGTCTTAACAGTTTATCCTACCGGGACATCAACTCGGACTGGAGCATTTGCAGCTGGAATATGAGATTTAGTAACCCTTAGAAGGTTAATAAACGCATCTAGCAGTTGATTTATAATATTCTGCATATAAATCATCTTTTGTACTTCTTGCTCATATTGATTTATTCTAGGATCTAAATGAGATAGTGATATTGATTTTCAATCTATCTCCTTTTCTAACTGTTTATGTTCTCCCCCTAATATTAGATATACTGATTCATCAAAATAACAATCAACAAATCTTGCCGTAAATAAATCTCTAGTCATAGGCTCCAAATATTTTATAATAGAAAGAGATTCATACCATACATATATCCCCAACCTTCTTTGGAGACCCATCTTTGTGCGTTGTGGTGGAGTAATGAGAACATACGTCACACACCCAAATATTCTGAAATGGAAAATGTTTGGCTCCTGACCAAAAGCCAACTGTAGTGAGGAGAACTCATGATAACTGCTTGATCTTATGCACACAAGTACCACTGCATGCAAAATAGCACGCCTCATATTGAAATACACAATTTTGTCCTCATTAGTTGTGGTCTTGCTATCAATTGAAGACGTGTAATTAATGGTTCTGCTAGACCATTTTGCATATGAACATGAGCAATCGGATGCTCAATTGTTATCCCAGTAGATATACAATAATCATTAAAGGTCTGCGACGTAAATTCACCAGCATTATCTAGACAAATTATTTTTATTACATAATCTAAAAATTATACTTTTAATCTTATAATTTGAGCCAACAATCTCCAAAATCCATATTAGGAGGTTGTAATAAGAACACATGTGACTATCTTGTAGATGCATCTACCAGGACCATAAAATATTTAAATGGTCCACATGAAGGGTGAATAGGCCCATATATATCACTCTGTATGCGTTCCACAAATGCAGAGGATTCAGTCTGAATCTTAGTTGCTGATGGTTTGATAACCAACTTTCCTTGAGAACAAGCAGCACAAGAGAATTTTTTTGATTGAAGAACATTTTGGTTCTCCAAAGTATGCCCATGTGAATTTTTGATTATTCTGCGTATCATATTTAACCAAAATGGCCCAACCAGTAATACCAAATGATAAAATCATTAGAATCAATAAACCTTTTATTTACTATGACATCTGATTCAACCATATCAATACTTGTATGGTACAACCCAGAAGAAAGTGCAGGTAATTTTTCAAGCACAATTTTCTTCTCTGCATTTATTGTAATAATAAAAAGATATTCAACATTTCCTTTATTTGCAGTCTCAACATGATATCCATTTTGATGAATAACCTTGAAACTTAATAAGTTTCTTTGAGACTTACTACAATATAATGCATTATCAATGGCCAATATTGTTCCCTCAAGTAGTAATAGGGCCGCTCTGGCAGAGCCCTCAATCAATTTTGTACTACCAGATATTATATTAACATAGACTCTTTTCATGACTAAATGAGAGAAATATTTCTTTTTTCTTAGTATACTATGAGTTGTGGCACTAAACAGAAGGCATATATCTCCATTACTCATCTTGGATCCAACTGAAGACTGGAAAATTTTATTAATCTTTACAAAAATAAAAATACATATAAGAGGTACGAAACAAACTGACAACTGAAAAATTTAAGTACTTTAACATAAGGAAGAACAAGGTAATTAAAAATAATAACATAATATATTCCCCAGTTAAATGATAAATCTTCAGTTTTGATCCCCAAAGAAGTCCTCAACTTCTAAATGAGTAATATCATCGAGGCCATCAAAAGCATCATCTTTCATAGCCAAATTTGCTTCAATGTTCTCATTATATTTTTGGGAAGCCCCTGCCTCAGCATTATAAGTCAAATGTTACTCCATCCGGGTATTAGAAGAAGAGGCACCACCTTTATTCCCTTTTCTTTTGAAGAAATTTTGATAAAGCCTGATAAAATATTCAGATATCCGACATTCCTTTTTCCAATGGACTTTCATACCACAACGATGACAGTGACCGCCTTTGCCTCTTGAAGGGTTATTTTGAGAAGTCATATCATTCTCCTTTCTACAGTGAGCACCATCACGATGATTATTATATTATTTCTTGCCTTTGCCACACTCATACCCATTATTATTGCCCAGATTATCATTCAGTTTTTCTTCAGACTTTTGATCTTTTGCTACCATATTCGCTTCAGGAAATGGAGCAGATCCAGTGGGATGAGCTTCATGCTTTTTCATCAAAATGACATTATGTTGCTCAGCCACCAAAAGACATGAGATTGAATCAGAATATTTTTGAAACTCCTTTTCACGGTATTGTTGTTGTAATACTATATTAGAGGCAAGAAAAGTAGCAAGAATCTTTTCCAATATGTTCTCATCCTTTATAGTTTTCCACATAATTTTAATTAGAAAGTTATTCTGAATACAATAAAATTATATTCAATTACGATCTTAAAATCTTGAAATCATAAGTGCATCCACTCATAACGAGCCCTTGGCAATACCGTGAACCTTAGGTGTTCATACCGTTCCTTCAAATTAGTCCATAATTTAAATAGATTTTTCACGGTTAAATATTCATATTTTAACCCTTCATCAAGATGATGGCGAAAGAAAATCATAGCTTTTGCTTTATCCTAACTTAATGCTTCATTTTCTTCGACTATAGTCTTACTGAGGCCCTTAGTGACAAAGTGAATCCCAATATCAAGTGCCCATGATAAATAGTTCTTTTCAGAAATATCAAGTGCCATGAATTCAAGCTTTGATACATTTTATATAGTCAAAACTATCATAAAAAATAGTTGAATTAATCTCATGATGTTGGTTTCTTTATATAAAGTAGCAAATTAATATTTCAAATGATAAAATATAATATGAGTGAAAAATAAATTATAAGCAGGAACATAATGGGTTACAAAATATGTGAACTCGTGAACTATTGAAACTATAAGTTAAAGGCTTTTTCTTTTCTAATTGTTTTAAACATATTTACCAACTAATTTTAATAGAATTAATGTCAAAGAGTTATAAATTTTATTTATTATTATTATTCTTTATGACACACAAATGATAATCATAAACGTATGACATAAAAATAATTGATAGTATTCTAACTAGCCTACTATCATATATTACGTAGTATTTAATTTAAAATTATATATAAGTTAGTGGACATATAACAATATAATAATTTAAACCTGAAATATATTGATTATTATACCAAGTCAAGTATCATAAGAATACCAAAAGTAAGTCATGTATGCAGTAATTAAATTGCAAATCCAAAATTTACGAAGGCCCTATTAAAAATATTATAAACATAGGAATATATACCTGAATCAGAAAGAAAATTAACTACCTTTTAAGAAAAAGATAATCCTGATGTAAGCGGGTCTCAATTGGTTAGAGACTCGTGCTGATAACGTGTTGTAAACTGAGGAAAATATATAAAGACTAAATAAGAAATGAGACAAAAGATATGAGAGAGGTAATTCTTATTATTTTCTTCTGTTGTGTGTTTCACAAAGGAGAAGAATACCCTTTTATGGGTATACAAATCTTACGTTAGTCACAAACTTTAAGAGATACATTAATTAGATACATGTATTCTAATGTATTCGTTGAATGAAAACATCCACAATAAATGAATTTATAACAATTGTACAATTTTATAAGTTTAAATAATATTTAATTATCTATTTTTCAACAAAGAAGTCACTCCAATAACCTGATTGTTCATCTATTTTAACTTATATTTTTTTCATTTTAATTTTTTATTATTTATTATGCTGCATTTTTAATATAATTTATACTGTATATACTACTTATATGAAATACATGTGTCCAGAAATTAGTTTCTTCAAAAGTGTGGTTAGCCATATTAAAAGATACAATGAAGTCATAATATTCAGTTTTATTAACCTTTCATGCAATCCAATATGCAGATCCTAATAGAAATGCCTTTTTCATAATGCTAGTAACGAAGTATGAAAGTCCAATTTCAATCTTTGTCCAAGAATCCATTTGCAAAGTAAATTTCAACAACATGCAAAATTTTTGTGAGGTCTGTTAAATTCATTTCCTTGGAATACAAAATACTTACCACCTTATATTCATCCAACTGAGGCATGCAGCCAAACCCAAACACTATATGAATAGAAATATCAGGAAGCTGCACGGGGGAACTACCAAGATTCTTTACTAATTTTTTGATTGAGTTCCAAAAGTACATTCTGTAGTCAGATCGAGGAGTTAGAGGGTAAATAAGAAAGACAACACCGTTGCAACAACCAAGGACTTCAAATATTTTAGTTGATTTCCACAAAGGAAATTGAAATTTCTCATGCTCGACAAATATTTCATCAGAGTACAAAGTGCAATACTCCATTTCCGTAACATCTAAGATATCTTTACTGATCAAATAGATTTCCTTATATGATGAAAGTTGATTCATATGCATGTTAATAAAATGAGGATCTCTAATGAGATTACATCAAGATTTTCAAATAAACCTGAATTGCATGAGATCTACGACAGAAAGTCTTGACAAGATATTTGTTATTTTGTCACCAGGTGGATCAATAGTTAATAATTACGCTTATTAAGATAGATAGTAATGACAAAAAGTGCCAATAATTAAACCTGTCTAGCGGATTTGAATAATTTTTACAAGATCAAAGAAAAAGAAAAATTTCTAGAAAATGAAGAACTAAAACTCTTCTAGTTAGGCAAGCTCATAAGAGAAAGAAAAAGCAATAGAGAGAAAATATTCAAAACAAGGAAAATATGATGACTATAAAAAATAGCACACAGAAAAATATAAACATGACTTCATCCAAGATGACCATGTTGGTTGAAGAAAAAGAGGAAGGATAAACAAAGTAAGGTGGATGTTAAAAAGAGCGACCATCCCTGAAAACACAGAGGGGTACCTGTAAATATGGGTAGTACACACCAATAGAGACGAAGAGGAAGATGCAAGAGCTCATCAGTCACTGGGCTTCACCGAGATAGAGAGAGAAGTTCTAGATTTCGTTTAGGACATAAATATAGTTTTACTTTTTCTTTGTTTTACCTTTTATTTTCTTTCTTTTTTGGGCCGACCAAAGTTGGGTTGTCTTTGTGGATATTACTTTTTTATTTAAATAAATAAAATTGATCAATAGGATAATCTGATTAAAGAAAAAAGAGAGAAAACAATAACAATTAGTGAAATATCGGTGGTGAATAGAGAGACTGACACAGAGCAAGATGAAAGGAGAAAAGAGGAGGAAAGGAAAGGAAAGAAATAGAATATGGACGATAAATCGTTCACAACAGTGTATCTACATATGAAATATAGATTGAGGCAGAAGTGGAGCTTCGTTCTCAATATATACCTTTTCTAGTAGTTAATATTAGTTACCAAATTAAGTGTATTTTGCTAAGTTAGAAACTTGACAAAATCCTAAACGGCCAGCAGTAAATATAATTTGTCATCTTAACATGAAAGGCGTTCTGGATACATACTTCCAAAAGTCTAAAAGGTTTCATCTCAAGCACGGACTACCAAATATTTTCATATACAGGATATGTTCATAGAAATCTAAATTATTAAACGATATAAAAACTGCATTCTAAAATTTATCAAGCTCATAACATCTTAAATTGGGAAAAATTCTTCTCATATGCTGTCACGACTCAACCCACCAGACCCTGCGGGTGCCTACTCTAACCACCTAGATAGACGAACCCTCACCACCCGTCCAACAGGTGACATGCGAAAAAATAGAAAGTAGCAAAATAACCTCCCTTTTATTATGAAAACCTTGTTATTACAACATTTGAAAATAGGAGACAATTTTGAAATATAAATCACCCTCTCTAGGACCTATTCTAAACAGGTACAAGAGCTACTACAAGGTTTACACAAGAAGAAAAAGTAAATGAGACACAACTTCCGTCATGGAGGAAGGACAGAAGTTGCTGCAGATCACCATCGCGATGTACCTATGAAATATCACCAGCCCTTCAACGAGACTATACCAAAAAGGTATAGCAAGAGTAGAGTCAGTACAACCATACATACTGGTAGGCATCATCGGTCGATCCGAATCCACTCCTACCATCATATAAGAAGAATAGGGAAAAACATGAAATAAATAATATAACTCCATCCTTCTCCACTTTCCCTGTCCGGACTCGATCTCAATCGATCTCCTACTCGTACCCCTTGCCTCAACCCCTTCTATTCCTTCCACAGCCAACTCCCTCTCTCTCAGGTCTTCCGAGTCACGCTAAGCTTAGACTTCCCAAGTCACACTAACCTTAGACTTCCCAAGTTACACAACCTTAGACTTCCGAAGTCATGCAATATGATGACTGGGTGTGTCATTACGAGTAAACTATTTGTGCCAAGTTTTGGGTTAGAAAACTTTCGGGTTTGGGAGTTGAAAATTCTGGGCTAGGCTAGTCTCGATCGGTTTTGAAGCGAGGTATGGTCTAGGACAATCCGGGTAAGGATTGGATTATGTGTCATGTTTTGAACTATTTTTTTACGTATCCAAGACATAAAGTATTCCGGGGGAATTTTCAGAATCAAATTCGAGTAAGTAGAACTCCCAGAATCACGATTGACGTGAAGCGGTTGTTTTGAATCATCGGGGGAAACAAGTGCATTGTAAAATGGGCAAATTTTGGAGATTTATAGACATTCTGTCCTTGACAAGCGCAACCATCTGCGGTAGCGGCCTCCGCTATAGCGATGGAAAATACCACTATAACGGTGCTCAAGGCGGTCAACACCGCTTAAGACCGCTATAGCGGGAGTTGTCCGCTATAGTGGAGCTACGGGACCAGAAAACCCAGAAATGGGTTTTAATTTTATTCTCTTCTCTTCAACCCCAAAAATAGATGAGAGCTATTCCAAAAACCCTCCTAGACTGCTCCAAGGCTTGGGAGGCATGAGGATGAGGAATTCCGGTAAAAGGAACGTGAAACCACGGATTCAGGCCTGCATAACCGCAAGGAATGCCTCCACGGAGCCAGAAATGCATGGTTGAAGCTGCTTGGCATCCAGGTAGGCTAGGTTTTATGAGTAGTTAGACCTGTTTACTTTTTGTACTTTGTATAGTAGAAATGGAGAATCCATGTTTTAATCCTCCGGGCATGGAGTCTGGCGGATTTGGGAATTGTTGTGTTGTTTATAGGATGTACGGAGTAAATAGTGGGTTTGTGAATGGTATTATGTGGTTAGATTAATTATATTGTTGACATAAAATGATGGGTTGAGGGACTAGCGTGTCGGGAAGGTTCGGGGAACCGAGGGAGTGTTTGGGAGCATGGGCAACGGGAATAGGAAGCTCCTAGGTGGGGTTTCAGGAATGCTTATTGCTTGAGGCTTAGAGGTGGTCTGGATAAGGTTAAAAAAAAGGGAAGGGTGTCGCATGCTTGGGTGTTTATCTAAAAAGGGAAATCGCTAGTTATATGTTAAAATAAAAAGAGTGAACCGGGGAATAGTCTTCGGACGGGAATTGATGGTTCGTAGTTGTACCCGAAAAGGGTAGGTAATGACTTATGATTTTTTGTGAATGTTGTATATTCATGTACTCATTTCTAAATGATTGTATGCTTTACATTGCTTAGGAAAGTTGTGCAGAACATAGAGTATACAGTAAGTACTTTGAATGTACTGAGCATGCAGGATATGCAAGTGAACATAACTGAGCATACTACAATACTGAAAAGCTGAGAGTAGAGCATGCTAAAAGCTGTAGTAAAATGGCCCAAAATCATGAGATGCATACAACAACAACAGGCTCAGTATATTCCCACAACGAGGGGTCTGGGGAGGGTAAAATATATACAGTTCGTACCTCTACCTCAGAGGTAGGGTAGAGAGGCTATTTCTGATAGACCCCTGGCTCATGACAAAAACTGTCCAGAAATGACGTAAGAGAAGTACAACTAGTAACAGAACAAATAGTAACAAAATAGTACTACCACAAGATAATACTACAAGAATGTCAAGAACAAGAACTACAAGTGCGGCACTAAAACAACTAGTACATATAACAAAACAAAGCACTCTTACCTACTAGTATGGACACATTCCTACCTATAGCCTTCTACCCTAATCCACATTCTCCACACATTTCTATCTAGGGTCATGTCCTCAGTAAGTTGTAACTATGCCATGTCATGTCTAATCACCTCTCTCCAATATTTATTTGGTCTACCTCTACCTTTCCTGAAACCATCCATACCTAACCTCTCACACCTACGCATTGGAGCATCAATGCATCTCCTTCTCACATGCTCAAACCATCTCAAAAGCCCTCCTATATCTTGTCCTCCACCATCGTCACACCAACCTTAGCTCAAATATCCTTATTCCTAATCCTATCTCTCCCCATAAGCCCACACATCCATTGCAATATCCTTATCTCCGCTACCTTTATCTTTTGAATGTGGTAGTTTTTGACTGGCCAACACTCCACCCTATACAATATAGCTGGTCTAACCACTACTCTATAGAACTTGCCTTTAAGCTTAGTAGGAACCTTCTTATCACACAAAACTCTGGATGCAAGTCTTCACTTCATCCACCCTACCCTAATACAGCGGGTGACATCCTCGTTGATCTCCCCATTCCTCTAGATAACAGACCCAAGATACTTGAAACTACCTCTCTTATGGAGGGCTTGTATAGCAAGCTTTACTTCCACGTCCGCCTCATATAGCACCTCACTAAACTTGCCCTCTAAATATTTCGTCTTGGTACTTCTTAGTCTAAACTCTTTAGAATCGAAGGTCTGTCTCCAAACCTCCAACTTCACATTAACTCCTTCATGAGTCTCATCAATCAAAACCACATCATCTACAAATAATATGCACCATGGCACATCTCCTTAAATTTTCCATGTTAATACATCCATCCTCAAGGAAAATAAAAATGGGCTAAGAGTCAATCCCTAGTGCAACCTCATTACATGGGAAAGGGCTCTGAGTCCCCTTCCATATTCTAACTTGAGTCTTGGCTCCATCGAACATGTCCTTAATTGACCTAGCGTATGCCTTAGGTACACCTCTAGCCTCCAAGCACCTCCAAACAACCTCCCTAGGGACTTTGTTGTAAGCATTTTCTAGATCGATGAACACCATGTGCAAGTCCTTCTTCCTCTCCCTATACTGCTCCACTAGTCTCCTAACAAAATGAATGGCTTTTGTAGTCAAGTGACCTAGCATAAAGTCGAACTGGTTCTTAGAAATAGTCATAATCCTCCTCAACCTCAACTCTATCACCCTTTCCCCAACCTTCATAGTATGGCATAACAACTTGATCCCCCTATAGTTGTTGTAATTCTGAATATTGCCCTTGTTCTTGTACAAAGGAATCATCGTGCTCCATATCCAAGCTTCAAGCATTTTGTCCATCCTGAAAATGCCATTAAATAACTTGGTCCTATTCCACACTTGCCCCAGCTGAGCGCTTCCAGAAATCAACCGGAATCTCGTCTGGCCCAATTGCTTTACCCCTACACATCCTACTAATAGCACCCTTGAACTTCTAAACCTTTATATGCCTACAATAACCATAATCGCCATGCCTCTATGAGTGCTCCAAATCTCCCAACACAATGTCCTTATCCCTCTCTTCATTCAAAAGTCTATGAAAGTAAGCCTGCCATCTCCTTCTAACGAGTGCATCCTCTACCAGTACTTTGCCATACTCATCTTTGATGTACTTCACTTGGTCAAGGTCTCAAGCCTTTCTCTCTCTAGCCTTTTCTAGCATGTATAACTTCTTTTCCCTGTCTTTTTCCTCTAGGGGCACGTATAATCTTTCAAAGGTTGCTATTTTAGCCATTGTAACTGCTAACTTAGCCTCCTTCATAGCTATCCTATACTCCTCTCTATTTTCCTGCTTCTCCTCCCCAACCTTACTATCTACCAGCTTCGCGTAAGCCCTCTTCTTTACCTCTACCTTCCCTTTTACTTCATTATTCCACTACCAGTCCCCTCGATGTATGCCAGCTCAACCTCTTGAGACCCCCAAAACCTCTTTGGCCATCTCCCTGATGCAACTGGTAGTCATATCTCACATATTGTCCACATCCCCACTACTCCCCCAAGCCCTCATAGCCAACAACTTCTTTCCTATATCCAAGGCACTAGCCATAGTCAAGCTACCCCATTAATCCTAGGTCATACATCCACAACCCTCGTCTTGCTCTCTTTCTTAATCTCCAATCCCATCACCAAGAGCTTATGCTGGGTCGAAAGATTTTCACTCGGGATAGCCTTACAATATTTACAAAGACCTCTATCACCCTTTTGAAGGAGCAAAAATCTATCAGAGTCTTGGTCACCGAACTACGGAAGGTAACCAAGTGCTCCTCCTTCTTGGGGAAACTGGAATTAGCTACCCTCAACCAAAAGGCTTTTGCAAAATCCAAAAGTGAGGCTCCTCCTTCATTCCTATATCTGAAACAAAAGCCTCCATGCATATCGTCATAACCCCCCGGGGATGACCCGATGTGCCCATTAAAATCTCCTTTATTAAAAAGCTTCTCGGTGTTGGGTACACCTCCCACCATCCCATCTATAACCTCCCAAAAGTGCTTCTTCTCCTCCTCGTCCAAGCCCGCTTGCAGCACATAAGCACTAATAACCTTCAAAGTAGACCCTTCAAGGACTAACTTAATTGACATCGACCTATCATTGACCCTCCTAACCTCTACCTCTAGCTCCCTTAGCTCTTTATCTACTAATATACCCACCCCATTCCTATTTTGCATGCCTCCTGAGTACCATAACTTATACCCGTCCACCTCCCGTGCCTTAGTACCTACCCATTTGGTTTCCTGGACACAACCAATATTAATCCTCCTCTTTTTTAGGATCTTCACTAGTTCTATGGACTTTTCCGACAAAGTTCCTATGTTCCAAGACTCTACTCTCACCCTAGAGGTTCCCTAAACCTCCTTACCCCTCCTGTTCCTTGCCCTCAACCCCGTCCCCTCCCTCGTCCCCGATCCCAACCTAATCGATGACATGACCCTAATCCATCATCGACCACCAACACCACTAAAGAAAGGGAGACCTAATCAGGGAAATACTATCTAACCTAGTACTCTATAACCAACAACGACAATACCAGAGATACAAATAAGATACACAATACATACACTTATTTAAAGCTTTAGCTATGTGAAAGAACTACTGCTAAACAAGCCTCAATATGGGAAAAATAGTCTAGAACACCAATATGTATTCAAAATACCATACATGCAAGAATCAATGGAAAAATATGAATAATCCCCTAATGAATATATCAATGGCCGCAATACTAAGAGAAATCATCTACCAAGAACACGATAAAATCAAAGCAAAAGTCAAATATGAAGGCAACACAGAAAGTAGAAGCTGGGAGAAAAATAATGATTAGGGACAGAAACCATCGAGATTAGGATAGAAGAAAAATTAAGATAGTTTGTTTGCTCAATTTATTAGATTTTGGCAAAATTTGGTGTTGAAATTGGTCACCAGAATCTTGTTGTTGGAATCTTTTCTCCTGAATATTGGGTCTCCAGGAAGCTGCGGCAGAATCTGGGGCTGGTAATACTTGAAAAAGAGGTGAAAAAAGAGAACAGATAAAAGAGAACAATACCAAGAAGGTAACAGAGGGTTCCGACTGGCGATTTAGGATAGAAAAGGCTCAGCAAGATGAGAAGTCACTGAAAAACACTGAGTAAAAATGTTAGCAACCGAACTCTGTTACAATGACACCGATGAATTATGATCGGCGATATGGGAAAGGCTCGACAAGATGAGAAGTCATCAGAAAACCCTAAGCAAAAATGTTGGCAGAATCTATTACAACAACACCAATGAATCAGATCTAGCATTTCAATTAGAGATTCGGTGACGGTGGCACGTGATAAGCTTAGTCTCAACTTGAAAAATCCAGTTGTGAAATCGTTGATAAAGATTTAACTGGAGAAGGACTTCACTGAAGGAGCTTTCCAAATATGGAGGTTCTTCTTTTTTCTTGATGGGCGACGATAGCGCATGTAAAATTAAGTTCTACCTCCAAAAATCATGAGATGCATAAGTCTGAAACACAATATGTTGAATAACATAGTAAAAGCATTTAAACTAAACTGAGCTGAGCTGAGCTGAACTAAACTTAGGGCTATGTACATAAATACTGAGTCTAAATATATGGGAGAGACTATTAGCCAACACAAACCATGTGAGCTAAACATAGAGTCCAATGTATACACCCCATCGAGAGGATCTAATATACTTTGCCAGGGTATAGAGGCACAACTGGCGTGATCACTAGTTCTGATGCCCAATTAAGGGGCTAAATAAACCTATGGTGGCACGTAGTTTTGGGACCTTAAGGTACGCTAAACCCTAGTCCAACTCGGTGCTAAGTACTACTCTCAAAACTGAATTATAATAATTCTTTTTAAAATAGAAGTCCTGGAATGCTGCATCAGGACTTTACTGATCTGAAAGCATCTACTTTTCTAGAAAGTTGTAGTCTGATAACTGAAAAATTTCATGATTTAAAACTGAGTGCTAGTTCATGTGAAAATATTGTAATTTCAGGCTAAATTATTGATTTCTCAAATCATGGTAATAATATATGAAAGTTATCAAAAAATCATGTTGTAATTCACTTTAAACAAGATAAAAATCATGTAGAAATCATTAGGACTAAGTTCTATAAGAGACTGCATAACAGGGCGAGAACCCTAGTTTCTGAAACCACAAAAATTTGAAATTTAAGACTGAGGTTTTAGGCATAAGGGCGAACTAAACCCTTACTGAATACCAACACCTAGTAGAAGAAGATTCCTAAACTGGGATTGAGTTCTGAAGCTTTGGAGAAGAAATCCTTAAGCCAGAGAGTGTTCTTTCTTTTGTTCTAAACTTGAATCGATGAAATGATTGATAAATAGGTTAGGTCTGATTAAAACCTCTTAAAATATACTCAAAACAACTTCGTATAGGGTTTAAAAGAATGGAAAAAGACCAGAATACCCTTGACTTAAAAATAAAAACTGCAGAATTTATCTATCGAACAGGCTTATCTGACAGCAGTCAGAATTGCGATAGCCCATTGGGTCTAGCCATCGGAAGGGGATGGATTAGGCTAGTTCTCTGGGGAGTTCCCACATCGGGGATGCACGTGGCCTGTGGTAGCTCTTATGACACGTGGCCCTAGCTGTTGGGATAGAAAGTGTCTATAGAGCCACTGGAGGGTTCCCACAGCGGGTTCCCAT
This sequence comes from Jaltomata sinuosa, assembly GCA_003996215.1. Lineage (NCBI taxonomy): Eukaryota > Viridiplantae > Streptophyta > Magnoliopsida > Solanales > Solanaceae > Jaltomata > Jaltomata sinuosa. The sequence goes on from QJPP01001264.1 coordinate 52,094, forward strand.
GGCCCGTCAGACTTCCCATGGTGCGTGGCTAGCCTGTTATGGCTGAAAGAGTGAGGCCATTATAATAGTCATCCCAACAAGCCATCGTTCCTCACACAACCTGTGGGACCTTGGAAGTGCAGAAATTTTTGAGTTTTTGTCCGAGTATAACGTGGGTTCAAATTTTGAGATGTTACAGAAGAGTTGTAGGAGTTGTTTAGGACTGACTCCAAACTTGCAAGCAATATATGGGGTCACAAAATACAATGAAGCCCATGGGTATAATAAAGCATAAGCATCAATAGAGAAACTCATAACATACCAATGACTACATCAGGTGATTTCTCCTCGTCCTGGTGAGATGACATAGCATAGAAACGATTTTGGCGTTGATCGCCACCTGTGCCAGAAGTGGCACCCTGCTAAGCTGTACGACCTTTTGGAGCTTCTAGAATAGTACCTTGAGTATTTCAACCTCCACTGTTCTATCTCACTGAGGGGCAATCCCTAGTCCTATGACCCATCTGCACGCATACAAAACATCCACTTATGCCATAACGACACTCTCCAAGGTGACTCTTACCACACTTGTTGCAAATAGGGTAGGGAGTCCCCCTTTGTAACACTTCCCTCAGAATGAGAGCCTAGTCTCCTACCTACCTAATCATGCCTAGGTCTGGGTGCTTGGGTAGGAGGACTAGCTGATGATAGTAATGGTCCTGATAACCTCTTCTAAAAATAAGACCAGTGTCCACCTTTGGACCTATGTTGACTGAAACCCAGATCCTCTGTTCTGGACCATTTGTTCTCCCTCGCCCTCTCCTTTAGTTTATCTTCCTCAATCTGCAAAGCATGGGTCATAAGCCTGGAGATGTCCATATCCTCCAATAATAGCCGTCCTTCATTCTTTCTTCACCAAGTTGGATACACCAGAAACAAACTTACTCATCCGGGCCCTCAGCTCAGCCACCATAGCTGGAGCATACCAGGAGAGCTGAGTGAACTTTAGCCCATACTCTTGTACTGACATCGATCATTTTTCCTAAAATCATGAACACTTCAGCCTTAGCCTCTCTAAACTCCCTTGGGAAGAACCTATCCAAAAAAGCCTCAACGAAGCACTCCCAAGTCACAGGAGCTGCATTTCTGCCCCTACCTTTCTTCTACTAAGTGTACAAAATGTGAGCCACATCTTTAAGACGGTAGGAGGCTAGCTCAACACTGTCAATATCAATCACCTGCATTACCTCCAGGATCTTCTTCACCTCGTCAATGAAATTCTGCGGGTCCTCACTAACCTTAGACCCCAAAAACTCTGGCAAGTTCATACGGATGAAATCTTTGACTCTGGCAGCCGTTGTTGCACCATTTGGGTTAGCAGGAACATGGGCTTGCTGATTAGTTTGAGCAATCACAGATTGTGCCAATAGTTGGATGGCATTCCTAAATTCGGCATTTGTGACCTCGTGGTCTGGAACTGGAGGATTAGCATTACAGGTGTTTTCTCTGCGAGGAGGCATAATCTGAAACGCATAAAAAATGGATCAAAAAGAGAAATAGAGTTAAACTCTATCCCACGATAAAGAACATGAAAAAAGTGAAGTTTTTTCTAAAATGTCTCGTAGCCTCCCCCTCATAAGTGTGGCACACTTCACACCCATGAAAATGACTCTACTTAATGCGGCTTTCAGACATTCGAGGACTCTTGAACATGATGCTCTAATACCAAGTTTTTCACGCCCTGAGGCTACCCCTTGGACATAACACGGGATCCGAGACCACAAGTGATCCCAAGCTAACCCTCGATCTTAGCATGATTTAAACCTAGGTAATATGAATAAATAAATATAGAAGAAGCTTAACTGAAATAGAGAGCACCAAATCTATATAATAAAAGAGTCTGAAGATAGAAATTTGAAACACCAAATACTATTGTATGTCTATTGTTTGAAAAAGACTCTAAACTGATAAGATGAGCTGCTGGGACAAGATCCCCAACTAACTCTAAGTACTGAAATAAAATCATGAAAGCTAAACTAAGCTCATAACTAAGCCCTCGAATGATGAGGACTCATCACTGCGACTGGAAATCTTCCTGGTATATAGCCACAAGTATGAGAGCGAACGCCTGAATCAACATCATAATAAGATGCAACACAAGAGGTATGCAATCAGTACTATAGAATATACTGAGTATGTGAGCTATGTATGAATTGTAGTAAAAACATACTTAAAAATGTATTTAAGACTGAAATCATATAGTAGTAGTAAAAATGTAATGCAATAACTCAAGTAATATCATAAGCTGAAAGCATATTCGTAAGAATAAGTCATAAATAGTAAATCTTGATTTTGAAAACTAAGAGCCAAATACATTCAAATACTTATAATCATTTTTGTGGGAGTTTCTTATAACCGACATACATGTGAGCACCATAGAGTCTAGTGACATACACCCACACTTAAAAAGATTGCTCTAATTGGCCAAAGTTAGAACCATATACATAAGGATCCTGGAGTGCACCAAAAAGGGCAACCTATGGTGGCAACATAGTTTTGGACTTGGGTTATCTAAAACCCTCATCAACTCGATGCTAAATACTACTCCTAAAATATACATATAGCTCATACATATCATGTGGCATATCTAGATATCAAAACTGTTTGTAAAGCATGTGGATATATATAGATGTCATGCTACTCATAAAATCATAAGTCTTGAAATCATAGAATAGACCTAGTTCAAAAACATACTTTTTACTAAAATTCATAACTTGAGGAACTAGGCATGCTAATTTCATAAATACTTGAGGCCATGTTATCTAAATATGTCAATTTAGCTTATAAACATGCAATAAGGTAAATTCATGCTCAAATCATTCGCAATTCATGGGATTTTAGAAATACTTGTAAAATCTCATATAAAACCATGCATAAAGGATTAGAAAGCATATTGCAATACAAGTAAACCAACTTCATAGGAAAGTTCATAATTGGATAAGAATCCTAGTTTCTCAATTTCATAAAACTCAAAGTAAAATCATAGATTTTGGGCATAAGGATGGAAGAAAACCCTTATTGAATACTCACATACCTGAACCCAAAGCTTTCTTAACTGAAATTTGAAGATGGAAACTTGGAAAAGGAACCCTAGGCCTTTGATGCTTGAGAGAAGAACCTTTTTTCTTTCTTTTGAAATTTTGATCGAGAGAATGAATAAAAATCTTACTAAGTTAGAGTTTTACCCCTCTAATTTATCCTAAATGATCCAACATAGGAGTTAAAAAAGTGGAAAATTACAAAAATACCCTAGGGAAATTTTAAATGAAAAGTCTGCTGAAAATCCAACACAGGTTCCATGGCCTATAGACTGAACCACGACTCATGGTTGGTGGTCGTGGTTCCTAGCCAATTTGAACAACTACACGGGCAAGATTCACGTCCCATGGACTCTTCTACAGCTCGTGGAACCCTCCCATGGTTCTTGGAGAATTGATGACCCTCAAGTCTGATTTCCATGAGGAAAGACCATGGACCATGGTTTGATCCACGACCCGTGAATCCCTGTCATGGTTTTAGACCAAAGAGTGGGTCTGCAGGACAAGTTTCACGATACCAATCCATGGCTCATGGTCCAATTCACGGCTCGTGGACTTGGTCCATGAACCCTGTCTGAGTTTTGATAGATTCAAACTTAGGATTTTTAGGTCTAGTTCCTAGCTTTAGAATTTTTGGGGTGTTACAATCAGATATCAATTTATCCATCATTCATCCTCAAATAATCATGGTATAATAAGAACTATACAGAATGTACTCAGGTCATTAACTCTCACATATTGGTTATACTACTTATTTCAAAATTTTCATTCACCGACACTCATGATAATGCTCATCTGAAATACACCGCCCTATTCAAATACGACCCTCCTCACCTAATCCCTCATAGTCGGGATTTGCACAAGCCTATCTCATCGAGAGCTTATGAGTACCCAAGATAATTGGGGACTCGCCCGTACATCAATTTATCCAAAGGGAAGGAGGGACATTTTCCACCCTCAAAAGTTGATTGGGCCTCGCTATAGCGGGACCACTACTGAAGGTTGCTATAGCGGGTCGGGACAGATTATAGGAATGAAAAATGGGTATTTTGCCTATTTCTTGCCATTTCAAACTCAAAACTTCCCTCCCCTCTGCGATCACTTTGCACGCAATGTCAGAACAAGGTAATTCACGTTCTAACTTTGTCTCCTTACTCTATTACTCACATTATCATTATTTTTCACTACTATTATCTATATCTTGCATGTTACACTACTCACTTGATTGCTGACAGCTTACAAATGTATTTGGGAAAGCTAGAAAAAGAATGCAAAAATAGAGGAAAATAGGGAATGTATTCTGCCCAAGCATATCCCGCTATAGCGTCATGCACGCCTCCACTGCGGTAATGCTATAGTGGGAATATTCTCTCTATAGCATGATCGCGGTAGCGGGGCAGTACCCGCTACAACGGCCTGCTAGCACTGGCCTAGAATTTTTTTCAGTCCTTACAGTTCTCTTACCCCATTCCCTTTCTGCAACACCTTAATACACAACCGATAACCCACAACTTCCAAGATCGGAACCTAGCAACTCGAAAAGGTTATTGTGAACACCTAATTTTTGACGTCTTTAATTACTCCTAAAAATACGTTTTTACCTCTTATTTGTGCATTTTATTTTATATTTGTATTTCTCTCTTTTTCATGTACTTTTCTTTAGAGTATTTTTCATATTTAATATGGCAAAAAGACTCAATTTTGTTTGACTTGGGACAATTTGAGCTCAATTCTGACAGTCTAATTAACCCCCAACCTGGTCCAATTAATTATAGCTCAGATTTAATCTCATCCCTCCATTCCTTTTTGATCCAATGACCCTCATTGGGCACCCCTTTCAAGTATAAAAGACCTCAAATTTTTTATTTTTAGCCCCTATTATTCTCTTTCTTCTTTCTTTCTCCTCTTCTCTCCCCCTCTCCTTCCCCCACCATCAGCCACCACCGGCCGCCCTACTGCCGCCACCGGCCATCACCGACCACCTCCAAACAACTTTAAAATTTTACTACAACTCCCTCTTACCCTCATCTACACAAATCTACAAACCATTTTTCTAAGTCCTAGCCAAACTCCATAGATATGAGAAAAACCAAATATTAATGGTCACTTTTTTTTAGATTTATTGAGTTTCGGCCATCTTCATCCCACACCACTCACATAAATGTGTAGAGTTCTTCAAAAGCTATCATTTGATATAAATTTTATGTCAATACGCCATCAAAAAAATTTTGGCGACCTTCATTCACCCTAAAAAATACATCAATCTCTCCCTCTTGTTGTTCTCTACCCAATTCTCCCACTACTCTTCAAAAATTATGTCACAATCATTGTGGAATTTTGTTTTACTCTCAGTTTATTTTCTTAAAAATATGTAGATTTTTATTATTATTAGTAGTATTTTTTTAGATTTTATGTTTGTTATTTTTATTTAATTTTTAGTGTTGTTGATCTTCAAAATGGAGTTTGGTGGATGAATTTTTTGTTTGTAGGCTGATTTGGGCTAAAATATGGCTAAGATGTGTTGGGTTGTACTCTGTTGGGCCCATTTTCTAATTTCAAATGGCTAATCTTCTTATAAATAAAAAATAAGCCACTAAGAGCAAAAGAGTCTTTTGGCTAATTATCTTCTCTTGAAAAAAAAAATAAAAAATCCTATTGGCTATCTTGGGTGGCTCCTTGGTAAGACAAGGAGCCCTCAACATGCATTGGATGTTAACTTTTCAAAAAAGTCTTTTACTCTTCTCTATCTATATATTAACATATATCTTCCTTTCATTTTATAGGGAGACTTGAAAAAAAATGAGACTTTGAAAAAGAGTGAAGATAGAAATGAAAAGAAAAGATAGATTTTCAAGAGTGAAAAGAGAGAGAGAGTGAACTTGAAAAAAAAAAGGAGCTTTAATGTTAGAAAATTTTGACTTCAAAGTTTTCTCTATTGTTTGGGTTCTTGCTTCAACTAGTCTTGGTTCAAGTTGTTATCACTACTTTAGGTATTTTTATTTTATTTATATTTGCAATGTAGTTTCATAACTTTTTTCGAGCAAAACTGGCTAGATTTGCAAATCTGCTATTTTTTGTTAAATAATAATAATAATAATAATAATAATAATAAAAATAGATCTGCCCGTTTCTGTTAAAACGTAAAAATTGGTCATTTTCTGCAAAATAAAAATAAAAATAATTAATTTTGGCTTTTTTTGCAATTCTATTTTTTTAAAAAAAATTGTACTTGCTTCTGTAAAAAACGCAAATCTGGCCATTCTTGCAAAAAAAAAAAAGGGATTTAAGTAAAATGGGTCATTTTTGCAAATCTTTCCTTTGTAAAAAATAGTAACAATAAAAATCAAAACTTGTCATGCTTATAAAGTTGAAATTTTCCTAAAAAGGGGCTAATTTTTTTTTTAAAAAAAAGAAACTACTTGATTCTTTGAGTGGTTATTTTGAAAAAGTAAAAAGAAAATTATTTTGTCTCTTATCTTTGAAATCTTTTTCTTATATAGAATATTTTTTATATTTGCAAATAAATAAGATTCATTTAGTTTTTTTCTTTAATTCTTTTTATAAGAAGTTTAACTATAATTCACTCATTTTTTTAAAAGAAAGAGAAACTTACTAATCATGTGTTCGGTTACGGTCCTTGATTTGTGTTTAATTTTTTAAAAAGGGACTTTGTGTGCGGTTATGATCCTAAGTCAAAAATCAATTAGGTAAAATAAGAAACAAAAACAGTCCTTTTCTTCTCAAGATTTTTTTTGTCAATAAAAACGATCGTGCTAAAATCACGGGACTCGAGGGGTGTCTCACACCTTCCCTTCGGTCAACAGAATTTCTTACCCGGTCTTTTATTTTTGCGAACCAAAAATAAAAAGTCATTTCCTTTTGATTAGCGATTCATAAGGTGACTTGGAACACCAAAACTCAATTTCAAGTGACGACTCTAAAAAAATAATTAATCCTTTTTCAAAATCGTCACTTCAAATGGAAACTCCCTTTAACCCGTAAAACCCCTCACTCACGGTGGAGCGAGGATAAAAAGAGGTGTGACTGTCATGCCCCGAGGCTACCCTCTAGACGTAACACGGTGCTCAGTGTCACAAGTGACCCCAAGCTAACCCATGGCATGGAAAATCTATACAATTTGAAGCAAAAGTATACAGTGTGTGGAAGCTGAAAATAGTTTATATGTATGAAGTGGGAAAGAGCCCAAAACATAGCTGAGTATAAACTGTAATAAGAATATAGTGATAACGGAAAAAACAACACTAGCAACTCCACTGAATCTAGTCTATATTTGTAAGCCTCTAACTGATATGAGTTGCTGGGACATGCCCCCAGCTAACTCTAATAAGACTGAAACTGAAGAATAAATACTAAAAGTAAAGCATGTCTATCGTCCTCGAGCTATGAGGGGTCACCACTGAGCTGCTGAGTATGGACTGGAAGTCAATTAAGCATGATCTGGATGTTGAGTGCCTGAACCTACATCATAAAATAATTTAGCACAAAAGTATGCATTAGTACTTTGAATGTACTGAGCATGCAGGATATGTGCAAAGCTGGCCAATATAGAACTGAACATGGAAATAGATATATTTCAATATAACTGAAAGCTGGGCTGAGTACAATAACCAAGTACAATTCATGAATATAACATGCTGAACTGAATATCGAAACAAATACTGGGTACATGGCCAATGCAATATGAATCTGATTATGGGAGGTACTGTTAACCGACATACCCTAAGTTGAGCTAACTATGGGGCCAACCTGTAACCCTGGATGGGAGGTTGTCCATACCTTGCCAAGGGTATGAACAGTCTGACGTGGATCCGCTAATGATGTCCTCAAAGTACAAGGAAGTGCAGCCTAGTCTGACAGCTGACTCCTTTAATACCTACGGTGGCACCGTAGTTCTGAGACTTGGAGACTGCTTCTAAAGATCTTAGCCTAAACTGATAGCTAAGACTTCGCCCCCTCGTCCATTCGATACTAAGTCTACTCCCACTGAATGTAAGTAATAATATACTGAAATAAAGGATAGCTCAAATACTGATAAATGACTGAGAATGCAACATACATAGACTGAAGGATATGACATTCAATTTCTGAAGCATAAGCATATAACTGATCTGCCTAGCAAGCTAAATTCATGAAAATACTGGAATATCTACAAGCTAGGGTTTCTGAGCATTATTCATGAAACTTTACTAATTCTCCAAGAAATATATAATCAATACCATAAAAGCTGTAAGAATTGAATTACAATAATTCTCTAAGATTTAGGAACCCTAAGTCTGAAACATTCATGGAGAAAACTAAAGGATGACTGGAATCTAGGGACCTAATTGGTGAAAGGAATCCACTAGTGAAATTCCACATACCTGGTAAAGAAATCCACGGAGAAATCCTTGGATTTTTGGGGGCTGAGCTTGATGAAGACCTCTGCTTGTTCTTGGAGGAAAACTGCCACCTCTTTCTCTTACTTTCTTTCTAAGTTTAAAGAATTTAGGGGAATTAATGTTTTAGGTAGTTTTAGGCTACTTAATTAGTCTTAAACGGCATAAAACTACGTAGCTTGGGCCTTAAAAGGGAAAGAAAAAGTTCAGAATACCCCTGGGAAAGTTAAAAGAATTTCTGCAGAAAATGCGACTCAGGGATCACGACTCCGGATGACGGATCGTACTCCTGGACGATGCACCGTCAACCTGAGTCGTGGTTCTGCCTATGAGTTTTGGGGGTCTCTGGTCTCAAGAACTACGACTCAACAGGACGGACCATTCTTCTGAACGACGGTTCATTATGTGACTCGTAGTTCCTATGACCTGAACTGGGAGGCTACTGGACTTGGGATTACGGTTTGAGACGACGGTCCATGGTCCTAACCGTAGTCCCTGGGATATGTACTGAAGAGCTACTAGAACTTGAACTATTTTTCAAGATGACAGTCCGTAGTTCCAAACTACGGTCCGTACTCTTGAACCGTGGTTCCTAGAAACTTGAATTTTTTTGAAATTTTTATTTTCTACTGGTTTTCTGAGCTTAGTCTGGCTTGAAAATTCTGGGGTGTTACAATATCTCCCCCTTGGGATCATTCTTCCTCGAATAAAGACTGAATAAGCTGACTTTGGAGGGAAAAAGCTATAATCCCTACCAACAGAGTACTAGAAACTGATATCTAACTGAACTGAGTTCCATAAACATGTAAGTATGCTGAAATACAAGGGTAACTGATGGAACAAGGTGCTGAGACTGAATTTCACAAGAGTAGACTGAGAGACTAGAGAGGAACTATTTACCTCAAGCTGAAACTGAGTCGGAGGGAAAGAGGTGGGGGTACTTGGACATCATGGCTGCTTCTGCTTCCCAAGTAGCTCCCTCAACGGACTGGTCCCTCTAAAAAAATTTCACTGAAGTGACTTCTTTAATTCTCAACCTACGAACCTGACGGTCAAGAATCTCAACTGGAACCTCCTCATAGGTGAGGCTATCCTTCATAGCCACACTCTCTAAAGGTACTATCGAAGTCGGATCACCCACACACTTCTTCAATAGGGAAATATGAAAGACTGGATGAACTGCTACTAGTTCTGATGGCAACTCTAACTCGTTTGCCACATTACCCACCCTTTTCAGGATTCTGTAAGGACCTACATACCTGGGACTGAGCTTCCCTTTCCTGCCAAATTTCATTACACCCTTCATGGGTGACACTTTCAGGAAAACCCAATCGTCAACTTCAAACTCTAAGTCTCTCCTCCTAACATCTGCATAGGACTTCTGACAACTCTGAGCTGTATTTAGCCTATCTCTGATGAGATGAACTTTCTCCATCACCTCATGTACCGAATCTGGTCCAATCAAAGCTACTTCACCTACTTTGAACCAATCAACAAGTGACCTACATCTACGCCCATAGAGGGCCTCATATGGGACCATCTGAATACTGGAATGGAAGCTGTTATTGTAGGCGAACTCTATGAGAGGTAGGTGATCATCCCAACTACCCTTGAAATAGATTACATAAGCTCTCAACATGTTCTCTAGGGTCTGAATGGTACGCTCAGCCTGACCATCTGTTTGTGGGTGAAATGTTATGCTAAGATTCACCTGAGTACCAAGACCTTTCTGAAACGATCTCCAGAAATGAGAGGTAAACTGAGGACCTCTATCTGAGATGATAGACAAAGGAACTCCATGGAACCTAAATATCTCGCTGATGTAGAGTCTGGCATAGTCTTTCGCTGAATCTGTGGTCTTTACTGCCAAAAAGTGAGTTAACTTAATGACTCTGTCCACTATCACCCAAATGGAGTCATGCTTCCTGCGAGTACGAGGTAAACCTGTAATGAAATCCATATTGACCACTTCCCACTTCCAAGTAGGAATTCAAATCTCCTGAGTCACACCTCTTGGTCTTTGATGTTCTACCTTAACCTGCTGACAATTGAGACACTTAGCCACAAAATCTGTGATGTCCCTCTTCATGTCGTTCCACTAATAGACTTCCCGTAGATCACGCTATATCTTAGTGGAACCTGGATGAATGGAGTATCTGGAATTATGGGCTTCTGTAAGGATCTGCTGCCTCAACTCCCCCACCTTAGGAACACATAGGCGACCCTAATAACAAAGCACACCATCTCCCCCTTGGGAGAATACCTCAACTTTATGATGATAAACTGTACCCTTCAACTGAAGCAACATGGGACCACTATCCTATTTCTCCTTAACCTTCGCTACCAATGAAGATTCTGACCCGTTCTGAACTACCATACCACCATCTGATGTGTCTATAAGGCCAACTCCTAAGCGGGCAAGCCGATGAAATTCTCTGGCCAGTTCTCTCTTCTCTTCCTCAATATGAGATACGCTACCTATAGATAGTCTACTGAGAGCATCAACCACTACATTTGCCTTACCCGGATGGTAGAGCACATTCATATCATAATCTTTGAGGAACTCAAGCCATCTCCTCTAACGAAGATTCAACTCTTTTTGGGTGAACACATACTGGAGGATCTTATGATCAGTGAACACATCGACATGAACACCATACAGGTAATGCCTCCAGATCTTTAAGGCAAACACAACCACTGCAAGCTAGAGGTCATGAGTCGGGTAGTTTGTCTCATGGGCCTTAAGTTGTCTGGAAGCATAAGCTATGACCTTACTTTGCTGTATCAAAACACAACCCAGGCCAACTCTGGATGCATCACAATAAACCACATAACCGTTTGAACCCTCTGGTAGAGTCAAAGCAGGAGTTGTAGTCAACTTGGTCTTCAGTTCTAGGAAACTTTTCTCACACTCGTCTGACCACTGAAACTTAACCTTCTTCTAAGTCAACTTGGTCAATGGGGCAACTACGGATGAAAATCCTTCTACGAACCTCCTGTAATAACCATCCAAATCCAAGAAACTTTTGATGTCCATCGGAGAGGTGGGTCTAGGCCAGTCCCTTACTGCCTCAATTTTTTGAGAGTCAACTCAAATGCCATCACTAGACACCATATACCAAGGAAGGCGACTGATTTCAACCAGAACTCACACTTACTGAACTTGGTGAATCACTGGCGGTCCTTGAGAGTCTGCAAAATAACCCTCAGATGATTCGCATGTTCCTCCTCATTTTGAGAATAAACAAGGATATCATCAATGAAGACAATTACGAACAAGTCAAAATACTATTTGAACACCCTGTTCATTAAGTCCATGAAAGCTACAGGAGCATTGGTTAGTCCAAAAGACATAACTACAAATTCATAGTAACCATACCGAGTCTTGAAGGCTGTCTTTGGGATGTCACTACCTCTGACTCTGAGCTGATGGTAGCCGAATCTGAGGTCTATCATGGAAAAGCAACTAGCACCCTGAAGCTGGTCAAACAAGTCATCAATCCTGGGGAGGGGATATTTATTCTTGATTTTGACCTTGTTCAACTCACGGTAGTCAATGCACATCCTGAGAGAACCATCTTTCTTATGCACGAACAACACTGGAGCATCTCATGGAGAGATGCTGGGTCTGATAAAGCCCTTATCTAGCAGCTCTTTCAGCTGTTCTTTCAATTCCTTAAGCTCAGTTGGAGCCATTCTGTAAGGAAAAATCGAAATAGGTTGGGTATTTGGAAGGAGATCAATTCAAAAGTCAATTTCCCTTGCGGGAGGAACTCTGGGAAGATCTTCTGGGAACACTTCTGGAAACTCATTCACCATAGAGACTGACTCAAGAGTTGGGGTCTCGGAGTTTGAATCCTTAACCCGAACAAGGTGATAGATATACCCTTTGGAGACCATTTTTTTGGCCTTAAGGTAGGAGATGAATCGACCTACAGGCATGGAGTTATTACCCTTCCACTCTAAGACTAGATCGTTAGGAAACTGGAACCGAACGACCCTAGTCCTACAATCGACTGAGGCATAACAATAATGTAACCAATTCATGCCTAGAATGATATCGAAATCTACCATTTCTAACTCTTCAAGATCTGCTGAGGTGACTTTTTGGAAAACTGTGACCGGGCAATTTTTGTACACCCATCTAGCTATGACTGGGTCACCAACTGTAGTAGAGACTGAGAAGGGTTCTGGGAGGATTTCTGGACTAACACTGAAGTTGACTGCTATATAAGGAGTGATAAAGGAAAATGTAGCCTATAGATCCAACAATGCATAAACATCAGTATTAAAGACGCACAACGTACTCGTGACCACATCAGGATAATCCTCCTGGTCTTGTCGAGCCTGAAGGGCATACAACCTATTCTGATGCTAACCACCACCTATACCATATGAGGAACCCTGCTGAGTAAGGTTACCTGTTGGAGATGCTGTAGAACCAGTCTGAGTCTGTGGGCGAACATCCTTACCCTTCTGAGAAGCTATTGGACAATCCCTCATCATGTGGCCTGGTTTGTCATACCCAAAGCAATTTCCACTACCTGCCAAGCACTCACCTTGGTGGTTTCTACCACACTTCTTACACACATGGTTAGTGCGCCCACTAATAAGCGTACCTTGGGACTTGGAGCCAGATGCTCTATCCCGAAGATCCTTCTTGAACTTGGGCACTGGGGAACTAGAAGAAGATGGATCTGGAGCTGAATTTTTTTGGCGATATTGAGAGAGATTTCCACCCTCTGACCTCTATGGATAGTGGCTATAATCACCTGTCCTAGCCCTCTTAGCATCTCCCCCCTTTTCCTTAATTTTCTCCTTCTCAATCTATTGATCATAAGTAACCAGTCTAGAGAAGTCCATCTCCTTAATCAGCATAGCGGTCTTGCACTCCTTGACCATATCATCCAACACACCAGATACGAACTTGCTCATACGAGCTCTGGAGTCCGCTACTATCGTTGGAGCATACTTAGATAGCTGAGTGAACTTGAGAGCATAGTTTTGCACGCTCATGTCATCCTGCTTTAGATTGATGAACTCTTGAACCTTGGCTTCCCTGAGCTCTAGAGGGAAGAACCAGTCCAGAAAAGTTGTCTTAAAAAGATCCAAAGTCACTGGTCCTGCGTTGGCACAATGAGATTCCTTTCATTGCTGGTACCAGATGTATGCCACTTCCTTCAACTAATAGGCGGCCAAGTCTGCACCCTCGACTGGAGTGACACCCATAATGTCTGTCACCTTCTGAATATCATCCAAAAACTCTTGGGGATACTCTTCTGACTTGAACCCATGAAATCTGGAGGTTCATCCGAGTGAAGTCTCAAATTCTGGCTGCAGCAGTATTACCTGAGGCGGAGCTGGAGCCGCAGCCTGCTGATTGACCTGGGCAGTCATGGCCTGAGCAAGTACTTGTAAAGCAGCCTTGAATTCGACATGCGTAACTTGCTCGTTCAACGGGTCTGCTGGAGCTGCTGGTTGATTCCTAGCGTTATCTTTTTGGGGAGGCATTTTTCTGAAGTGCGAAGAGCATAAGTTAGAATAGAAGGAAACTAAATAGAGTTTATACTCTATAGCACGAACTGGAGAAGAAATAAAGGAAGTTGTTCTTAATGATGCCTCATAGCTTCTCCCCCATAAGTGTGGCGTGCTTCACACCCATGAAGAAGACTCTACTTGACATGGCTTTCAGACACCTTAGGACACTTAAACCTGATGCTTTGATACCAACTTTTGTCACACCTCGAGGCTATCCCCTAGACACAACACAGTGCTCAGTGTCACAAGTGATCCCGAGCTAACCCATGGCATGGCATATCTATACAATTGGAAGCAAAAGTATATACTGTGTGGAAGCTGAAAACAGTTTATATGTATGAAGTAGGAAAAAGCCCAAAACATAGTTGAGTATAAACTGTAATAAGATTATAGTGATAACGAAAACAACAATAGCACCTCCACTGAATCTAGTCTATGTCTGAAAGCCTCTAACTGATATGAGTTGCTGGGACATGCCCCCAACTAACTCTAATAAGACTGAAACTGAAGGATAAATACTGAAAGTAAAGCATGTTTATTGTCCTCGAGCTATGGGGGATCACCACTGAGCTGCTGAGTACGGACTGGAGGTCAACTAAGGGTGATATAGATGCCGAGTACCTGAACCTACATCATAAAATGATGTAGCACAAAAGTATGCGTCAGTACTTTGAATGTACTGAGCATGTAAGATATGTGTAAAGCTAGACAATATAGAACTGAACATGGAAATAGATATACTGCAATATAACTGAAATTTGGGCTGAGTACAATGACCAAGTACAAATCATGAATATAACATGCTGAACTGAATACTGAAACAAATACCAGGTATATGGCCAATGCAACATGAATCTGACTATGGGAGGTACTGTTAACCGACATACCCCAAGTTGAGGTAACTATAGGGGCCAACCTATAACCCTGGATGGGAGGGTGTTCATACCTTGCCAAGGGTACGAACAGTTTGACGTGGATCCACTACTAATGTCCCCAAAGGACAAGGAGGTGCAACCTAGTCTGACAGCTGACTCCTTTAATACTTACGGTGGCGCCGTAGTTCTGGGACTTAGGGACTGTTTCTAAAGGTCTTAGTCTAAGCTGACAGCTAAGCCTTTACCCCCTCATCCGCTCGGTACTAAGTCTACTCCCACTGAATATAAGTAATAATGTACTAAAATAAAGGATAGCTCGAATACTGATAAATGACTGAGAATGCAACACACATAGGCTGAAGGATATGGCATTCAATTTCTGAAGCATATGTATATTACTAATCTGCCTAGCAAGATAAATTCATAAAAATACTGGAATTTCTACAAGCTAGGGTTTCTGAGCACTATTCATGAAACTGTACTAATTATCCAAGAAACATATAATCAGTACCATAAAAGCTATAAGAATTTAATTACAATAATTCCCTAATATTTAGAAACCATAGGTCTGAAACATTCATGGAGAAAACTGAAGGCTGACTGGAATCTAGGAACCCACTAGTGAAATCCCACATACCTGGTGATGAAATCCATAGAGAAATCCTTGGATTTTTTGGGGCTGAACTTGATGAAGACCTCTGCTTGTTCTTGGAGGAAAATTGTTGCCTTTTTTTCTTATTTTCTTTTTAAGTTTAAAAATTTTAGGGGAATGAATGTTTTAGATAGTTTTAGGCTACTTAATTAGGCTTAAATGACATAAAACGATGTAGCTTAGGCGTTAAAAGGGAAATAAAAAGTTTGAAATACCCCTGGGAAAGTTAAAAGAATTTCTGAAGAAAACGCGACTCCGGATGACGACCGTACTCCTGGATGATGGACCGTCAACCTGAGTCGTGGTTCTGCCTAAGAGTTTTAGGGGTCTCTGGTCTTATGAACTACGACTCAACAGGATAGATCCTTCTTCTAAATGACGGTTCGTCATGTGACTCGTGGTTCCTATGACCTGAACTGGGAGGCTATTGGACTTGGGATTACAATTTGAGATGATGGACTATGGTTCCAAACCACAGTATGTGGTCCTAACCATAGTCCCTGATACATGTACTGAAGAGATACTGGAACTTGAACTACGGTTCAAGATGATGGTCCGTAGTTCCAAACTATGGTCTGTACTCTTGAACCGTGGTTCCTGAAAACTTGAATTTTTCTAAAATTTTTATTTTCTACTGGTTTTCCGAGCTTAGTCTGGGCTTGGAAGTTCTGGGGTGTTACAGTAACAATTATAAATAAATCAAGACACAATTCTTATACTCCAGTTACAGATCACGAGCTCAATGGAAATGACCTACTAGGCCTTTCCAACCCTCTAACATTCGTTATGCTTACGATTTATGCATGACCGCCATTTAAGATAGGGAACAGTTGTAACAATTAACAATTTCACCTACTACCTTACACATAGCAAGTAGCATTCAAGCATCAACTTTTATTTAATCACTTATCATACAAGTTCTCAATCAATCACATAATCAGCTTACCACTAACTCACTTATCACAGATTCCCCAAACATCAAATTAGTTGCAACTCACATAAACGTCAGTTCAGATGGTTTCACAAATTATCTATCATTCTTGTTTCTCTATACATACCATTCAATTCATGTTCTCAATCACCACTAATTGATCATCTACAAATCTTAACACAGTTCTTATGGCCAGCTACCAATTGGAACCTTCTAAGTTCTAATTTTGTTGCTTGTGTCATCTCAAATGGAGTCAGGTGGCCTCCATTTATTTTGGTCTAAGATACCAATTGGAATCAATAGATACCAATTGAACTCAACCCATACAAACAATCAACTAGGATCACACGAGAGGAAAGAAAGAAGGGAACAGTTCTTAGAATGCCTCATAGCTTCTTGAAGATTCGATGTGAATGTCTACACACTAATCCGCAAGGCTCTACTCGACGTTTGTTCTTATACTTGTGAGACTGGTAACTTAGGCTCTGATACCAATTTTAATGACCCAACTAACCGGATCATGAGGGAACCTACTCTAAACCACTTATATAGGAGAACCATAACCATCTAATTAAGAATATGCGGAAAACATTAAAAAAGGCATTAAATTCTTCAAAATCTTTGATATAACGTAAAACAATCATTCTAATACAACAAAAGAAATCATTTACCCTAAAAATCTAATCTAGACAGGTACAAGAGCTACTACAAGATGATGAAAAATGATCAAGACTCAGCTTCCACCATAGGAATAAGAAGACAGAAGCTCCTGAGGATCCCTATCCGCATCAAGCAATGAAACCTGAATTGATCTGCAAACAGACTATACCCCAAAGGATATAGAAAGAATAGTATCAGTACAACCACATGTACTGATAAGAATCATCAATCGATCCAGGTTAAAGCCACATAAAATACAACATAAATATCATAAATCAAACATGCACTTATAAACTTCACAATTTTACTTATATTTCTCAACCACTCTCCTTGTACCCACTCCATGATCCACTGTCAGGCATTTATTTTGGGGCCTCAAGATAATTATCAACCAAATCTAGTCTTAACTTTATTCATAACACTCCTATCTTCAAGCGCTGCCTAAATCAAGGACACACCCAGTTTATTCAACACACACGTATTACACAACCCAATAACACCCCATACTATCTAACTCGTAAGGTCACGTAAGCTCATCACTTATTGTCAGCATTCAACCAACATATGATAAACAATCCCCACTCTTCAACACTTAGTAGTTATACTTTAACTTAGTCTCTTCTCACAAATCCAAGTAAATCAGACAATCATAGAACAAATACAACCAAGTCAATATCATGAGTTTATGACTAATAACAGTTAATTCAACCTTTCCATAAGTAACTTTTTAGTCGACTCGATAAATAATTACACAGTCCAAGTAAGTTAATATCTCGAACCACTCATGGATCCAAAATAAGATAAAAAAATATAATTTGGTTCACTCATGGAACCATCAAACTCACTAATATCATATACACACATGTTGTGGGTCTTATAAATGTCCACTAGCCATGACCTGCAGGGGAAGAGCTCAATCCATGTACCAAATAATCCAGATAACTAGTTCCTGTCACCCTTATGCCAAACTAATATTATACCACCCTTATTCCAATGCCCCTACCCTTATACCTCCCAAGTTCCATCAATTCCGTAATAATGAATTTTATTAGTTCATCTCACAATATCAACTCATGTCACAATATTTACAATCACAATATGAGATAACACAATCAAATTGAACTTAATAACAAGTCTTTTTACACAATCTCATTTCAGGTGATTAAATACTTACAACATTATCCATTCAGTTAACAATTACAACATGCTTTGTAACAAGTAAACAAGGAGGCAGTTAACATACAGACATTA
The DNA here is from genome assembly GCA_003996215.1 of Jaltomata sinuosa. Lineage (NCBI taxonomy): Eukaryota > Viridiplantae > Streptophyta > Magnoliopsida > Solanales > Solanaceae > Jaltomata > Jaltomata sinuosa. The sequence goes on from QJPP01001264.1 coordinate 70,474, forward strand.
ATAAAATTGAGTCTCAACTATAATTCAACCATCACCTACCCCGTCCTACCAACAATAATATACGGACTGAATAACACATAGAACTAGAGGCACGCATTTTTTGGGACAACCTTCGGACTACTTAACTTGGAATACACACTCACCCCTCTAATCCATGTCTTGTTACTCCCCAATCCTCCATCTTACCTATAAGTCCTCTCTCGAATCACTCAACCAATCCATTGAACAAGGAATAGGGCATACATATCATTCATACAAAAGATTAACCGTTAAGCATAATACACTTCTATAACTAACGTTTTTACTCCCTAACTGATTGACTAAGCACTATGAATAACATGACAATATCAATAATATCAAAAAATACTTTTAACAATATCCATCTCATTTACATATATCTAAGCTACCAATTTTATCCATCCCAACACCTAGTCCGTAGGCCTACACATGAATTCTTTTGTCTATCTACGTTATGCATACATTTTGTAACATAGGTCTTTACTACTCAATTGAACCTAGTATACTTGGACGCCTAGCAGCTGTTACAGGGGTATAAACTTGCAATCCTTACTCCATTCTAGTGATTTTATCATAAAATTCATGAGGAAATGTCAGGTCTTACTATGATTCATTCCTCTCCAGCGCTCCAGAGTCTTGAGGCAACCCTAAGTGATTTTTGAATGCAGCCTCATTCGGTTTTTAGTTGAGAAGAAGTAAAAAAGGTAATTAAAACTCGGGTGGACTGGTCCTGACTCCCCACTATAGCGGCTGGAATATCACTAAAATGACATTGCTATAGCAAAACAATTACCGCTATAGAGTAATGACATCAGTTCATCCCAAAATATTCTACTCTAATATTATCTGTCCCAAGTCTTTTACGAACCCCAACCAAAAAAGTTAACGAAAATCATGTACCTTGTGCTCCTAGGATGTGGGACTTTAGTAACAATAAAATGGGTCATTAAAATAACAGTAACAGAAAAGTAGAAATAGTACTCGAGAGCTTCACAAAACTCAAAAGAAAAAAAATTAGTTCACAACATGGTATGTTCTTGATCTCATTATGACAGAAAAATAGTTCACAAAATGACAGTTACTCTAGGTTGGTAGTAGACACCAATGGAGGCGAAGAGGAAGATGCAAGAGCTCATCAGTCACCAAACTTTGCCAAGACAGAGAGAGAAATTCTAGATTTTCTTTTTAGGACATAGAGATAGTTTTCCTTTTTTCTTTGTTTTGCCTTTTGTTTTCTTTCTTTTTTTGGCCAACCTGAGTTTGGTGGTCTTTGTGCATATTGATTTTATTAAGATAAATAAAATCGGTCAATAGAACAATTTGATTAAAAAAAGAGAGAACAATAACAATTAATGGGAGAGCAGTGGTGAATAGAGAGACTGACACAGAGCAAGCTGAAAGAAGAAAAGAGGAGGAAAGTAAAGAAAAGAAATAGAATATGAACAATAAATCATTCACAATAATGTGTATATATATATATATATATGAAATATAGATTGAAGGAGAAGTGGATCTTTGTTCTCAATATACACCTTTTCTAATAGTTAATATTAGTTACCAAGTTAAGTGTATTTTGCTAAGTTAGAAACTTGATAAAATCACAAATGTCTAGAAGCACATATAATTTGTCATCTTAACATGAAAGGTGTTCTGAGTACATGCTTCTAAAATTCTAAAAGGCTTCATCTCAAGTACGGGCTATCGAATCTTTTTCAGATGCAGGGTATGTTCTTAGAAATCTAAATTATTAAACGATATAAAAACTGCATTCTTAAATTTATAAAGCTCATTTAGACATCTTAAGTAGGGAAAAATTCTTCTCATCTGCAAGCATGAAAATATAAAGCAAGACAGAAAAAGAGGAGAAGAGAGAAAACTAAAATTCTCTGTAAAGAGAAAGCATTCTACTGATTGACTTGATCGGCAACCTCAACAATCTTTATAGAATTGGCAAGACGAACATGGAATGATAGAATTAGGCAGATATGTGCACTTCAACAAATAATTTCTTTTTCAATATTTAGCCAAGAGCATACATAACTATTTTTCCCTCTCATCCTAGCTCGCTTATCAAATAAATTAGTTCTGAACACGTGCATTGCACGTGTCTCATGCAAGAAATACATATTCAGGGATGGCTGGTAAGCCAAAGAAAATAGGCGGTTGTCTAAGGCAGTCACGATCCAAATACGGGATCATGCGGGTACCTACTCTAATTTATCTAGAAAGAAAAATATTGAACCACCCAATCATAAATATACTAAAGTCTTATTGACCTAGTCTAGACATGTACAAAAGCTTCTAGTATAATAAAGTACAAATAAGAGACACAACTCTCACCATAGGAATAGAATGAGCAGAAGTTGTTGATGAGCACTCGCCGCTTCTCATAAAAACTTCAACTGGTCCTGCAACATAGCTACATCCCAAAAAGTATGTAGCAAGAGTAGAATTAGTACAAATATACATACTAGTAGGTATCATCGGTCGATCAGGATTAAATCATGCAACACCATATAAAATAAACAAGATAGACATGATAGCTAATAATTACATTCACACCAATTTCACAACATGGGATCTCAAATTACAACTAACTTCATCAACACAATTCAAGCCTACTCCACTACAACCCATAGGACCATTATCCTATGCTTTAGGTTAGCTTTAGCAATTATCTCTAACTCCTTTAACATAGTCACAAGGAGTCCTATATTACACTTGTTCTCTTCTGAATTCACCCATAATACTAGTTATTCATTACTACTAAATTCATTATTATTATGCTCGTTCTATACCTATATTCCAAGACAACCCAACAATATGGAGTAACATACAATGTCCAGGTCATATAGTTATCAATATAACACATAACTCATCAGTTGTACATTCAAGCCATCAAATAAACATATCAATCATCAGTTAGAAGTTCAAGTAATCAAATAAGCATAAACAAGACTCATATCACTACTCTCATTTCACCCATTTCGAATTTTCCATTTAGGACATCAATAAATTCATTATCACAACAAATGTTGGTCAACACAAGGAATTACAACACCTCATCATAACAATAATACAATAATACAAAATAAGGTAAAAAAACACACATGATATGGGTCTTATGGCTGCCCACTAGCTATGACCTACAAGGGAACTTAGGCGTCCATGTACCATACTGGCATGGTATCTGTAATGACCCTTCTGGTCATTTACACGTTTTAGCCTTTCTTGTACCATTAGAGCTTACTTGTAGCAGCCCAAGTCATTTATGGCTTGTCGGGACCGGTAGTTCGGTGCCCGGGCCGTTTGTTTGGTCTGTATGGTCGTTCCTCATTTTAGAGCTTCAACTTTGGAAATCGTTGACTTCCAAAAACATTCTTGGTAATACCAAAGAATTAAACTAAGGTCCTAGGTCAAAGGAATCCCTTACTCGAAAGTTCGAGTTAAAGAAATGCCTCGTGTAACACCTCGCCCGTTTGGAAGGTTTAAAGTAACCCGTGCCTTTGGGGTAAGACTAATGGTGTCTAATATACTAAGAAGGATGTGTTATGAGGTATTGTAATGGCAAAATGGTCGTATGATAAATTTTAAAGTCAAGCAAGTTGCGAAACAAAAGTCGGAAAAAAGTTATTGTAAATTCCTTTAAGGAATTCTCTTCAAATTTGGGTTAAATGTATTGGGGTGTTTCTCCCTATCTATAAAGAGTTAGTGGTCCCCCAATATACGAAATCGAAGGTCTACAAGTCTAGTTTCAAACTCACTAAACCGTTTGTCCATACAACTTCAGAATAGAGAGATATTCTTATTTTCGTAAGACTGCACAAGCAGACACGTCAAAGTGGGGTCCACATCCTAAGTCGGTTCAGCTTATAAAAGCTGATTTCTCCTTCGGTTTAACTCATTATTTTCACCAAAAACTTCAGAAAATCAGAGGTAAATCCCCTAGATACTCCATGGACTTTGATCCTTTCAATTCGGAAGTTTAACGGAAGTTGCTCTACGTCGCGAGCTCATCATCGTGGTATAGTTTTCTCGTCTTTTGGCTCCGTTTGTTGCTACTGCAAGGAGGCAGTTCATGGAACTGATATTTTTATGGTATTATCATTTGATTATCGGAAGGTAAGGGTTCTAAATCCTCGACTCATTCTTAATTTGAGCTTTAGGATCAATTCCAAGGAGAACTTATTGTTATCGGCATGTTTGTCGTGTTTTCTTGCCGTATACTGTTACAGCTCGTGGTGGGCCCTTATAACAGCATGTTTAGCTTGGTATTTTAAAGCTTTTTATCAAGGTAATCTTCCTCCTATGACCCTCCTTCGTTATTATATGTTCTAGTATTATTTTCTGGATTTCTGAGTCACAAAGTGGTATTTTGGATTTGTGGCTTTGGACAGCCCCTTTATCTTGTTATGTTTGGTTATTGTTGTGGTTTTCTGGTTGTGTTAAGGTGCTGGAGGAATTGGGAAATTGTGCGATTCTTTTTGGGATCGCATACGATAGTGATTGGATTGGACAACGTGAAGTACGCCTTGAAATAGTGCCGCGGGAGCTCGTCGCTCCTTTGAGATGTGGTTAACATATTATTATTGGATTTAGCTGCCATTTATTATTGTTATTGGCCTCATTTTATGTGTTGGAGTTGGATGGTCGCGAGTGTGACATTAAAACCTTATCAAATGGCTATGGCTCGTTCTTGCAGCCTCGTCGATTCTAGCAATTGTTCCATTACCTTGGTTGGTCAGCCTTCATAGAGATGCCTTTGGGAATTCAGTTAAAAGTATTCTTTTGTGATTTGGAGCTTTCCGGAGCAGTTTGAGTCTGGATGACGCCGTTCTCGCAGCTATTCATCGGATGACAGGTAGGTTATGGCTTTCCTACCTAGACTCTGCGTATATAGGCTATAACTGCATTAATTAACACCTTTGGGTGGGTTATTATAGGTTGGTACCCCAGACCTTGTCCACCTTGTTCGTTCGTTATTTCATGCGTTATTTGTAGTATTCGCGTAGTATTGTATATTACCCTTGTGGTCCTGTGTGGCCTTGTATTGACTCTGGAACATAGATGGTGGGTTATTGGGGAATGTCCGCGAGACCCGGACATAGAGATGATCTTTTTAGGCTGGTTATGTCTGTTGAGTAGCTGTTGGGCCTGTGCAGGGCTGATAGGAGTTGTTGTGAGCCGTTGGGCTACTTTGATATTTTTGTGCAAGCATATCATCCATGAAAAAGGTTTTCCCCTGCATGTTTTACTATAGTTTTGGCTATGAGCCACTACTGACAGTTTTCCTAAATCTGCACGGCCCTGGGGGGCCTTTTTTTGGTACTGTTGATGATAGAAAAGGGGATTTTTGGATGTTTTTGCACTGATTTTATTACTGGTACTAGTCTCTGCGTGGCAGGGCACCAGGCTTGATTTTATTACTGATACTAGTCTCTACGGGGCAGAGCACCAGACTTGATTTTATTACTGATACTAGTCTCTGTGGGGCGGAGCACTAGACTTGATTTACTACAGTTTTAGACCCGGTTACGCCTGGGCACCCTTGGAGGGGTTTTTGAGGCATTTTCTACTACTTTAGTCCTGGATAGGGTCTGGGCATGCATATTTGAGACTGGGTCTCTATCTTGATCCCGGACTTGCTTCCGGATGACATGTCTTGATACTGAGTTTTAGTATGGAGTCGAGGACCTCCATGGACCTTGCCGCTCTGGGACTGGGGCTTCGGGCTGCGTGCGCCAGAGGGAAGGGTATACGGTGGAGTGGAGGTATACAGGCTGAGTCCTTCCATGGAATCTGCCTGCTGGGCCTGATTGGCACCGGAGGAGGTACATACAGAGGTTCTATTTCATATCATATCATATCATGCATTGGATTCCACCCTTGTTTGTTGTGTATTCAGTGTACACTCTGGTAGTATGGGATGCCGGAGAGTTTGTTTTCACTTGATTGTGTTCCTCGGTTGTATGGGCGGCCGTTGGGACTGTTGGTAGACTATATTTACTCCTGTTTTTACTTAGAGCTTGTCTTTGCACTTGGTTCTTGAAAGATTAGTGATGGCTAGCCTGTTGAGGCTTTGGTTGTGGGATGTTTGATTATTGAGAGGGCTTTGGAGTCCTATCTTATCGAGGCACTTTTTTGTGGCCTTCTGAGCAGAGTGTGAGACTCTGGTTATATTCTTGTGGGAAGTTGAGTGGTATCTCTCGGTTATTATGGTCTAGTTATTTCATCCCAGGGTGGTACTTGTGAGGTGATTCCCTGGTTATGCTTTCATGTGATTGGATCGGTGTTATGATTTCCTTATACTTGTTGACTCCATTTTGAGTATGTTAGACTACTCTCCGTCTTTTCTGTTTACTTGAGGTTACCGGTATACCGCCATTTTCTCAACTCTCTCTCTCTACTTACTTATATTTTTATACAAGGACTCAAGGTGCGTTCTTCTTTCCTTCACCAGTGATTCTGTGTAATTGTATCTCTGTGCTAGCATTTGTTACTTGAAGCTCTTGGTTATGGATGATCTGTTCTAGCTCCTGGTGCCTTGTTTATTGCTTCAGTGACTACTTTCTTGCTATCTGTTACTTACTGCTTTTATATCTTATATGCGCTCAGTCGGCCGATGATACCTACTGAGTACCCGTTGTTTTGGTGCTCATACCATACTTCTGCACTTTTTGGTGCAGATTTTAGCTGAGCTTTCGCCGTTGATCACATTGGAGACTCGTGCAGCTTTTGGATCTTTGAAACTAGGGTGAGCGCCTGACGGTCGGGGCTTATCTACATCTCATTTGTTGTATTGTTGCTCCTTGTACTTTCGGAGGCAATCTATGTTGTATTTTGTTACTACTAACACTTGTATTCTATTAGAAACTTTTGTACTATTGATACCAAGTCTTGGGGTTGGTGTAGTTTTCTTTATGTATTTATATTCGAGTTTTGCTTCTATTTTGTCTACCTTTACATTCTGCTTCTGCTTATCTCAGCTTGTTGAGCATATTGGTTAGGTAGTAGCCCATTACTAGCGGTTTTGGGCTAGAGGAATTGGTTCGCCTACTGGAGGGTTGTAGGTGCCATCATGACTTGAGAAATCGGATCGTGACAGCTTGGTATCAGAGCTCTAGGTTCACCGGTGTCATGGTACAGAAGCAAGTGTCTAAGTAGAGTCTCACAGATCGGTACGATGACGTCTGTATCCTATCCGCGGGAGGCTACAGGGCATTGTTAGGAAAAGTTTTATCTTCTTGGCTCCTCATCGTGCATTCCCGGCTCTATTGACTTCTAAACTTTGGTTATTCATTCATTCTGAGATGCCTCATACGAGTGCGATAGCGATTGGTGCCGAGGCTTCTGTGCCTATTGCTTCAGTGCTTCCATCAGCACCAGGACTCCAGAGTGAGGCTTTACCGCACTAGATAGTGGTTGTGGGGTCAGCCCAACCTCTGATTGGATTTATAGCTACCTCAGCGCCTCAGGGCACCGTGGCTAGGACTCTGAGTTCTCCGGTGAGTTTTTCAGTACCTGGTTCTGTGAGTGGTGCTTCAGTTATAGTTAAGTTTTTAGTTCTTCAGCAAGGTTATTTATCGGTATTGGAGTACGAGGCAGGATTTTCCCATCGTACTTCATCTGGTATAGGCTATTTTTGGTGTGGTGAGCATGGGCACTTTACTAGGAATTACCCCATGATTGTGTATCCCGGACAACCTGGTTGTTATCATTGTGGAGAGATTGGTCACCTTTATAGAGCTTGTCCCCAGCAAGGGCCGGTTGGGCCTTCAGTTTTGACTACTCAGTCTAGAGTTAGATTCCGTCATCTTGATGCTCCTCTTGGTGGGCCAGAGGTAGAGGTTCCTGATATTATTGCTGCAGGTTAGGCTTTTGCTACCTTTGACTTATGTTAGTCCCGCTCGTGTTGTGACTCTATCCCTTCTGTCGTGTAATTGCTTATATGCCTACCTGCTACTTGTTTAAGTTGTTTGGCTACTCTAATTGTAGTATCGATATGTTGTTTTATTGGTAGTTTATTCTTTAGTAGTGGATGGGGGTAAGTTAGCCTTGAGAGGTGTTTTCCCAGAGTTGTAGCTCGTGGGTAGTTCTTATTAGTCTGTTTCTAGTTGGGTTATCCCTGTTTCATTGTGATTTTGGACTTGTGGTTGAGTTGCCCTTGTTAAGCGGTCCTAGATGGTTGTTGCCTAGGTCATTATCTAGCGTGGCTAGAGATCTGTGTGATGGTTTGGTGTATTACCGGTAGTTGGGCCGGAGTTCAGATTTTGCCTCAGTTGGGAGATATTGGTTATGCTAGTGTGCATAGATTAGTTTGGTCTCCCGAGTGTCTAGCGTCGACCCTCTTTGTTGATTAGTTTAGGAGGTTGGTAGGTATGTGGGTTGTTACCATATTCTCCTCCACTTCCTGGTCCGTTGGGTGTTTTGTTGTATCCCTAGCTCCAGTTGGAATGAATCTTGATCGTAGTTCTTTTGATGAGCTCTGGATGTTGGCATAGTGATTGGGTCTTGACTTTAAGCACTTCCGACTAAGTGTTGATCGTAATCTCATGGTTGGGTTGTATTTGTAAGTATTTCGGGTGAGTTGGGCATCCAGACCATTCTTCTCCTGCCTTATTGAATAATACATGTAGCTATGAGTAGTAAGGTAATGGCTTCAGGTTCTTATTCGAGAAAGGATTTGTAAGGTTTAATATGTGCTAAGGAAGGATTTTTGTTTAGTTGAAAAAGAAGGGAGATGACGCTTTGTATGTGTTTATGTGTCCTCGTAGTTGCCTGAGGTGGCGATGAAGTTTTGCTTTGGGATTGTGTATCGGTGATTCGATTCAGCCGTCTACACATTGCTGTGGGTTTTCCATCGATTGGTTTTGTTTCAGTAGCAACTGCGGTGTTGGCAATTTGCACATTCAGGCCTAGTTGGCTTGGGTTCTTACGGGTTCATTGGCAGCATCCTGGTTCGACCAAGGCTTTAGTTGGTAGTTTTGAAAGTTGGGGTTCAGAATCATGGCTTGGTAGGTTACATCGGGTAGTTTATGGCAGTTTCTATTTGGTTGCAGCATCCTAGTGCCAGGAGGCAGTGGGTGCGGGCAACTTAGCTTCTTTACTTCAGTTGCGGATGCGGCTATTGGCCTTGGACACCTAGTCCTTGGCAAACCTCTGCAAGAAGCGGGATATTCCAGATTTCAACAGTGTTCCAGTTAGTACGAGGTCCTTCTACCATGATTGGACAGACTCAGTGGCGTAAGTTTGAGCTTCAGCAGTGGTGTATGCTTTATGTGGTCAGCTTGTGCGGGTTGAGACTAGCGAGGCTATTTTGAGTTCTGATGATACGTAGAGACTAGTAATAACCATTCGTTTGCCAAGGATTTGAAAGCTTGTGTAATTGATTCCTCCAGAGTTATTATTTATGTGGGGTTCTAGTGTTGGTTAGACTCGGCCAGTATAGACTAGAAGTTCATTAGGGTATATGCTTTGAAGTGGTTGGTTGTTTTCAGAACCAGTAGAGCGGTTGATTTGAGCCAAAGGAATGAATTGAAAGTATATGCAAAAATTTCTATGGCTAGATGGTAACTTTGAACCCCAAGCACCTTTTCCATTGCCTTCGGGTTGTTTGGACTTGATATTTGTGGCATGGTGGACTTCTTCCTGAGGTGAGATTCGTAAGGCAATTTCACATTCAAATGGTGTTCGAGCGTTCGGAGTAGCAGTAGTATTTTCTAGAGTTGGGAGCTTGGCTCATGGTTACAGACTTCGTGGTAGGCTTACCACACTTCTTGCAGGATCATGGTTTTGGTTTGGGTCTTTTGGGCAGGTTGCCTTGGTTCATTCACTTTCAGCTGATTCAGACCTGGCACGGTTCAGTTAGCGAATTTGATGTTAGAAAAAAATGTCCGTTCGTTGGTTGGTGGTCAGTCAAGGCAGGTAACTTTAGTTTCAATGATATTCTACGGGTTGTTATCTTGGATGGCAAAGGCTAGTAGCCTATATCTTGGCTTAAAACGAGTTTGAATAAAGTAGGTGACTTCATTCGTGGTAAAGTATAAGCAGGAACTATTGATCTCCGGTGTGTCAGTTGATTCTTCGAGGGTGGTTTGAGTGTTCAGCTTGTATGCAGCTTCCTTTTTGTGGTGCTAAAGGATTCAGTTCAGAAAAAAAGGGAGCTTTTGCGAAACAACGGGTTCATGAGTTAGAGTTTTGGGTTGATGGATTTTCTGGTAAACTTGGTATGGTTTTGAGGATTTGAGTTTTGTGTGTTGATAGGCTTGGTGCTCTGGTTTCGGTGTTGTGTAGGTGATTTTTGGTTAAGATTCTCGAGGTTTAGTTTGGGTTGGAAGATCTTTGGAGGTTGAAATCTAGCTTGGCTAGTAAGAAATTAAGGCTTGGTTGTTTTCTTTGGTTCTGTTCTATTGGGTGTCGTCCGGTCGCGGAGGTTACCCGGGTTGTTCGAGAGAGTAGAATGGGCATTGTATCCGCTATTCTTAAATCTCTGGTATTTTCTTCCTTCCTGACTTTCGGGGACGAAAGTCTTTTTAGTAGTGGATGATGTAATGACCCTTCCGGTCATTTACACGTTTTTGCCTTTCTTGTACCATTAGAGCTTACTTGTAGCGGCCAAAGTCATTTATGGCTTGTCGGGACCGGTAGTTCGGTGCCCGGGCTGTTTGTTTGGTTTGTATGGCCGTTCCTCATTTTAGAGCTTCAACTTTGGAAATCGTTGACTTCCGACAACATTCTTGGTAATACCAAAGAATTAAACCAAGGTTCTAGGTCAAAGGAATCCCTTACTCAAAAGTTCGAGTTAAAGAAATGCCTCGTGTAATACCTCGCCTGTTTGGAAAGTTTAAAGTAACCCGTGCCTTTGGGGTAAGACTAATGGTGTCTAATATACTAAGAAGGATGTGTTATGAGGTATTGTAATGGCAAAATGGTCGTATGATAAGTTTTAAAGTCAAGCAAGTTGCGAAACAAAAGTCGGAAAAAAGTTATTGTAAATTCCTTTAAGGAATTCTCTTCAAATTTGGGTTAAATGTATTGGGGTGTTTCTCCCTATCTATAAAGAGTTAGTGGTCCCCCAATATACCAAATCGAAGGTCTACGAGTCTAGTTTCAAACTCACTAAACCGTTTGTCCATACAACTTCAGAATAGAGATATATTCTTATTTTCGTAAGACTGCACAAGCAGACACGTCAAAGTGGGGTCCACATCCTATGTCGGTTCAGCTTATAAAAGCTGATTTCTCCTTCGTTTTAACTCATTATTTTCACCAAAAACTTCAGAAAATCAGAGGTAAATCCCCTAGATACTCCATGGACTTTGATCCTTTCAATTCGGAAGTTTAACGGAAGTTGCTCTACGTCGCGAGCTCATCGTCGTGGTATAGTTTTCTCGTCGTTTTGGCTCCGTTTGTTGCTACTGAAAGGAGGCAGTTCGTGGAACTGATATTTTTATGGTATTATCATTTGATTATCGGAAGGTAAGGGTTCTAAATCCTCGACTCATTCTTAATTTGAGCTTTAGAATCAATTCCGAGGAGAACTTATTGTTATCGGCATGTTTGTCGTGTTTTCTTGCAGTATATTGTTACAGCTCGTGGTGGGCCCTTATAACAGCATGTTTAGCTTGGTATTTCAAAGCTTTTTATCGAGGTAACCTTCCTCCTATGACCCTCCTTCATTATTATATGTTCTAGTATTGTTTTATGGATTTCTGAGTCACAAAGTGGTATTTTGGATTTGTGGCTTTGGACAGCCCCTTTATCTTGTTATGTTTGGTTATTGTTGTGGTTTTATGGTTGTGGTAAGGTGCTGGAGGTATTGGTAAATTGTGCGATTCTTTTTGGGATCGCATACGATAGTGATTGGATTGGACAACGTGAAGTACGCCTTGAAATAGTGCCTCGGGAGCTCGTCGCTCCTTTGAGATGTGGTTAACATATTATTGTTGGATTTAGCTACCATTTATTATTGTTATTGGCCTCATTTTATGTTTTGGAGTTGGCTGGTCGCGAGTGTGACATTAACACCTTATCAAATGACTATAGCTCGTTCTTACAGCCTCGTAGATTCTAGCAATTGTTCCATTACCTTGGTTGGTCAGCCTTCATAGAGACGCCTTTGGGGATTTAGTTAAAAGTATTCTTTTGTGATTTGGAGCTTCCCGGAGCAGTTTGACTCTGGACGACGCCGTTCTTGCAGCTAGTCATCGGATGACAGGTAGGTTATGGCTTTCCTACCTAGACTCTGCGTATATAGGCTAAAACTGCATTAATTAACACCTTTGGGTGGGTTATTATAGGTTGGTACCCCAGACCTTGTCCACCTTGTTCGTCCGTTATTTCATGCGTTGTTTGTAGTATTAGCGTAGTATTTTATATTACCCTTGTGGTCCTGTGTGGCCTTGTATTGACTCTGGAACATAGATGGTGGGTTATTGGGGAATGTCCGCGAGACCCGGACATAGAGATGATCCTTTTAGGCTGGTTATGTCTGCTGAGTAGCTGTTGGGCCTGTGCAGGGCTGATAGGAGTTGTTGTGAGCCGTTGGGCTACTTTTAAATTTGTGTGCGAGCATATCATCCATGAAAAAGGTTTTCCCCTGCATGTTTTACTACAATTTTGGCTACGAGCCACTACTGACAGTTTTCCTAAATCTGCATGGCCCTAGGGGCCCTTTTTTTTGGTACTGTTGATGATAGAAAAGGGGATTTTTGGATGTTTTCGCACTGATTTTATTACTGGTACTAGTCTCTGCGGGGCAGGGCACCAAGCTTAATTTTATTACTGATACTAGTCTCTGCGGGGCAGAGCACTAGACTTGATTTTATTACTGATACTAGTCTCTGCGGGGCAGAGTACTAGACTTGATTTACTACAGTTTTAGACCCGGTTACGCCCGGGCACCCTTGGAGGGGTTTTTGAGGTATTTTCTACTACTTTAGTTCTGGACAGGGTCTGGGCATGCATATTTGAGACTGGGTCTCTATCTTGATCCCGGACTTGCTTCCGGATGACATGTCTTGATACTGAGTTTTAGTATGGGGTCGGGGACCTCCATGGACCTTGCCGCTCTGGGCCTGGGGCTTCGGGCTGAGTGCGCCAGAGGGAAGGGTATACGGTGGAGTAGAGGTATACAGGTTGAGTCCTTCCATGGAACCTGCCTGCTGGGCCTGATTGGCACCGGAGGAGGTACATACAGAGGTTCTATTTCATATCATATCATATCATGCATTGGATTCCACCATTGTTTGTTGTGTGTTCAGTGTACACTCTGGTAGTATGGGATGCAGGAGGGTTTGTTTTCACTTGATTGTATTCCTCGGTTGTATGGGCGGCCGTTGGGACTGTAGGTCGACTATATTTACTCCTGTTTTTACTTAGAGCTTTTCTTGGCACTTGGTTCTTGAAAGATTAGTGATGGCTAGCCTGTTGAGGTTTGGTTGTGGGATGTTTGATTATTGAGAGGGCTTTGGAGTCCTATCTTATCGAGGCACTTTTGTGTGGCCTTCTGAGCAGAGTGTGAGACTCTGGTTATATTCTTGTGGGAAGCTGAATGGTATCTCTCGGTTATTATGGTCTAGTTATTTCATCCCAGGGTGGTACTTGTGAGGTGATTCCCTGGTTATGTTATCATGTGATTGGATCGGTGTTATGATTTCCTTATACTTGTTGACTCCATTTTGAGTATGTTAGACTGCTCTCCGTCTTTTCTGTTTACTTGAGATTACTGGTATACCGCCATTTTCTCAACTCTCTCTCTACTTACTTATATTTTTGTACAAGGACTCCAGATGCGTTCTTCTTTCCTTCACCAGTGATTCTGTGTAATTTTATCTCTGTGCTAGCATGTGTTACTTGAAGCTCTTGGTTATGGATGATCTGTGCTAGCTCCTTGTGCCTTGCTTATTGCTTCAATGACTGCTTTCTTTCTATCTGTTACTTACTGCTTTTATATCTTATATGCGCTCAGTCGGCCGATGATACCTACTGAGTACCCGTTGTTTTGGCGCTCATACCATACTTCTGCACTTTTTGGTGCAGATATTAGCTAAGCTTTTGCCGTTGATCACATTGGAGACTCGTGCAGCTTTTGGATCTTTGAGACTAGGGTGAGCGCCTGACGATCGGGGCTTATCTACATCTCATCTGTTGTATTGTGTCTCCTTGTACTTTCGGAGGCAATTTATGTTGTATTTTGTTACTACTTGCACTTGTATTCTATTAGAAGCTTTTGTACTATTGATACCAAGTCTTGGGGTTGGTGTAGTTTCCTTTATGTATTTATATTCGAGTTTTGCTTCCATTTTGTCTACCTTTACATTCTGCTTCTGCTTATCTCAGCTTGTTGAGCGTATTGGTTAGGTAGTAGCCCATTACTAGCGGTTTCAGGCTAGGGGAATTGGTTCGCCTACTGGAGGGTTGTAGGTGCCATCATGACTTGAGAAATCGGGTCGTGACAGTATCTGATCCATAATGGGTAAGACAATATTACTTCTATACCTACCCGTTTGTGGCACCCGCTCCGTAATAACAATAGTGAACCTATCGCTCCAAGTCTATCTCTTAAGATACCTCATAGTGCACTAATTATACATACACTTAGTCATTCTGAGTCCTTTATTTAGTTCATGTATACACATGTTATTTATTCAGGCGCAACATAAAAGAAATCATCATTCAAACATGTCCGAAGACCAATAGCAACCCAAGAGTTTAACTTTATACAAGTACTAAACAAGTCTCAATTGCAATTAACATATTATGCATACAAAACCTTATCAAACTATATTCATCGAATTCAAATATGTTCGAGGATCACATAATTGAGTCTACACTTTAATTTATATAATTATACACATATATATGTACTTTCTCATGTCTATCAATCATCCCTATCTATGGCACCACTAACTCCTCCAATATTCCACATTTAACTCTTTATTGCGATTAGACCACCTACAAATATTCCACATAAGATAGTAACCATAGTTTATTCATATTACAATGGTTATACTTTAGTATCTAGCCAAGTCATTTTTGAGCCTTTATAATAGAATATCACTCCTCTTTCTAAGATGATTCTCATTTAACACACTATTCTACTCCACACTTAGGGATTCACAATAATTAGTTTAGTAAATTAAGAACCTTAGCAAATCATATAAGGTCTAACACAATTTCACATAAGTTACCAATTGGTAATATAACAATCAAGAATACATGTTTAGATGTTGATTTCATGATAATTCTACTTCATCTCTCATATTTAACTCCGGCTTTCACTATCGCAATGAATATATTATCTATGTCTTACAAATCACGTGGCTTAATCCCAATGCACATTCACATCAAGTTATGCATAATGTAAACATGTCTAAATGCAAGGATCACAGTCTTATCAATTCATTCTAATTAATTTTCATCCAGACTCTATGTCCGAAGGCCTAATCATATATTCTCCCGTCAATTCTAGACAGTGTATACATTTAGCTAATTCGAGTCTACTACTCATAAATCATAACCTACCTCCACCGAAGATCTTGGAACAAGAAAATCATACCAAAGATGCTCCTTCTCTTCCTTCATACCTCAGAATATACAATTATCTAATAAACAAGCAATTACAAGAGTAATTAAACATTTACTCTTCAAAGAATTACTTTAGAAATTCAAACTCACTAGGTATACCCCTATTAATTAACTATTAATTAATTTTATCAAACTCACCCTATCTCCATTAATGGAGTTTTAATGGTAAAGACTCTATTTTTATAAAATTTAAGGTCCCCAACCATCAAAACCATCTTTTAGAATAACGAACTCATGCTAGGAAAGGTTAACTTACAATCTAGAAATAATTCTAGGTGATAAAATACATACACATAACTTTCTCTCATAATTTCATGAACCTAGGGTTCTAATCCACATTCTACTATTAAATATCATTCTTATGATTCTAAGGTGTTGAAGAATTAATAGGAGAAGACGTTTATGGAAGAACTTACCTCAACGGAAAATTTTCACTCTAGCCCATGGAAATCGCCTCCCTACGATTTTAGAATGAAGTTTTGGAGTCATGGGACATAAAACACTCAAACGAGCATACAAAAAGTGTTCTTCCCCGCTCCTTCATCGCTAC
The DNA here is from genome assembly GCA_003996215.1 of Jaltomata sinuosa. NCBI lineage: Eukaryota > Viridiplantae > Streptophyta > Magnoliopsida > Solanales > Solanaceae > Jaltomata > Jaltomata sinuosa. The sequence continues at coordinate 86,630 of QJPP01001264.1, forward strand.
CAATGCCCTTTCATCGGAATGGACCATCATAACGAGACCCATTTCCAGCTCAGACTCCCTTCAGTAAAATGATCATAACTTTCTACTCGGGACTGAAAATAATAAGAGATCATTGGCGTTGAAAAGAAGACTCGAAGGCGTTTAATTTGGTGGGTACTAGGCCACATAACTTTTCATATTTTAGGAGAGGTAATAGTTTGAAGTTGACCCTAGTAAAAACTTGTATCAAAACTCAATCGGTAAGAATACTTTCAACTCAACTTTGAGCTAGGGATTTTGTAAGACCTTAATTCATGTATAATGCACTTCCACACTAAGGAATTGACCCTAACACCTATGAGAATTAAGGTCATAAGCCTTTAACACAGATATTTTCAGTAGAGACAAAACAGGTCGTTACAAAGGTCCCCAAATGTGGAGAGGGGGGGGGGGATTTTCTATAAAATAATTTTATTAGTAGGTTTAAAAAAATGGTGTTTTATTTTATAAAGAGTAAATATTTTCACATAAAAGAGAACAAATCTTTTTAATGAAAAATAAAGTGATAGGTGTTGTAAAATATATGGGAGGCCATGTGGCCTCCAAATGGATGGTCATGTAGCCTCCACTTAAGCATATGAATGCCATGTGTAAGGATTATAGATAAAAATTAGTATGACTAATGGCTAACTTCTTTCATTAGTCTATATATATATTAGTCTCCCTAATTATTTGGAGAAGTAGATTGAAAATAAATATAGAAAGTATTTTACTTCTCTCTCTTCCCAATTTGCTATTTATCTTTCTTAAATATTTGCTAGTATTTTATAAGACGTTATCAGCATGAGACTCTGAAATTTCGAGCTACGCTAGACAGGTAAAAAGGGTAAGGACTTAGTTTTTCTAAAAATTTCCAATATTTCTAAACTTGAATTTGTTGCCCTGGATATATCGGGCAAAGGCTACTCGTCATGGGCATTTGATGCTGAAATTCATTTGGATGTGATGAGTCTGGTAGACACCATCAAAGATAATAATCAGGCATCTAGCCAAGACCGTGCCAAAGCTATGATATTTCTCCGCCACCATCTTGATGAAGGGTTGAAAATGCAATACCTCACTATTAAAGACCCCCTTATACTGTGGAATAATTTGAAAGATAGATATGACCACCTGAAATTGGTCATTCTTCTACAGACACATCATGATTGTTTTAATCTGAGATTATAAAATTTTAAAAGTATAACTGAATATAATTCTTCCATATATAGAATTATATCACAGTTAAACTTATGCGGAGAAGAGGTCACTGAACATGCTAAGCTTGAGAAAACATACTCCACATTTCCTGCCTAGAATATGCTCCTGCAGTAGCAATATCGAGAAATGGACTTTAACAAATATTCTAAATTACTTTCACATCTTCTTATTGCTGAGCAGCATAACGACCTATTAATGAAAAATCATGAGAGTCGATCCGTTGGTTCTATGCCACTCCCTGAAGTGAATCAAGCAAATTATAACCAGCGAGAGGGAGGTCGTGGCCCCAGTCGTGATCGTGGTCATGATCAAAAAAGAAATTACAATCATGATGGTCGTCTTGCACCAAAAAATGACCAGCAGTATAAAAAGAAGGGTAAAAAACAGAAAGTTGTGCAAAAGAAAAATTCTGAAAGTATATGTCATAGATGTGGAGGAATGGGGCATTGGTCACGTACGTGTCGATCATCAAAATGTCTTGTTCAGCTGTATCAGGTATCCTTAAAAAGGGGTGACAATAATCCAGAAGCAAACTTTATCTCTTAAAATAATGCTGAGCCCATACATAGGGTGGGTAACAATGCAGAAGAAAGTTTTATCTCTGAAGATAATGTAGAGCCCATGCATCTGGATGTAGCTGATTTTTTTGAATTTCCTGAAGGAAAAATGATCAGTGATGAGCCCGCTGGAATCTAGATAGTTTTCTGTTTGTTTATCCTTGTCGATATGTTTATGTTTTTTCAATTCTTGTAAATAAATAAAGTTTATATAATAGTCATGTTTAATAATAACGTTTACTTTATTTATATCTTTTTTGAAGAAAATATGGATATGCCTCAAATTTTATTTGGATCTCCAAATCATGAGGATATTTGCGTAATTGACAGTGGAACAATGCATGCCATATTTAAAGATGAGAAATACTTTTCTTTCTTGCTTAGAAAGACAACAAATGTTACTACAATTTCTGGTAATTCAAAATTAATTGAAGGCTCCGGAAGAGCTACTATATTTCTGCCTAAGGGGACAAAACTTGTTATAGAAGATGCACTATTCTCTTCTAAATCCCCAAGAAACTTGTTAAGTTTCAAAGATATCTGCCAAAATGGATATCATATTGAGATACTAAACAAAATAAATATTGAATACCTTGATATAACCAAAAGTGTCTCAGGCTAGAAATATATTTTGGAGAAATTGTCAACCTTATCTTCTGGCCTATATTATACAGAAATTAGTACAATTGAAGCACATTCGATCGTAAACTAGAAATTTACTGATTTAAATACTTTTGTGCTATGGCATGACCGAATAGGTCATCCTGGATCAGTAATGATGAGACAAATTCTTAAAAATTCAACGGGGCATCCATTAAAGAACCTGAAGATTCTTACAAATGATGATTTTTCATGTGTTGCTTGTTATCAAGGCAAGTTAATTGTCAGACCATCACCAATGAAGGTTGACATTGAATCCCCTGGCTTTTTAGAACGTATACATAGGGACATATGTGGACCTATTCATCCACTTAGTAGATCATTTAGATATTTTATGATTCTAATAGATGCATCTTCAAGATGGTCACATGTGTGCCTCTTGTCATCTCGCAACCTGGCGTTTGTGAATTTATTGGCGCAGATAATATGATTAAGGGCATAATTTTTAGATTATCCTATTAAGTCTATTCGACTTGATAATGCTGGAGAATTTACATTCCAAGCTTTTGATGATTATTGTTTATCAATTGGGATAAGAATTGAACATCCTGTTGCTCATGTTCATACTCAAAATGGCCTTGCAGACTCATTTATAAGCGCCTACAACTGATAGCAAGACCACTACTTATGAAAACAAAATTACCCACTACTATTGATGATGTAATGACCCTTCCGGTCATTTATGCATTTTCGCCTTTTTTTTACCGTTAGAGCTTGTTTGTAGTGTCCCCAAGTCATTTAAGTCTTGTCGATACCGGTATTTTGGTGCCCGGGCCGTTTGTTTGGTCGTATGATAAGTTTTGAAGTCAAGCAAGTCGTCAAAAGTTATCGTAAGTTTCTTTAATAAATTTTCTGAACTTTGGGTCAAATGTCTCAGAGCTTTTCTCTTAATATAAAAAGAGTTAGAAGTCCCCCTACCTACAAAATCGAAGGTCTACGAGTCTAGTTTCCAACTCACAAAACCTCAAGTCCAACCGATCTCGGAGTAAAAAGTTATGACTGTTTTACCGCGGACTGTCTGGCAGAAACCGGGTCGCGAACCGGGTCGGGTCAAAATCGATTTAAAGCCTCAATTTCACGTTTTAAAACGCCATTTCAGTTCTGAAACAGAGAGAAGACATAAGGGTGGGTTCGAAGAGAGTTCTTGAGTGATCAAGGTGCGTTTTTGGTGATTTCTATCGCTAAAGTTTGCCCTCGTGCCTAGAAATGCGACCTCTATGCGTGGCAGCCATTTTCCCCTTCGATAAACCACGTTTGGAGCTGGTTTCAAAAGATAGGAATTGGTATTTCTTGGTGTTTATTCAATATTTACACTTGGTTTGCTAAGGTAACCATCTCGGGGCTCTTTTATGATCATTTTTATGAAGTTCTACGGACGTTTCGTCAAGTTATGATTCTTTTGGGAAATCTGCCGATTTAAGTTTAATTATGAACTGTTTATAGGTGAGTATAAGCTGCGTATATATAGTGTTTGTAAAGCTTAGGATGTAAGGAACAATTTCCGTGAAGGAACTACGGGCATTCGGACGTTCGTTGGAGGGTATTTTTGTTATTTTGGAGCTTCTTGGAGTGGTTCGAGCTTGGACATCGTCGTCCTAGCAGCTTGTCGTCGGACAACAGGTAGGTTATGGTTTAAACTCCCTAGACTTAGCATATATCAGATAAAATTGTACTAGTTAGCATCCTTGGGTTGGATTATTAGGTTGGTACCACAGACCTTGACCGATTTATTCATGTCCGCCTACTTTTGTTCCTCCAATGCTTGTAGTACTTGCCGATATGTTTTATTTACCCTTGTGGTCCTGTGAGGCCTTGTTGACTCTGAAACATAGAAGGTGGTATATTGGGAATGTCCGCGAGTCCCGGGCATAGAATTATCCTTCTAGGCTGGTTATGCTTGCTGAGTAGCTATGGGCCTGTGCAGGGTCGATAGGTTGATTGTGAGCTGCTGGGCAGCTATTGTGTTTGATCATACCATTTCCATGCATATAAAGAGGTTTTATCCATGTTTTACTATGGATTTGGCTTCGGGCCTACTGGCACTATTTTCTAAACCTTACATGGCCTCAGGGGCCCCTTTTTGATGGAAATGAATTGGAAATGGTTTGATTTAACTTGTGAATATTCTTGGGTAAAAGAAGGTAAAATTATAATTTATATCACCAGTTTTACGATTAACGCTAGACTCGGCAGGGCCGGGTTGCTAGTTGAGTTTTCTTGCTACTTGAGATGATTTTAGCCTCGGTCGGACCGAGCACCTGAGATGACTTTCTACTGTTTAGACCCGGTTATGCCCGGGCACCCTTGGAGGGATTTTTGAGATATGTTCCCACTACTTTAGTCCTGGACAGGGTCTGGGCATGCATATTCGAGACTGGGTCTCTATCTTGAACCGGACTTGCTTTCGGATGACATGTTTTGATACTAAGTTTTAGTATGGGGTCAGGGACCTCCATGGACCTTGCCATCCGGTCCTGGGGCTTCGGGCTGCGTGTGCCGGAGGAAGGGTATATGGTAGAGTAGAGGTATACGGGCAGTGTCCTTTCATGGAACCTACCTGCTGGGCCGGATCGGCACCGGAGGAGGTACATACAGAGATACCATTTCAATTGAAATCTTCATGCATCATATCATTCATTGTTTGAGGCTCCACCGTTGTTTGTTGTTTGTTGTTTGTTGATTGTACACTCCGGGAGTATGGGATGCCGGAGGGTTTGTTTTCACATGTTTGTGTTCCTCGGTTGTATGGGCGGCCGGGGGACTGTAGGTAGACTCTTGCTATTTACTTACAGAATTGTTCCCTGTTACGGTTAAGCATGAAATTGGTTACTGCTAAGCTGTTAGTATTTGGATTTGAGATTGATATGACTAGTTGAGTTTGATTCCTGTATCCGAGCATGCCTATCATTATTCTTTCCCTCTTCCTCTTACAGTTGAGGTTACCAGTATACCGTCCATTTCTAGAACTTATTATGTATATAATCTTATCATAAGGATCCAGGTGCGTTGTCTCTTACTTTCACCTGTGCCTATGGTGTATATATTCTGCTTGCTGGCCTCACATGTGGTTCTGTTGATTTCCCTCTAGGCTAGTTCCTGTGTACCTTTCATTGATTTCTGTGACTACTTGCTTCTATTCTGTCTGTTACTACGCTTTTATCTTATATGTGCCCAGTCGGCTTATGATACCTACTGGGTACTTTATGCTTCGCATTTGGTGCTCACCTTACCCCCTGCATCTTTTAGTGCAGATCTTAGCATGGGCCATCATCCTTAGATCACTGTGATTCATGCTTGGGGATCTGTTGGGGACTACTTCAGACTGAGGGTGAGCTCTTGGCGATCGGAGCTTAGCTTTAGTTTATCTTTTGCTTTATGTACTCTATTACCATTCGGAGACACTTGTATATGTTATTTTGGATCGTTTGTACTCCTTATATGTAGTTATGGCTCTATACTATGATACCAGGTCTTGGGGTTTGGTTTAGTTTCCGCATATGTATATATATATTCATGTTATCTATTCTCTTTATCTTGTTCCCTTACTTTTGCTTAATAAGTTGTTAATCCGCTTATTTGTTATATAGTGGCCCATTACTAACTGTTCTGGGCTACGGGGATTGGTTCGCCTACCGGGGGGTTATAGGTGCCATCATGACCGAGAAATCGGGTCATGATAGCTTGGTATCAGATCTCTAGGTACACCGGTGTCATCGGTATAGGAGCCAATGTCTAGTAGAGTCTTGTGGATCGGGGCGGAGACGTCCGTACTCAATCTTCGGGAGGTTACAGTGACATTTTAGGAAATTTGACTCTTTCATTGCTTTTGTGTCGTGCGTAGAACCCTTGAAGTTTCTGGAAATATCATTTGTTCTACTTCATTCTTCCGCAGATGGTTCGTACGAGATCATCGGCATCAGGCGGAGATGAGCCTCCCACTCCAGCTAGGGGTCGAGGACGCCCTCGAGCAGCGGCACCTGCTAGATCTATGAGAGTTGAGATAGAGCCCGAGCAGCATGTGGATCAGGGGGCAGCCCAGGTACCACCAGCTCCAATACCAGCTCCAGTGCCCACTTCTGTGCCAGCTCCATCCGCAACTCAGTCTCCAGATATTCGGGGATTACTATTACAGCTTTTGGGTATGATTGGAGAGCGGCCTTTTGAGGTAGCACAGACATCCGCTCAGGGGGCAGCCCTGGGTGCACAGATTTCAGGAGCACAGCCTGCTACTGCGGCTTCCCGTGCGGAGGTCATTCCGGTTCCATCAGTTGCACAGCCTCTTGCTCCTCGCTCAGCTATGACAGAGTCAGAGCAGAAAGTGTTGGGTAGGTTTTTGAGGTTAGCACCTCCGAGGTTTGCTCGTACTTCTGGACAGGATCCATATGACTTTATTACTACCTGTGAGGAGATGTTGCATCATTTGGGTTTGTTGGAGACTCACGGGGTTGGTTATACTACCTATTAGTTGGAGGGCCCAGCGAAGTTATGGTGGAGGGCCCAGGTTGCTTGTAGACCACCATCGTCACCTCCTTTGACCTGGTCTGAGTTTTATGAGGCCTTTATGGCCAAGTTCTTGCCTCAGAGTGATCGTGAGCGTCGCAGGGAGCAGTTTACTCACCTTATGCAGGAGTCTACGACTGTCTCAGAGTATGAGATCCATTTTCATCAGCTAGCACCGTTTAGAGCTATGATCATTCCTACCGAGGCAGATAGGATTCACAGATTTGTATGGGGTTTGAGGCCAGAGATCAGGCAGCCAGCTGAGATATTGATTGCCAGTGGTCGGTCATTTTAGGCTATCGCAAACTATGCTCGTACTGTGGAGGACTTACAACGACATGATCAGGGGTCCAGAGATAAGAGGCCTTGACATCAGGGTGGCTACTGTGGTTCCAGATATGGCGGTAGATGTTCTGGCCAGTGGAGCCGGGGTTATCAGCCACAGCAGCACCAGGGTCAATCCAGCTGACCGGTTCAGGCTTCCCTTCAGACTTCCGATAGTACCTAGTTCGAGCAGGGTCAGAGCAGCCATCAAGGCTATAGCGTCCAGTCTTCGAGGGGTACAGTTTCTGTGGCATCAGGCCGTAGTGGTCATACGGGATCTGTTGGTTCATCTCGACTGAGTAGGTCGTCAGGGGCTTGTTTTACTTGTGGTGTGATTGGTCATTTTGCTAGAGATTGCCCTCAGCAGGGTACAGTTCAGTTGGCCGAGCCTTTACGAGCAAATCAGCCTCCGGCTAGAGGAGGTGGTCGTCAGAGTAGAGGTGGTGCTCCGCACGGCAGAGCAGGTGGTAGGGATGGCGGTTGGGCAAGTGGAGGTCGTCATCAGTTTTACCCGGTCCCTAGGAGACCAGAGGCAGAGGCCTCAGATGCTGTGATTACAGGTACGATTTCTGTGTGCCATCAGTCTGCTATGGCTTTATTTGATCCTGGATCCACTTGTTCATATGTATCTGCCTACTTTGTGCCTTGTTTGGGGTTGGCTAGTGAGCCATTATCTGTTCCTGTTTCTGTTTTGACCCCAGCAGGAGATTTTTAAGTAGTGGATTGGATTGTGAGATCTTGTAAGATATCTATTAGTGATTCAGAGACTTGAGGTGATTTGATGATCCTTGATATGCTAGATTTTGATGTGATACTGGGCATGAACTGGTTATACCCTCACCGTGCGGTTTTGGATTGTTATGCCTAGACCATTACCATAGCTGTGCCTGGTGTATCCCTGGTTGTGTGGAAGGGTTCTGTTAGCCATGCACCATCTGGGATCATCTCTTATCTTCGAGCTAGGAAGTTGATTTCCCGTGGGTGTTTAGCTTATCTAGCATATGTCGGAGATGCTAGTGCTGACCCTAGGTCTCCTGAGTCTGTTCCTGTGGTTAGAGACTTCCTTGATGTGCTTCCTACCGACCTGCCAGGCCTTCCACCTGAGATAGATATTGATTTTGCTATTGAGTTAGAGCCGGGCACCAGGACCATTTCTATTTCTCCTTACCGTATGGCTCCGGCTGAATTGAGGGAGCTTAAGGAGCAGCTCCAGGATCTGTTAGTTAAGGGGTTTATTAGACTGAGTGTCTCACCTTGGGGTGCTTCTGTTCTCTTCGTGAAGAAAAAGGATGGGTCGATGCGCATGTGTATTGATTATCGGCAGCTGAATAGGGTGACAGTGAAGAATAGGTATCCGATGCCGAGGATTAATGACTTGTTTGACCAGCTTCAGTGTTCAGTCGTGTTTTCGAAGATTGCTTTGAGGTCCGGCTACCATCAGTTGAGGATTAGGGTGGAGGACATCCCTAAGACAGCATTCAGGACACGTTATGGCCATTACGAGTTCCTGGTGATGTCTTTTGGGTTGACTAATGCCCCCGCAGCCTTTATGAACTTGATGCACAGGGTTCTTGGCCCGTATTTGGACTCATTTATGATAGTTTTTATAGACGACATCTTGGTATACTCGCGTAGTAGAGATGAGTATGAGCAGCACTTGAGGGTTATACTCCAGACTTTGAGAAATCATCGGCTTTATGCCAAGTTCTCAAAGTGCGAGTTTTGGCTTGAGTCAGTTGCATTCCTAGGGCACATGGTGTCTAAGGATGGGATTAGGGTTGATCCGGGAAAGATTTTAGCGATTTGTGATTGGCCTAGACCCACTACTGTTACTGAGGTCAGCAGTTTTATTGGGTTAGCAGGTTACTACAGACGCTTCATTCAGGGATTTTCTTCCATAGCAACACCTTTGACTATGCTGACTAGGAAGGATGTCCCATTTCAGTGGTCGGATCAGTGCGAGGATAGCTTTCAGAGGCTTAAGGCCTTATTGACTTCAGCTCCAGTTTTGACTTTGCCGATTGAGGGTCAGAGCTTCTCCCTGTATTGTGATGCTTCTGGGGTTGGTCTTGGTTGTGTGTTGATACAGCAGGGTCGAGTAATAGCATATGCGTCGAGGCAGCTGAAGGTTCACGAGCGCAACTACCCCACTCATGACTTAGAGTTGGCAGCGGTAGTTTTCGCGCTCAAGATCTTGAGGCATTACCTATATGGAGTTCACTGTGAGATCTTCACTGATCACCGTAGTCTTCATTATATCACGAGTCAGCAATAGCTAAACTCGAGGCAGAGGAGATGGGTCAAGCTACTGAAGGACTATGACTTCACTATTTTGTATCATCCGGGCAAGGCAAACGTGGTAGCAGATGCCTTGAGCCGGAAGGCAGTGAGTATGGGTAGCCTAGCTTCTCTTTCAGTTTCAGAGCGACCGTTGGCCTTGGACATCCAGTCCTTGGCTAACCGTTTGGTTAGGCTTGACTTGTCGGATCCTAGCAGAGTTCTCTCCAGTGTTGAGATTTGTTCTACTTTGATTGATCAGATTCAGAGCCTTCAGTTTGAGGATCAGCAGTTGTGTGACCTTCGTGATCAGGTTGTTCAGGGTGAGACCAGTCGGGCTACTCTAGATTCAGATGGGGTTCTGAGGTTTGATAGTCGTCTTTGTGTTCCGAGGATTAGTGATTTGATTCAGTTGATACTTCATGAGGCACATTGTACTAGATACTCTATTCACCCTGGCACAGCAAAGATGTATAGAGACTTGAGACAGTTTTACTGGTGGAGTGGTATGAAGCGGGATATAGCAAAGTTCGTATCTCAGTGCTTGAACTGTCAGCAGATTAAGTTCGAGCACATAATACCTGGTGGTTTGATGCAGCGACTTCCCATTCCTGAGTGGAAGTGGGAAGGGATTACTATGGACTTCGTTGTTGGTTTGCCTCGTACTTCTCATAAGTTTGATTCCATATGGGTGATTGTTGATAGGCTGACTAAGTCAGCACATTTCTTGCCGGTTCAGACTTCTTATGGTGCAGAGAGGTTAGCTCAGATCTACCTTCGTGAGTTTGTTCGGTTGCACGGGGTCCCAGATTCTATCATTTCAAACCGCGGCACTCAGTTCACATCTCAGTTCTGGAGGGCTATTCAGCGAGATTTGGGTACAGAGGTTCAGCTTAGACTGCTTTCCACCCTCAGACAGATGGCCAGTCCGAGAGGACCATTCAGGTCTTGGAGGACATGCTTCGGGCCTGTGTTCTTGACTTTGGAGGTTCATGGGATCAGTTTGTGCCTTTGGCTGAGTTTGCTTATAATAATAGTTTCCATTCGAGCATTGGCATGGCACCTTTTGAGGCCTTGTATGGTAGGCGTTGCAGATTGCCGATTGGTTGGTTTGATGGCTCTGAATCTAGGCCACAGAGTACAGATTTGCTTCGAGATTCCTTAGACCGAGTCCGAGTGATTCAGGATAGACTTTGGGCAGCCCAGAGTAGGCAGAAGAGCTACGCTAATCGTAGACTTCGTGCCTTAGAGTTCAGTGTTGGTGATTCAGTATTTCTCCGTGTATCGCTCATGAAGGGTGTGATGAGATTTGGTAGGCGGGGCAAGCTTAGCCCCTGGTATATTGGGCCATTCGAGATTCTCCAGAGGGTTGGTAGTGTTTCCTATCAGTTAGCTTTGCCTCCGATGTTTTCATTTATGCATCCAATTTTCTATGTATCGATGTTGCGGCGGTATATTCCAGGTGAGTCTCATGTGTTGCAGTGGGAGACGGTTCAGCTGGATGAGAGTTTAGCCTTTGTTGAGGAGCCGATAGCTATTTGGCCAGAGATGTCAAGAGATTGAGGTCTCGGGAGATCCCGGTTGTCAAGGTTCAGTGGAGACACCGTCCAGTTAAGGAGGCTACCTGGGAGACCGAGAGAGATATGCGGGCTCAATATCCATAGTTGTTCGAGACTTCAGGTACTTCCTTGTTCTTGACTTTCGAGGACGAAAGTCTTTTTAGTAGTGGATGATGTAATGACCCTTCCGGTCATTTATGCGTTTTTGCCTTTCTTGTACCGTTAGAGCTTGTTTGTAACGGCCCCAAGTCATTTAAGGCTTGTCGGGACTGATAGTTCGGTGCCCGGGCCGTTTGTTTGGTCGTACGATAAGTTTTGAAGTCAAGCAAGTTGGCAAAAGTTATCGTAAGTTTTTTTAATAAATTTTTTGAACTTTGCGTCAAATGTCTCAGAGCTTTTCTCTCAATATAAAAAGATTTAGAAGTCCCACGACCTACCAAATCGAAGGTCTATGAATCTAGTTTCCAACTCACAAAACCTCACGTCCAACCGATCTCAGAGTAAAAAGTTATGAATGTTTTACCGCGGACTGTCTGGCAGAAACCGGGTCGCGAATCGGGTCGCGAGCTGGGTCGGGTCAAAATCGATTTAAAGCCTCAATTTCACGTTTTAAAATGCCATTTCAGTTCTGAAACAGAGAGAAAACATAAGGGAGGGTTCCAAGAAAGTTCTTGAGTGATCAAGGTGCATTTTTGGTGATTTCTATCGCTAAAATTTTCCCTCGTGCCTAGAAACGCGACCTCTATGCGTGGCAGCCATTTTCCCCTTCGATAAACGACGTTTGGAGCTAGTTTTAAAAGATAGGAATTGGTATTTCTTGGTGTTTATTCAAGCTTTACACTTGGTTTTCTAAGGTAATCATCTCAGGTACTCGGTCGGACCGAGGCTAAAATCATCTCAAGTAGCAAGAAAACTCAACTAGCACCCCGGCCCTGCCGAGTCTAGCGTTAATCGTAAAATTGGTGATATAAATCATAATTTTACCTTCTTTTACCCAAGAATATTCACAAGTTAAATCAAACCATTTCCAATTCATTTCCATAAAAAATGGGCCCCCGGGGCCATGCAAGGTTTAAAAAATAGTGTCAGTAGGCCCGAAGCCAAAACCGTAGTAAAACATGGATAAAACCTCTTTATATGCATGGAAATGGTATGATCAAAAACAATAGCTGCCCAGCAGCTCACAATCAACCTATCGACCCTGCACAGGCCCATAGCTACTCAGCAAGCATAACCAGCCTAGAAGGATAATTCTATGCCCGGGACTCGCGGACATTTCCAATATACCACCTTCTATGTTCCAGAGTCAACAAGGCCTCATATGACCACAAGGGGGCCATGCTATCCTACATGCAGCAGCACTCGTTCGTCTTAGACTGACTCATTATAATAAATACTCTCCGTCACAATTAGTATTTGGTCACGAGTCAAATATAGCTCATCTATGAATTTTTAGTTGTGCAGTATACGTGCCTATATCACTACCACAGGGTACTAAGATGGGACCTCAACGAAGGTTAGGTATATATGTTGGGTTTGACTCACCCTCCATAATTCCCTATCTTGAACCATTGACAGGAGATTTATTCACTGCTCGATTTGCAGACTGTTGGTTTGATGAAACAAATTTCCCGCAATTAGGGGGAGAGAAAAAGAAACCCACAAGAGAAATTGCGTGAAAAGTTTCATTACTATCTCATTTGATTCACGTGCTCCGATATGTGAGCAAGAGGTCCAGAAGATCATCCACTTACAGAAAATATCAAATCAAATGCCAGATGCATTTACTGATTTGAAACGGATAATTAAGTCACATATCCCTACAGTGAATGTGCCTATCTGAATTGACGTCCCAAAAGGATCATCCACTACTGTCATAGCTTCTGAATCCCAAACACACCTGAAGCATGGTAGACCATTGGGCTCAAAGGATAAAAATCCTAGAAAAGAAGTGCAAGAAATGATAAAAATGACACTATAAAAGAATCCCATGAAGAGATTCAAGATCTGATTAATCCTGATATTCCTGAAGAAACCAGTGAACCCAAGACTCAAGTGAATAAAGAACTTTCTATAAGTTCTACCGATAATAGAATGAATTTAGATCGATCAAAAATTACAATGGATAATATTTTTGCATATAATGTTGCACTTAATCTTATGCAAGACTGTGAGGATATTGAGCCTCAATCTGTCGAAGAATGTCGACGAATACGTGATTGTCCAAAGTGGCAAGAGGCAATTCAATCAGAATTGGACTCACTTACTAAACGTGAAGGTTTTTGATTTGTAGTCCAAACCCCTGATGATGTAAAATCAGTTGGCTATAAATGGGTCTTTGTGCAAAAGCGAAATGAGAGAAATAAAAGTGTAAGATACAAGGCACGCCTTGTTGCGCAAGGGTTCTCTCAAAGACCCAGCGTTGACTATGAAGAAACATATTCACCAGTTATGGATGCAATAACTTTTTGATACCTCATCGGTTTGGCTGTGCATGAAAATCTTGAAATACATTTAATGGATGTGATTACAGCTTATCTTTATGGTTCACTTGATAATGAAATTTATATGAAAGTACCAGAAGGATTTAAACTGCCTGAAGCACGTAATCCTAAGTCTTAAGATATATTCTCAATTAGATTGCAAAGATCATTGTATGGTCTAAAACAATCAGGGCGCATGTGGTATAATCGCCTTAGTGAGTACTTGATAAATGAAGGTTATATAAATGATGTCATTTGTCCTTGTATTTTTATTAAGAAAATGGCATCGGACTTTGTTATACTCGCCGTCTATGTTGATGACATAAATCTCATTGGAACCCCTGAAGAGGTCCAAAAGGCAATTGAATAGCTAAAGAAAGAATTTGAAATGAAAGATCTTGGAAAGACAAAACTTTATCTCGGTTTGCAAATTGATCATTTAGCAGACGGGGTCTTCATCCACCAATCTGCCTACACTAAGAAGATCTTAAAATGATTTTACATGGAAAAAGCACATTCATTAAGTACTCCAATGGTCGTTCAATCACTTGAAGTGAATAAAGACCCGTTCCGACCCTTAGAAGAGCATGGAGAACTTCTTGGTCCTGAAGTACCATATCTCAGTGATATTGGCGCACTTATGTATCTTGCTAATGCAACCAGACCTGATATAGAATTTTTTGTTAATTTGCTAGCAAGGTATAGTTCTTCCCCGATACGGAGATATTGTAACGGTGTCAAGCATATTCTGCGATATCTAAAGGGGACTATTGATATGGGTCTGTTTTATACTAATCAAAATTTTGCAGATCTTATTGGTCATGCAGATGCAGGTTATTTATCGGATCCACACAAAGCTCAATCTCAAACGGGCTATCTATTTACATACGGAGGAACTGCTATATCATGGCGGTCTACAAAGCAGTCCATTGTTGCTACTTCTTCAAATCATGCTGAGATAATAGCAATTCATGAAGCAAATAGAGAATGTGTGTGGTTGAGATCGATGATACAGTTCATTAAAGAAAGATGCGGCCTGGAGTATGGTGTCAAAGTACTCACGGTCATATTTGAAGACAATGTTGCGTGCATAGCCTAATTGAAAGGAGGCTTTATAAAAGGAGATAGAATGAAGCATATTTCACCGAAGTTATTCTTCACACATGATCTTCAAAAGAACAGTGATATTGATGTACAACAAATTCGTTCCAGTGATAATCCAGCGGACTTATTCACCAAGTCTTTACCAATCTCAACTCTTGAGAAGATGGTACACAAGATTGGAATGCGAAGGCTCCACCGCTTGAAACGTGACCTTTATCAGGGGGAGTAAGAATACTCGTTGTACTCTTTTTTCCTTAACCAAGGTCTTATTCCACTGGATTTTTCTTGGTAAGGTTTTTAATGAGGCAACAAGCAATGCGTATTATAGATAACTATGTACATATTTTTGTTTTACATGGACATCCAAGGGGGTGTGTTGTAAATATATGGGAGGCCATGTGGCCTCCAAATGGATGGTCATGTAGCCTCCACTTAAGCATATGAATGTCATGTGTAAGGATTATAGCTAAAAATTAGTATGACTAATGGCTAACCTCTTTCTTTAGCCTATAGATATATTAGTCTCCCTAATTGTTTGGAGAAGGTGGTTGAAAATAAATATAGAAAGTATTTTACTTCTCTCTCTTTCCAATTGGTATTTATCTTTCTTAAATATTTGCTAGTATTTTATAAGAATAGGTGATTAGCTTGAAAATAAGAGTTGGCCAAAAAAAAATAAAAAAGAAGCTTAAAAGTAGGAACCACATTTTAGTCATTGAGTTGAAAATTCTATTTTTTTACTTTTCCCATAAAAAATGTGTTCCTTTTTTTTTAGTCTATCAAGTTACCATTTTTAACTCATTTTTTTCTCAACATTTTTACCCCCATTTTCTCAAGAGTTCATATAAAAGCTTAAGGGTTTTTGACAATTTCAATTTGAAGAAAATATAATTGATGTTTTAACTTTTGAAAAAAATAATTTGAAGCAGCCAAAAAATATTTTGGAATCAAGTCTTCATATTTGTTGAATCGGATAATATCATTCTAACTTTCTAATATTATTTTTGTGTCTTTTATTTGTTAATTTTTTTTTTTATATTGTAGATTGTATTTAAAATATTTGTTAGAGTTTTAATATGTCAACTAGAAAATATAAATCTGGTCATTCAAAACTTAAAAGAAAAAAATAGTCGATAATTTGATAAAATCTCAAAAAGGAGCTCTTGATAAATTTTTGGCAAATAATACCAACATTAAATTAAAATCAAAAATGATAAAATCTTATTTAAGATCAACAATATCTCAAAAAAATATTATGTAGATTGGTTATATTATCAATTGAAAAAGAATTATTAAAATAAATTAATTATAAAATAACTATTAACGATTTTGCATCTCAGAAAGCTAAAAAATATTCAAGTAAAAATATATATAATGTTTTTTTGTTGAGTTTAAGGCCTCCCATTTGATTTTCGCCTTAGGCCCCCAATATGTTTGAGCCGCCCCTGATGTGTCTTTTGTGTAAATAGGAATAATACACATACAAACACTTTTGTAGAAAATAAAATTCAAGTCACAGAAAAAAAAAATCAGGACCAGATATATAGCAACAATCGTAGTATTTGATTTGAATATATGAGTGTTACAATCTCTATTAATCCTCTGATTCATCTTTTCAAGTATGTAAATTCAAGGACCATTGAGCTTGATCTTGAATTTGGTGGAATTGATCTTGACTTGTGAATTTGATGAGTTTGATCTTGACTTGTACTTGAATTCAAGGGCTTTTGAGCTTGATCTTGAATCTGGTGGTCTTGATCTTGAGTTGTATGAACTTGAATGTTGAATTCTTGAACTTGTAGCTTGTAGAGAAATTTGTGGTGTTTGATCCACGAGCTCTCTCTGGCTTCTTGTTAGAATTCAGGTGTCCTCTGAATTATGGAGGACCCTTATTCATAGTTGTAGGATGGAAGAGTTATGGTAAGTACAAACTCCTTCCGGCCAATCAGATTGAAGTGATGTGGTCATAATTGATTGGTTGAAACATATCACTTGTACGCGTGGCATGTTTCCATTGGTCTTTAATTTGGCTTGGTATGCTGCATCATTTTGACACATGGCATGATCCTATTGGCTCATTTGCTTGACTTGGTGTGCCACATCATTTGACACGTGGCACCAAATTGGGCCTCTAGAATAAGTGACAATTTGGGCTTGGCAAAGTGGGCTCATCATTTGTAGCCTAAATTAATGGACTAGCCCAGTAAAATTGGACTTTTGATTAAATCCATATTGATTGGACTTAATTTATATTAATCCATAATATTTATTTTGGACTAATATATTTTGAATTTAATATAACCCTAATTTCTTACGAATTTATATTTAATAAAATTTCTTTGTATACAAGTTGCTCCCTACTTCAAGCCTTGTCGAGTATATACTTTAGAGACTAGACTTGAAGTATGAATTTATTTGAACTTACTTCCTCCGTACTTTAAGAAACAAATATTTCAATAAATATGACACCATGTTTTATCAATTCTTGAGGTTGAATCATACAAGTCAACCATGCAAGTCACGTTATTCTTTTAAGCAGCTATCTTGCTCGTGGTTTTCTTCTTTTTTTTTAAATTCACTTGTGAGTCCCAATATTTATTCCCATAAACTTCAGTGGAAGCAATATGGAATTAAAATTCCACAACTCCACCGCCTCACATTCAATTTGACTTCTATGTGAAATAGGATAGTTTCCACCACCGCCTCACCAATTTTTTTTTTGTATCCCACATCGACACAGCATCTCCAATGGTTGTCTTTGAGACTCCTATAAATAGAGATACTCGCTTTATTGTTTTATATCAATTTGCAGTGCCCTCAAAGTCGATTCAAAGCTGTTATTTTTCGACAGGTAATTTATTTATTTATATTTTTTTTCTTTGCTCTCCCTTTTTTGTAGGCTCAGAACAAGCAAAATTCACAAAAAGGTCGGCTTAAAGTGAGTTTAACATTGCCTTTGACACTTTGAGACGGATAAGTTTGACTTCAAGTTTGGTACCTATGCAACAATCAGCTTGCGGTGCGAGAGTTTAACATTGCCTCCGACACCTTGAGACTGATAACTCCAAGTTTGGCTCCTTTCAACGACATTTCTACGCAACAATCAGCTTAAGGTGCGAGAGTTTAATATCGCCTCTAACACCTTAAGGCTGACAACTTCAAGCTCGACGTCTTCATGCAACAATCAGCTTAAGGTGCGAGAGTTTAACATCACCTCCGACACCTTGAGACTGACAACTCCAGGCTCGATGTCTCCATGCAACAGTCAGCTTAAGGTGAAAGAGTTTAACATCGCCTCCGACACCTTGAGACTGACAACTCCAAGCTTGGCTCTTTTCAATAACGTCTCCATGCATCAATCAACTTAAGGTGCAAGAGTTTAACATCGTCTCCAACACCTTGAGACTGACAAATTCAGCTTCAAGTTCGGCTCCTTTTAATGACATATACGTGAAAAGGCTAGCTTAAGGTGCAAAGGGATAAATTTGTCCACCTTTAAGGCATGAAAATTGAGAAAGACAAGGCTCGAAGACTTGGTAGATTCAAACTTTTGAAGACTTCAACTCGTAGACTCAACAACTTTAAAGAGCTCAACTGGCAGAGTTTCTAAACTTTGAGGACTTCAACTTGTGAACTTGACAATTTTGAAGACTTCAACTCACAAACTTGGAGGATTTTGACTTCAACCTGCGAACTTGGAAAATTTGAAATCTTTATCTCACAGACTTTGACTTCAACCTGCAGACTCGGCGAATTTGAGGATCTCAAATCCCATTGAAGAAGTTCATTTTCCATAGAGGTTTGCCCCCATCGAGCTATCAACATTTGGCGAAACTCCAAAATTCAATGAAAGAGTACTTGTATGCCTGACTTTCATGTGACAGATCAAGTGGGAACATGTATTTTTTTGACACTCATGCGACTGAACCCAGAATGAAATTCTAAGCGCCTACGTACCTCGGTGAAGAGGATCAAGTCACAACGTAGTTTTGAGAGAGTGATTTTTTTTGGGTCCTAATTTTTGCCTAGGTCGCCTCTCGCGAGGTTTTCAACCTAGCAGACTTTTCTTGTGTCCTAACTTTTGTCTAGGTCGCCTCTTGCGAGGTTTTCAACCTAGCGGACTTTTTTTGTGTCCTAATTTTTTCCTAGACTGCCTCTTGCAAAGTTTTCAATCTAGAGGATGATTTTTTTCTTTTTGGAGAGCCGTACACAGTTTATACTCTTGCGGGCCAAGAGTTGCATGCAGTTTATGCTCATGCCTTAAGGAGCGTCATCTTTCTTCAAGGATAGTACTTCTTCAAGAATTTTGCATTTATAGGGCCAGCCCTTACGCCATCTGCATCAACAAGCTTGTAAGCGCCATTTGAATATGCTTCTTGTATAACGTATGGTCCATCTCATTTCGAGGTGAATTTGCCCCTAGACTTGTGAGAAATGATAATAGGCCTCCTTACGGCAAGTACTTGGTCTCCAACTTGGAAGCACCTCAAGCGAACCTTTTTGTTGAAAGTACGAGATAGACGGGCTTGATAACATTCCTGATTTTGTTGAGCTTCCAGCCTCTTCTCATCAAGTGCTTCAAACTCTTTAAGACGCAATCGAGCATTTTCTTCTTTGGTGAGTCCTTCTTGAATAGAAAGTCTCAAAGAAGGTATTTGACGCTCAAGTGGTAGGACTACTTCAACTTTGAAAGCGAGTGAGTATGGGGTTGCTTGCATTGGTGTGCGGTAAGTCGTTCTATATGCCCACAAAGCTTCTTCCATTCACTCGTGCCAATCTCTTTTAGACTCTGAGACGACCTTCTTCAACAAGTTGCACAGGGTCTTATTAAAAGCTTCAGCTAAACCATTAGTGGCGGCATGACACATGGAAGACTTACGCTGCTTGAACTCGAAGAGTTCACAAATCTTATTCATCAACTTGTTATCAAATGGCTTGCCATTGTCTGTTATTATGTAGCGAAAAATGCCAAAACGGTAGATAATATTCACTCGGATGAAGTTTGCAACATTCTCCTTCTTCACTTCTTTGAGAGCAACTGCTTCTGCCCATTTTGAGAAGTAATCTGTTGCAGCCAAGATGTACAAGTATCCACTGGAAGACTTTGGTAGTGGTCCAAAAATATCTAGTCCCCAAGCATCGAATGGCCAAGATGCGATAGTTGGGTGTAATACTTCAGGTGGCTGATGTATAAAATTTGCATAAAATTGGCAAGCCGTGCATCTCCGAGAATAATCCAAGCAATCTTTCACCATTGTTGGCCAATAATATCCCATCCTTTTTATGTGAAAGTGTAGCTTCGGTCCAGATTGATGTGATCCACATACTCCTGAATACGCTTCTTGCAAAGCTTGGACTGCTTCTTCTGCCCCCAAACATCGCCAAAAGTACTCCCTCAAATGATCTTCTATATAATGTGTCCTTGTAGTAAAGGAAACGAGGTGCATGACGACGGATGTCAGTGTTTCTCCTTGGATATTCTGAAAGTATCCCATAACACAAGTAGTCAATAATAGATTGTCGCCAATCTTCTTTCACTGCTTCAAAAACAGCAACGAGATGCTCAAGCTCATCTTCTGCATGTTCGTCATCATTTGGCGGTGGTACTATCTATTTTTGACAGATAGTAACTTGTGTCTGATCTGGAAGAGCTAGACTTGAAGCTACAATAGCCAAGGCATCGGATTTCTGATTTTCCTTTCTCGGTACATGTTGAAGGCTCACATCTCTAAGCCATCCTATCAACTTTTGAGCATAACCACGATATGGGCATAGCTCAGGCTTCTTGACTTCATAACTTGCCAAGAGTTGATTGATCACTAGCTGAGAGTCACCAAAGACTTGCAATTGTAATTGCTTCATATCGACTACCATTTCAAGCCTAAGTATTAACGCCTGATATTCGGCGATATTGTTGGAGCAACATTGTGTCAGAGTAAAGGAGTATGGGAGAACCCCTCCTTGTGGAGTGACAAATACCATGCCGGTGCCAGCTCCACCTCTATACGCCGCACCATTGAAGTACATCTTCCACGGAGGTTGAACTTCAATGACCATTGCATCCTCATCAGGAAGTTCATCAGTTAGCTCCCAATCATCAGGTATCGAGTGATTCACCAGGAAGTCTGCTAATGCTTGTCCCTTTATAGCTTTTTGAGGGATTTACACAATCTTAAACTGTTGAAACTGAAGGTACCACCTAGCGAGTCGGTCACTAAGGACTGGTTTTGACATAACAAACATGATGGGATTTACTCTAGATATAAGACAAACAATGTGAGATTGAAAGTAGTGCTTCATATTTTGGATTGAGAAGACTAATGCCAAACACAACTTTTCTATTGGCGAATACTTCAACTCATTTGGTGTCATCATTCTACTTAGGTAATAAAGGGAGTTCTCTTTGCCTTCACTATTTTCTTGAGCCAATAGTGCTCCAACTGACCTTTCTTAAGCCACAATATAAAGTATCAATGGTTTTCCAGGTATAGGAGCTGCAAGGACTGGAGGTTTCATCAAATATGACTTGATACTTTTAAAGGCGTTACTATAAGCTTGGTCCCACTTGAAAGGAGCACCCTTCTTCATGAGATGGCTGAACGGTTGACATCTTCCAGCTAGATTTGAGATGAACCTCCTCAGATTTGCTAGCTTTCCTTGAAGACTTTTTAAGTAATGAATATTTCGCGGCTAAGACATCTTCAGAATTGCATCCACTTTGGCTTGATCAATCTCAATTACTCGATGTCGCACAATGAATCCAAGGAAATTTCCACAAGTAACTCCGAAGGCACATTTCAATGGATTCATTCTCAATTGATATCTTTGGAGTAGCTCAAACACTATTCTCAAGTCTTTCAAATGGTCACTCCTCTTTCTTGACTTCACCAACAAATCATCAACATAACATTCAACACTTTTATGGAGCAAGTCATCAAAGATATTTTGCATAGCCCTTTGACATGTGGCACCAGCATTCTTCAGGCCAAAAGGCATTACTTTGTAGCAGTAAATGCCTTTAGGCGTACGAAATGCGGTGAGCTCTTCATCCTTTGGTGCCATGCAAATTTGATTATAACCGGAGGAACCATCCATAAAAGACATCGCCTCATAACCTGTGGTAGCATCAATCATCAACTCTAGGATAGGGAGTGAAAATTCATCCTTAGGACATGCATGGTTGAGATCCCTAAAGTCAACACAAACTCAAATTTGGCCATTCTTCTTCCGCACGGGGAAAATACTTGAAATCCATATAGGATACTTTACTTCCCGAATAAATCCAGCTTCAATAAGTTTGTTAACCTCACTCTCGATCAACGAAACCAAGTCTGGTCTGAAACGTCTTTGGGCCTGCTTAACAGAACGAGCACCATTCTTGACTGCCAACTGATGCACTGCCACTTTGGGATCCAAGCCAGGTATCTCTTTGTAACTCCAAGCAAAGACATATATGTATTCCTTAAGTATATCTATATAAGCGGTTTCTTTATCAGCTTCTAGAAAAGCGCTTAGGCAGGTTGGCCTTGGTTCTTCTTCGGTGCTAAGATTAACTTCTTTCAAGGGATTTATTGTGGTCTTCACTCCTTCTTCTAGTTCTGGTGGAGCATCTCTAGCATCTTCATCCTCTTTTGTATCACCATCACTGACAGATATGTGATGACACCAGGCAATATCCATCATCTTCTCGTCAACCTTCTTCCAAGATGAGGTATCTTGCTCACTTTGAACAGTAATGTGATATGAAGAGCCTACACTTTCTTCATCCTCTTCACGCTCCTTCGTATGAACCACAGTATGAATTCTTACTTTTAGTGTCTCCTCACATGAAACCACAAGTTTCGTCTGTCGCCTCATTCTAGAAGGAATCAAACTTTGGAAATTCCTTTGGACTCTAGGTGAAGCAGGCGTTATCAAGCGTTGACAGACTCTCCCATGCTTGTTATTCTTCCTCAAGGGACCCAATCTTTCGAACACAAAAAATCTTGGGGTTGATTTTCCAAGTCTACCAAAGACAGAAGGCCTTTTGTTGGAAGTGACAGACTCATCTTCCACAGTGATATAGTTGCTACTTGCCCTTCTTATAGAGATGTGAATTGGTGGTGGCTGCTTGTACCCTAAGCCTTCACGTGATTGACTGGTAGTAGCTTCTGATGGGAGTTTCCCTAACTTTGACGCTTCATTGGGTTATATCCAGCCTTCGCGAATAACTTGTAAGCGTTTGGATCAAAACCTTCACTTGTACACTTTGTAGGGAGTGTCACATCTTATGGTGGACTTTGAGCCACGAACTCTCCAAGCAACTTCGATGACAAGTTTATCGATCAATCCATTTGATAGGAAGAGTTAGTCCCTTCATTGCACTTCCTTGGACGTCAGATGATTGACCTTCTTCATTCTTCACCTTCGAAACATAGCAAAGCATAGGAGTTGCCTTCTTTTTTGAGGCCATAATGCTTTCTTTACTCGGAATGGAGTGAGGTTTGTTACCACCAACTTTGACTTATCCCGCAGCTACATCATCTCTTTTGATTTCTAGCTCATCACACTTAGTTGATTTAACATCGTCAAATTTTGCATCCTTCACATCGTGACTCTTCAAGTAGAACTTTGCATCAATGAAGTGTGACTCAGCTTCAGTGAATGGATTGTCATCAGCAATTATCTTCCTCTCAATTCCACCTTTGAGATACTTCAAACATTGATAGTAGGAGGCTGCGATAATTTTGTTCTCATGCACCCAAGGCCTGCCAAGAAATATGTTGTATCAAGACTTTACATTGATCACATGCATCCACGCACTCAATTTCAAATCTCCCATGTGGATATCTAAGCTGATAGAACCTATGGCCCTTTGACCCCCTTGATTGAATCCTTGGATCATCAAATGGCTTGCACTGAGTTCTTCAGTCATGATGCCAAGCTCCTTCATTGTGCGAATAGGCAGAACATTGACTACAGATCCCTCATCTATCAAGATTTTATTTATCCTCTTCTCCAGCACATGGCCTACCATATACAAAGGACGGTTGTATGGTGTTTCACCAAGCAGAAGATCATCATCTGTGAATGTGATTTTTGTATCACATGCATGTACTTCCTGGAAAGGAAGTTCAGTAGGCTCTTTGGAAGATGAAGGAGGTACCATTGATGGACTTTCACTTTTTGCTTCTTCTTTGTGGGTATTAAAACATGATGCCTCGATATTATCTTGGAACCAGCTCGGTAAGAATTCCTCCAAAGTCACCGGACATCGTGGTTTCTGGTGGTGATGCACCTCCATCTTTTCCTTTCTCGGACGCTCAACTCTTTTTTGCATCTTTGTTCTTTTTACCATCCTCTTTCTAGTTGGTTGCTCAGATGACTCTTTACGAGGACTTGCCTTATTGCGTCTCCGCCTAGTCACCAAGATCCAACCTTCATCATCATCTCTATCAATTTGAGGCTTATCCTTCTTCGATAGTTCTTCTTCATGCTCTTCTAAGCTGTATATTTGGACCGGATCAAGAGAGCCAAATACGATAGAGACTTGATCAGAATTGGCCTTCTTATCATCAAGAATAATCTTCTTCTCGTTGGCTAGCTGCATGATTTTGTCCTTGAAGATGAAACATTTCTCCAGAGGATGACCCACAAGCCTATGATACTTGCAATAGTTTGGGTCATCAGTTCTTCTAGCTTCATCGGGACGCTTCATCTCTGGAATATCGATGAGCTTTAGCTCAAGGAGTTCATCAAAAAAATTGGGAATATCAGAATCAAGAAAGGGGTACTCCTTTTCCTGCATCTCCTTCAAAGTCAAATTCTAATTCGGACGTGCTTGATAAGAAGTCGCCTTCACGCTTTTCTTGTTGTTCGCTTTTGTGGTGAACTTCATAGGAGATACATTGACATTCATGGATTCTTTGTTGTCATTTTTGGGGACAAACTTGCTCCATCTTCGGAGTTCTTGTTTGTCTTTTCCTTTGCAAAGGTCGTGAATAGGCATCACATCTTTTCCAGCAGATGACATGTTCGTCTCCATATCGTGAGCATGGGTAGCTAGATCTTCAAAGGTTTTTGGTTTGATTCCTTGTAAGATGTAGAGAAGATCCCAATGCATTCCTTCGATGCACATTTATATTCCAGATGCTTCACTGAGTCATTCTTTGCAGTTCAGGCTAGCATTTCTCCACCGATTAATAAAATCGATAACTGGTTCATTCTCTCTTTGGCGAGTATTTGTGAGTTCC
Organism: Jaltomata sinuosa; assembly: GCA_003996215.1. Classification (NCBI taxonomy): domain Eukaryota; kingdom Viridiplantae; phylum Streptophyta; class Magnoliopsida; order Solanales; family Solanaceae; genus Jaltomata; species Jaltomata sinuosa. The sequence continues at coordinate 111,565 of QJPP01001264.1, forward strand.
ACCATACTCACCATACACCTTATACTATAAAAGCGATTGAGAAACTCATGCTCCAGTTGCCCCCAACTATCGATAGAGTTTGACTCGAGATCCGTGTACCAGTCAAAGGCATTTCCCTTTAAAGAGCGAACGAACTGCTTGACCAGATAGTCTCCGTAGGTTCCAGCGTTGTTACATATTTTCACAAAGTGTGCAACATGTTGCTTTGGGTTTCCTTTTCCCTCAAACTGTTGAAATTTAGAGGGCTGATAACCGGCAGGCATCTTGAGGTCGTCAATCCTTGCAGTGTATGGCTTGGCGTACATGAGGTAAGATTTGGTAGAAACTTCATATTTGTCCTTGATGGTCCCTTCGATGAACTCCTTCAGGCGATCAAGCGGGATCATCCCCTCAGAAGAAACTGGAAGCTCCTTAGTTTGTGGTGCTGGTTTCGCAAGAGTTTCAATTTCTTGAACTTCGGAAACCTTTCCAGGTGCATGGCAAGATTCTGCATCCATCAATCCATCCATCTTGTCCATTAACTTGTCAATTCGGGACTCCTAATTGTGCACATGCTTGGTCAATCCTTCAGTCATCTTTGTCAAGCTTATAAGTTGCTCCTCCATTGATGAAGCATCAGTCACCATTGCTTGCATGATCATTGGAGTTTTTGGAGAGTAGCATGGGCTATCGCCTAAGTTGATCTTTGGTGCGCTCATGCCACGGGGAGAGGATCCATCAGTTGAGTCATCATCTTTCTTTGTGGCAGAGTTCTTGGATCCAGAGAGATCAAGCTGAACCAAAGTCTTCTTAATCCTCTTATCAAGATTGCTTCCCCCTCTTGATGCATCGGTGGAGGATCTTGCTCCTTTTGTGAATGAAGATTCGAGAACAGGAGTTGATGCGGATGACACTTGGAGTGTTTATTGTCCCAACGTGCTTGCCTTGCTCCTCGTAACAGGTCTGAAGCTTCCAAAGGTAATGCCGAGGATGCTTTCCACTTCAGCATAGAACTTGGAGTCAGCAGCCTTGGAGGAAGTTGATTTGGAGTCGATCTTCTTGAAAGTCATTTTGATGTTCTTGAACTTTGATGATTGAAAAGTTGAGATAAGACGTAGAGATTGTCCCACTGGGCGTGCCAGAATCTGTAGACAATAAAATTCAAGTTGCAGAAAATAATAATCAGGACCAGAAATATCACAACAATCGTAGTATTTGATTTGAATATATGAGTGTTACAATCTCTATTAATCCTCTGATTCGTCTTTTCAAATATGTAAATTCAAGGGCCGTTGAGCTTGATCTTGAATTTGGTGGAATTGATCTTGACTTGTGAATTTGATGAGTTTGATCTTGACTTGTACTTGAATTCAAGGGCTTTTGAGCTTGATCTTGAATATGGTGGTCTTCATCTTGAATATATGAACTTGAGTGCTTGAATCCTTGAACTTGAATGTTGAATTCTTGAACTTGTAGCTTGTAGAGAAATTTGTGGTGCTTGATCCACGAGCTCTCTCTGGCTTCTTGTTAGAATTCAGGTGTCCTCTGAATTATGGAGGACCCCTATTCATAGTTGTAGGATGGAAGAGTTATGGTAAGTACAAACTCCTTCCGGCCAATCAGATTGAAGTGATGTGGTCATATTTGATTGGTTGAAACATTTCACTTGTACGCGTGGCGTGTTTCCATTGGTCTTTAATTTGGCTTGGTATGCTGCATCATTTTGACACATGGCATGATCCTACTGGCTCCTTTGCTTGACTTGATGTGCCACATCATTTGACACGTGGCACCAAATTTGGCCTCTAGAATAAGATGACAACTTGGGCTTGGCAAAGTGGGCTCATCATTTGTAGCCTAAATTAATGGACTAGCCCAGCAAAATTGGACTTTTGATTAAATTCATATTTATTGGACTTAATTTATATTAATCCGCAATATTTATTTTGGATTAATATATTTTGAATTTAATATAACCTGAATTTCTTACGGATTTATATTTAATAAAATTTCGTTGTATACAACTTTAACTTGGCTTCAACTGACAATTAAACACTTTGAATTGTAAAATGCATATCTAGACACCTCAACTCGATATTGAGTGGTCTACACGTGCCTCTTATCGAGTGAGAATAATATTTGGTCAACTCAGCATAGATCGAGGTGTGTTTCAATAAAAATGGAGTAATAGTTTAGGTAGGTAAAGAAAATAATGGATAGTTAAGGTATGAAACTCGCGAAAAGTGATAGTTTAGATGCATTTTTGACTATTAACTCTATTAATTATTCCTTACAGGCGGGTTTGGAGATTCATAAATTGGCTCAGGTTACAGCCAAGGTGTTTGGAGAAATGCCTCGGAGAGTTGGGTCTCAGGGGAAACTCTTTCAGGCCTATTCAGTTCTCCCATGACATTATGCCTAGAATCATGGCTACATGATGAGAAAAAAATATTCGTGAGCTCTTCTTCTTACTATTAAGTGGTGTTTCATCCGCAAAACCATCATTAATTACGCCGATTATTATTTCATATTATAGTCAAACTTCATAACGACATCATTTGTTTAAATATTTTTTAGTTGTTATTGGGAAATATTGTTATAGAGAATAATTATTTATAAAAGTGAAATGATTCCCATCAAAGTTTCACTCAAAAGTAACCATACAACATAATTGAATTTATTGAAGTGTATGATCTATTGCAAGAAAAACCAATTCTCTCATAGGTTGATTATACAATAACGTAGGTCAAGTAACAAGTTCCAACAAATCATTCTACAACTTATACATCATTAATTGAGCACCATATTGAGGTTGAAGCAATAGAGGATGAGGAGCATGAGCATAAGATGGAGAAAGCTCAAATGCATAGTGTTTCAGAATCATGGCCATTGCCATTTTGGCCTCTAACATAGCAAAGTTTTGGCCAATGCATATTCTTGGACCCCAACTAAATGGAAAAAATACAACTTGTCCTTTTGTTGCTTTTGATATTCCTTCACTAAATCTCTCTGGCTTGAACTCCATTGCATCATCTCCCCATATTTCAGTATCATGGTGTAACAAAATTGTTGGTAACAAGAGTTGCACCCCAGATGGTAAACACAAATTCCCTAACTTTGTTTCTGTTTGTACCATCCGATTAATCATAAATCCTGCTGGATACAGCCTTAAGACCTCATTTAAGATCATAGTCACCTATAAAAATAAATAGATCACAAGTTAGTATTACGGCCATCAAGACACATTTATTTTAGAAGATAATAGACGAATTCAGAATTTAACTAAGCGAAGCACTAAAATTAATTTCACGAACGATCACTTAATTTTAATTTTATTGCACCAAAAGTTACTAAACATTTGTTGTAACGAAAAAATCACTCACTTTTCCTAAGTATCTACATAAAGTCACCAATAAAGTTTTTGTAACAAAAAATTCACTCAATTTTGCCGAAGTATCATAGGAAAAAAATACTATGTCCACAGTCACCATGTTTCCTACCGACTTTCTATGATACTTAGGCGAAGTTAAGTGACAGTTTTGTTACAGATCATTTTTTGCGACCTTTTGTGATATTACTTAAGTAAAGTTGAGCGACTCTTTCATTACAAAAGTAGTTTACTGACTTTGGTGCAATAAAGCCAAAGTTGACCCGTGATTCATAAAGTTAACCCAATGGTGTGGCTTAGTCATAAATGAAGTGAGTAAAAATCATAGGAATCAAAGTTCAAATTTCAGTAGGAGACAGAAAAACTCTAGGAAATTTCTTCTCATCTGCCTATATATACTGATAGTAAGTACCCAATTGAGGTACGTACAAAGTGACTCGAACACTACTGTATTAACAAAAAAGTTCAAAATAATTGAGCAGGTAGGCAATACTTACTACTTTTAGTTGATTCAACTTGTCATAGTCAACCTCATTACTTCCAAACACTTGTAAAACCTCTTCTCTAGCTCTTTCTTGCCAATTGGGATGTTTGCACAATAAAATCATTGTCCATACAAGTAAAGTTGAAGTAGTCTCTTGCCCAGCAAAATAGAATAGTTTACACTCTTCAATCACCTCATCAATGCTCATACCAAATTTATTTTGTCCATGTTGTTGTATTTCTTGTAAATTGGATGTCAATAGTATACTCAATAAATCATCATGTGTTTCACCAGATTCAATCATCCTCATTCTTTTACTGATAATTCCCAATACAAGTGCTCTTACTTCATTGAAGATTTGCTTCATCCTTTTGTTCGTTTTAGTTGGCAAGAACCTACAATTTCATGAATTTAATTAGTACAAAGTTAATTGCAAGCAAGAAGTGATTTTATCAGAAAAATGGTAACTTTATTGTTAGAAATTCAATATAAAAGAAATGTAATTAGACTTAAGGGACAGGTAAACACGTTTCTTGAACATATATAGTTGAAGTTTTCCCCACGTGTACAAATGAAAAAATGTTAACAAAATTATCTTCGAAATTTAAGTAAACCCCACAAGGTAATATTTAAAACAATATTACACGTCAATATTTTGGATACCAGTAATTCACCTAATTCTAATCAATGTCTTCTCTAAAAAAAAATTCAATCATTATTCAAAATTTCGAAAAGAAAACTGTTGGTTTCTCACATGTTTTTGGTACCCACATGCATTGACGCCATATTAATTCGGATTTATTCTAAAACCCATTAAAAGGAAGGTGGAGGGGGGGGGGGGGGGGGGGGGGGGCTTCCTAGCTTTTAATTTGAATTTTTTTATGCCAAAACATGAATCCAACTTTTAATTAAGAATCCAGAGCTTTTACCTATCTCACCACAATCTTTGGTGTGAAAAACTAAAACTTAAAACATCATTAAATAAAGTTAATTTTGCTATATCAAAGTGTATTTGTCAAATGGGATGCAAGAATGAATCTCAACTAAATTTCTCAATTTAATTATTTTCAAGATCTATCAATCACTTTTTCAATTAATAAGACTTAAATATTATTAATAAATTCTAGTACTTCAAAATTATTGAAACACAGTATCTAACAAATATTATTTCAGTTAGCATGCATTAAAAAAAATCTATACCTCCATCCTGGAATGTATATTGTGCGTGACACTTTTAAGAGTAGTTGAATTTGTTCTTTCTGAAGTTCAAAAATCTTTCTTCCTTCTTCATAGCTACTACCAAATGCAGTTCTTGAAATTGCATCACTTGTCAATGTTTGAAGATATGGCCACACATCTATCTCTAATCCTTCTTTGGAGACAATTTTCTCCCATTTGCTCAACACGTCACTGATAGTCAACTTAAATGCAGGTAACATATGCTGCACATTGATAAAAATCCAACCATAAGTTGCCAAACATAAGTAATAAGAGTTTAACTTCTATAAACTGATCGTCTAAAAATCATTTAAAAAATCAGGTCGCTTTACTAGAGATAATCGTCCATTAAAAGTGGACTAATAACCAGAAAAATAAGGCACATGTAATATTCTACAACATACTAAAGGTTACTGATAACGTTTATATATATATATATATATATAGTAATAGAATGTACCACCAAGGGTTGTTATGAGAAGGCTAGGGTCTCTTCGCACTTAACTAAAAAGTCTCAAGTTCGAGTCTTGAGATGAAAAACAATCCTATAATAGGGAGCGCTTCCCATTTTTAATGGGTCTTATGCAAGAGAATTCGAGTTAGTTGGTGCCAAACACCAAACAAAAATTCGATGGTTGTCCTTTCGGATTAACTGTTTAATAAGATCTCACTTTATTCCTCCTATAATTTATAGACCTTTTAGACAACAATCTGAAGATTCTTTTCGAGCAAATAAAAAAAAATCACAAATATTTGACTTAAAATCTTGTAAAAGTGAGATGACAGTCTAATGATTTTTAGTCCAAAGAACTATGTTTACACAATTTTAAAAAATAGGGACTAAGACCAAAATAGTAACCTAAAAAGCTGGGGGGACATTTGCGTAAATCAACCGCATGGAGGATAGGAAACAAAAAAAAACAGAAATTGAATATATAAGAAAGTTTGATAATGGCTAAAACCTTCAACTTGTCAAGGTGAAAAGCAGGATTGAGAAGCCTTCTATGTGTGGCCCATTTATCTGTTTCATAGGACGCAATGCCAGTTGCTGCCATCTTAGCCAGTGGATTGCCACGAATCTTTTGATAAATGTAATTCTTCGTTAGCACCTCCTTTATAAGTTCGGGCTCTGTGATTAGCACTGCTGGTCTTGGCCCGAACCACACAAAACAATTCTTACCTACAAAATTAGGTTTATGCCAGATACACATCATGAGTTCAATTTTTTTATCATGAATAAAATTTAATATTGAGAGGAAACAAGTGAAGTTTATTCAAGTGGTAGAAAATGTCCACTATCAGTCGATAGATTAAGGATTCACACTAAAAGGTATGTGATCAGACTATAGATTCTCCTAGTGGGGGAAAGGGGTTGTGGGTGGAAAAAAGAAAAAGAAAAAGGGTAAAGGGCCATTACCCCCGGCCATCATCCACGGAGTTCTTGATTAACCGTTAAGATCATTTTGTTTATTGGAAATTGAAGAGGTTACTGAAAACTATGTGAAATGATCGTGTGCACTGATTCTCGATCATGAAATAGTAATAAATGACTTAGCTTGTTATAGCAAGTAAAACTATAGTAACAGTATAAAATATTTTTACACAATCAAATCAGCTCAAAAATACTAGAAATTACTATCCATGATAAGCAGAACTAGTTAGGAAAAAAATGATTGAAACTGTGAAGTCATACCATAATTAGTGATGGCTTTGTGAATGAAGGGGCTGACTCTAGGCCAAATTAAGTCATGTGAGAAATTGATAGGCTTTGACATAGCTTCTTCACTCATCTTCTTCATCTCTTTCATATCCCCAAACACCAACTTATAAGAATTTCCATTGAAACCTTGTTGTCTTAATTGTTTCTCCAAATTTTTTGGTTTGAACCAAACCCAATTCAAGATTCTCCATGCCCATCTCAATACTAAGATAATTGCACATGAAAATATTGCAATTTTTAAGTTGTAATATGATATCTCCATATTGAAAGGCCTTATCTTGGACTGATCACTAGCATACACCTAGATCTGTCTGGTGTTTGTTGTTATATAAAGTATTATTATTATTTATACACATATGCTAAAAATAGAGTTGATGATAAGAACATGACTTTTTTAATTAATTAAAAGCCTTAGTGACCAAGAACATTGTAGGCCTTGGTGGCCAAGTAATTATAATCAAACAAAATCAACACGTCTTTGAAAGTTTTTAAGAAAAAATTATATTACACGTCATTTTCTTCTCACTCTCTCTTTATCTGGATCTAGACTATTTGACTTATCTACTCTTACTAGATACAAGAGCTCGTACCCGATATATGCTATTTTATTTATCTCAATTTATGTAATATAAATGAAATTTATAGAATCAATTAAATATTTTATATAATTTTTAAATATTTTAAGTTATTTATTATTGCGATTTATAATTTTTTTCATAATTTTTAAATAATACATATCACTCTCGTCATCCTAATTTATGTGGCACTGATAGAATTTGGAGAATCAATTAAATTTTTATATAATTTTTAGATTTTTGTATGATTTTTAAATATCTTAAGTTGTAAATTATTGTGATTTTATAATACTTTTACATAATTTTTAGATAATATATGCTACTCTCTCTGACCCGATTTATGTGACACTGATGAAATTTGAAGAGTCAGCTAAATTTTTTATATAACTTTACATATTTTAAGTTGTTAATTATTGTGATTTATAATAATTTCTACGTAATATTAAAATAATATATGTTATTTCCTCTGTCCCAATTTACGATGACATTAATAGAATTTGGAGAGTTAAACAAATTTTTTATATATCATTAATTATTTTATGTTGTTAATTATTGTGATTTATGATACTTTTTACGTCATTTTCAAATAATATATGATATTTTCTCTGTCTCAATTTATGTGGCACCGATAAAATTTTGAGAGTCAATAAAAATTTTATTATGTTTTTCAAATATTTTAAGATGTTAATTATTGTATTTATAGTAATTTTTATGTAATTTTAATATATATAATAAATTAAATAAAATAAATAAACAAATTAAAACGGAGGATAAATATCAAAAAGAAGCGCAAACTGACAGGACGACCCTGAGCTGCCTTTTGGTGCTCTTCTATATAATTATTGTAATTTATAGTAATTTTTATGTAATTTTTAAATATATAATAAATTAAATAAATAAGACAAATAAATTAAAATGGAGGATAAATATCAAAAAGAGGCGCAAGCTGGCAGGACGATCCTGAGCTGCTTTTTAGCGCTCTTCTATATACTAGATACCAAACCCGTGCTACGCACGGGCCCAATGTTGATACTTCAAAATTTTAAGATATGCCTAATTTTAATATGCATATATTATTTTATTTAGATTAATTGAAATTTTAGTTATGCATGCATTATTTATTTTATTTAAATCAATAAAATTCATATAAGAATATCTTAAGTTGTTAATTATTTTTATTTATAATACTTTAATATAATTTTTTTATTGTTATTTATAATACTTTTATTGTAATTTTAAAATATATAATGAGTTGTTAATTATTGTGATTTATAAATTTTTTACGGTAAGATAAATAAATTAAAACCCGTGCTATGCAGGGGCCCAATGTTAATACTTAATAAAAAATTTAGATATGCATACACTATTTTATTTAGATCAACGAAATTTATATAAGAATATTTTAAGTTGTTAATTATTGTGATTTATAATACTTTTAGTGTAAATTTTTTATTGGGATTTATAATACTTTTGATGTAATTTTTAAATATATAATAAATTATTAATTATTGTGATTTATAATACTTTTAACGTAAGACAAATAAATTAAAACGGAGAAGAGTATAAATTTTTTTGGAGTGGAGCCCGCTGAAGCAGGCATGTCGACCGCCTGTTGCCTGCTTCAGCAGCCAACCACCACGGCTTCTTATACCAAACTCGTGCTATGCACGGGCCCAATGTTGATACTTCAAAATTCTAAGATATGCCTAATTTTGATATGCATATATTATTTTATTTAGATTAATGAAATTTTTAGATATGCATGCATTATTTATTTTATTTAAGTCAATGAAATTCATATAAAAATATCTTAAGTTGTTAATTATTGTGATTTATAATACTATTAATATAATTTTTTTATTGTTATTTATAATACTTTTATTGTAATTTTAAAATATATAATGAGTTGTTAATTATTGTGATTTATAAAAATTTTAAGGTAAGATAAATAAATTAAAACCTCGTGCTATGCACGAGCCCAATGTTAATACTTAATAATTTTTTTAGATATGCATACACTATTTTATTTAGATCAACGAAATTTATATAAGAATATTTTAAGTTGTTAATTATTGTGATTTATAATACTTTTAATGTAAATTTTTTATTGTGATTTATAATACTTTTGAAATAATTTTTAAATATATAATAAATTATTAATTATTGTGATTTATAATACTTTAACGTAAGACAAATAAATTAAAATGGAGAAGAGTATAAAAAATTTTGGAGTGGAACCCGTTGAAGCAGGAATATCGACCGCCTGCTGCCTGCTTCAGCATCCAACCACCACGACTTCTTATATAGGATAAAAGCCCGCTGAAGCAGGCATGTCGACCGCCTGCTGCCTGCTTCAGCAGCCAACCACCACGGCTTCTTATATAGTATAAAGAGAAAAATCTTTTTTTCATTAGAAACATATTTTACTATTAATCTTGGAGATCAGAGTTCAATCCATTGTTAATATTTGAAGCTTTATTTGGATCGGGTTGTAGGGTTATTTTAGGTTTTGACGAGAGCAAAAATAATTCGGGTTCTTTAAATTAATCCCAACCTTCCATGTATCTAATGTAAGGTTGGGACTCAAATTTTTAACTGATATAAGGGGCATAAGTGACCCAAAATATAATGGTAAGGATATTTATAATCTATTTCTTTTAGAAAAAAAAGGGGATAGGGTAAGAGAAAATGGGGGAGGGGATTACAAAGTGGGGAATCGAAAGTTCCGGTAGTCAATCAACTTAGCTACTAAGATTTTTCGTGATATTTATAAGAAACCATCTTATGTTTTAAGATCTTTTAGCGGACAAATGTAAATCTTACATGACCACATTATTTTATATCTATTTTTTGTAAATTTATTTTTAGGACTATCAAATATTATAATGTCACGCTCCGAGGCTACCCCCTGGACGTAACACGGGATCCGGAACCACGAGTACCCCGAGCTAACCCTTGGTCATATCATAACTCAGGTAAATCAATTTAACATAGCGGAAGCATAATAAGAGAATTTGGAAACATAAGCATATATATAGTCAAGTCTAATGGGAAGTACAATCCAAAGAGGAGACTCGAACACTGTCTATATCTGAAAAGCCTCTAAACCAACTTATAGAGTCGATGGGACAAGACCCCAACTGACTCAATAATCTGAAGGAAAGATAGACAACACAACTAGAATGGAAACCGGCCCTCAAACCATGAGGACTCACCAATACTGACTGAATATCCGGCTTCGACTAGCCACGAGCCTGATGGAAAACACCTGAATCTGCATCATCAAGAGAATGCAGTGCAAAATGTGCGTTAGTACTATAGGATGTACCGAGTATGTGAGATATGCATGATCATGATAAAAATATACTTAAAACATGCTTAAGGTGAACTTATTCATAAAGAAATAGCATAAGAGAATTATCAAGATATAAGACATAAAACATGAAGCAAGGTTAAAATTCAAAGTATGATATCATATAACTTCATAGCTTGAAAATAATCATGTGGGAGTTTCTCTTAACTGACATAAACTATGTTGAGCTACATGGAGTCCAGTGTCATGCACCCACACTGAAAAAGGTTGTCCTAACCGGCCAAAATTAGAACCATGTTCATAAGGATACTGTCATGGGTCATAGAGGGCAACCTACGGTGGCAACGTAATTTTGGATTTGGGTCATCTATAACCCTTATCGCTCGGTGCTAAATACTACTCCCAAAACATATAACATGAGGCTCACATACATGTGACATATCTAGATGTCAAAACTTGTTCATAAACATGTTCATAACCCGGATCTTCATACTACTCATGAATCCTGATTTTAGAAAAACTGATTCATGAGCGTTGATGGCACATCGGGTGTCTTGTCTTGCATAATAATTTATGACTTGAAAACTTGCATGGCCTTAGTTCAATTTCATAATAACATATACTTTCATAAAACATAGAAACTATGCATGCGCTTGCTTGAAATTCATGAAATCATGCTATCAATTTGCCCAATTTTCTTAAATCACTTCATGCATGTAGGATTTACCATAATTAACCTTCAATTCATAAAATAGGAGTTCATATGTAAAAATTCATTTGAAAGTTCATGAAATCACAATTTGAAATTAGGTGTTTTGGGCACAAGGGTGAAAGGAACCCATTATTGAATACCCACATACCTTGATTGGAGCTAACCCACTTGAAATTGAAAAGATTAGGAGACTTGGACTTGGAGCTTGAGAGAGTTCTTTTCCTTTTTGGGAGATGAATGGGGTAATGAGAAGGGACTTAGGCTAATAGGTTTAGAAATCATGCTAGAAATGGTCAAAACGACCTCACTTAGGAGTTAAAAGGGTAGAAAATGACTAAAATATCCCTGGGACGTAATTAGAAAAAAGCTGAAAAAAAATTGACTTTCAAGGACCACAGATGATTTCCACGAACTGTAGATCAAACCACGGCTCGTGGTTTCCACCCGTCATTTCTGGCCAAAAAGATAGGCTACAGAAACCAATCTACGGGTCAACAAGACGGACCCGTAGAATGAATCACGGGTCGTAGACCCAAGCCGTCATCTCTGGGAACTGGTCTGGTCTCTGATCAATTTCTACGACTTGACAGGATGGCCCGTAGTCGTGAAACCTGGGGAACTTGTCAACCCTCTGATCTGATTTCACGAGTTGACAGGACGGGCCATAGTCAGAACCATGGTCCGTAGAACCAACTCGTGGTTCTCAGACCAGAGACTGAACCAGCAGAAGGAAACCACGGTTCTATTTCACGACCCGTGGTTTAAACCACGGTCCATGGTTTGGACCCGTAATTCCTGGGAACATGAAATTTTTTAGAGTTTCAAACTTAGAAAGCTGGTTCGATTTCCGGGATGTTACATATTAACTCTTTGGATTTCACTATATATATTTTTTATGTAAATTTCATAAAGAGCCAAACATCCCTATCATATTTACTAGTTCTCTCACTACTTTATCTTAATTACTTAATATATCATATTTTATCAAAAACTCACCCAGATACATCGTGTGTATCAAATACATGCGGATAAATGTGTAATCTCTCAGATACATGATATAACTCCTCACATACATGTGATACATGCTGTAATCCCTCAGATACATACGAATGGGATGTATCTGAGACTAAAGCATATATCCTGACAACTAATACATGCCTTATACGATGCATCCGATATAAAATTATGTATCTGAATGTCTATAGTGATGTATTTGAGTGATGTGAATGCCTGTAGCGATGTATCTGAGTATGTAGCGATGTATTTGAGCGGTATATTATCTAATTTTGAAAGTAATGGGAGAGGAAGTAATTAGCTCCTATAGTTATGAAATTTATGTAAGTTACCCATATTTTTTTCTTATTTATAATCCAATAGTGAAACAGAGGGTAAATATGAACAATATTTAAAAGTAAAAATGTATATATAACCCTTTTCTATTTTTGATATTCTTCTTTCATGTTCTTCGCACAAAAGCTTTTATTCGCATTTGCAATAGGAACGACCAATGCTAAGGTTGCTATGATTCTTATAGTCGTTTCTATTGCAAAAATATGAATATATCTGGGTGATTGGGTATAATTTTTATTTGGGATATTTTTAAAAATATATAATCTAAAAAAATTTATATTTATATAATTCAAATTAAGTGACCAAGAAAATTGTAGGCCTTCGTGGCCAAGAAATTATAGTCAAACAAAATCAACACACGTCTGAGGAAGTTTTTTAAGAGAATTTATATTGCACGTCATTTTCTTCTCACTCTCTCTTTACCTAGATCTAGACTATTTGACTTATCTACTCTTAAATCTCTTTTTTTCTAAAGAAAAGTATTTTACTATAAAATCTTGGAGATCAGAATTCAATTCATTATTACTTATATATAAATAACAGTTGATGAGCTTCCTGTCAACATGTGTGCTTATGTTCATAATATCTATTTAAGGATATTATGATCATTTACAATTAATATTTATGCACTATTTATTTGTACCATATACTTTATTGTTTATGCATAAACATATATAGCCCCAGACATCTCCAATCACACTCTATTTTACTCTCTATTTTACTCTCTAAATATAGAAAGTAAAGGGAGCAACTTCAACCACTCTCTATTTTACCCTCTATTTTCTCTTTCTTCAATATTATATTATTATTTCTATTTCAATTATATTTTCATATTTTAAAATAAATCATTTCTTCTATGTTTATATAATCACCACATATTATTCATATTTTTTTCAAAATCTTCATATAATATAAAATTATTTTTTACCTCAAATTTTAAGCAAATATTATATAAATTACATATTAATGGACAATTCAAATAAAAGTAAAATCATAAATGAAATACAATTAAATAAATATTACATCTTAAAAAAATATTCAACTTTCAAGATTATTACGTCTCTCCCATAAATACTCTACTAATGCATTACGAAGTTCAAAATGAGCATTTTTGTCCTTAACTTTTTCATGTCTGGCTAAAAATTATTCAAATCGATTATTTTCATCTACTGCTATTTCTACCGTTGGTGTTGGAGCTTCCGGAATATCTTGAATTGGTGCGTTAAGAGCACGCTCATCCTCGATTATCATGTTGTGCAATATAATAGATGTAGTCATTATATCATGGAGCACTTCTTTTCTTCAAAAAAGTGATGGCCTAGCGACAATTGCAAAACGTGATTGCACAACCCTGAATGCACGTTCAACATCTTTTCAGTATGATTCTTGTTTCATCGCAAAATATTTTTTCCTTGGGAAACTTGGCTCATGAATAGTTTGCATAATTGTAGATCATTTTGAATATATACCGTTAGCTAGATAATAACCCATATCGTATTCTTTTCCTTGAATAACATAATGGGCAGGAGGAGCAATACCACTAGTAAGATTGAAAAACAAATGTGATGACTCTAAAACATTAATATCATTATTGGTGCTCGGTAAATTAAAATATGCATGCCATATCCAAAGGTCATAATCAGCTACAGCTTCAAAAATAATTATTGGTGATCCACTACGACCTGCATATTGCCCAGCCCATGCCGTTGGATAATTTTTTCATCTCCAGTGCATGCAATCTAGACTACCTCTAGGGAAACCACGCTGCTCATCGATGTGAAGAAGCCTTGCTAAATCATTAGATGTTGGTGATCTCACTTACCAGATTACTAAATTATTGTTGTAATTTTTCAGCTTAAAATGTTATGTTATGTATTGTATTTTTAACAATTTCATTTTTCCCTATTCTAATTTAACAATTGCATCAGTTTTAGATTAAATAATAAATTAATTACTAATTTTATACGTATATTTTTTTATGTGATGATATTTTTTTACAACTATAAACTATAATAAAACTAACTTATATCTTAAATAAAAATATTATTTATGAAAATTAAATTAAAAATAACATAAATTAATATAAATTTAAAATTATATTAAAAAATAATTATGAATATTAGAGACTTAATTAATGGTCTTATATAATTTAAAACATGTAAAATAAAAATATTGAATACTAAAAATAATAATAAAATAATGAATAGTGAAATAGAGAGGATGAATAATAGCTCTCTATATTTAGAAAGCTACTATTTATCCTCTCTATTTATGGAGAGTAGAGAGTAAAATAGAGAGTGATTAGAGAAGTCACTCTCTATTTTTACTCTCTATTTATAGAGCGTAGAGAGTAATTTAGAGTGTGATTGGAGATGACCTCAATGGCAAAAGTACCAGATATCAATCTGGGCCCAATAGGATATTTTTGTAGTTGTAATTAAATAAATTAGTTTTATTGGATAAGAAAATATTTTACTATTGCTTCCTCTAAAATTTTTGGCATGTTTGACTACGGGAAACTTGGGAATCGTTTGGCCATAAAAATAAAAGAATATATTTACTTAATTTGGTATTCATTTTAAAGTTGAAAATAGAGTTAGAATTGTGTTTGGCCATAATATTTTTAAAAATATTTTAGACTATTGAGTTGGTGTAGTATTTAAAAATAAAGTGAGAAAAAATTGAGTCCAAAAATAGTGAATACACCTCAAGAGGTGTTTTTCAAAAAAACCAAAAATTATAAAAACATATTCCGTAATATGTTTTTGATTTTCATGGTCAAACAAGTATTCTGGAATAAAGTGAAAACGTATTCCGGAATATTGTGAATAATATTTATGGCCAAACGCATACTTACATAGATTTGTTATATCAAGAAAATATTTATCATCTATAACAATAACATTTTTTTTATTGAACACTTATAATATATTTATAATATAGTTTTAATTCATATTGTAGAGAACAATTTATAAAACATATATAAAACAAGTTTTATTCATGGATAATACATTTATCACCCACTTTAATACATGTATAATATATTGTGCCAATTTATTACCAAACAAACATAATATATTTTAAGACACCTATAATACATCTATATTACATGTATAATTTATTTTTAATGTATAATACAGAGTTATTATAATATTGCCTTAGATGATAATAAATAAAAAAATATCATTAAAATATAAATATACTGTGATAGTAGATCGAGTAGTGTCTCATTGAAGAATTAAAACAGTTATTCATGATATCATGCCAATATATAGATATATTGTGATGGTATCATAAAGGACTGAGGACTGTCTCATTGATGGATGATACGATTTCAGTATATAGATATACTGTGGTGGTATACTAAGGAGTGTCTCATTGAAGGACTGTAACAATCCTCCATGATACCATGATAGTATATAAATATACTGTGATGGTATCATGAAGGATTGAGAAGTATCTTATTGAAGGATTGAATTAGTCCTCCGCGATACCGTTCCAGTATATAAAAATATGTGATGGTATATTGAAGAGTGTCTCGTTGAAAGATTAAAGCAGTCCTTCATAATACTATGCTAGTATCTAGATATACTGATATGGTCTCATTGAAGGATGATACCATGCTAGTGTATGAATATGTTGTAATGGTATCATGGAGGTTTCACAGAAGGATTAAAGCAAACATCAATGATACCATGACAATATATAGACATATTGTGATGATACACTATGAACTGAAGGAAACCCTATTAATATCATGTCAGTATATAAATATACTATGATGATATTACATAGAAGTTTAATTGAAGTGTTAAAGCAGACATCATGATACCATGACAGTATATACATATACTGTGATGGTATCATGGAGGTCTCACTGAAGGGTTAAAGCAGAAATCAATGATACCATGGCAGTATATAGATATACTGTGAGGGTATCGTTATGGACTGAAGCAAATCCCAATAATACCATGTCAGTATATAGACATACTGTGTGGTATCATGAAGGTTTCACTGAAAGATTGAAGCAAACATCAATGATACCATGACACTATATAAATATATTGTGATGGTATCATTATGGACTGAAGCAAATAAAAAAAATTAAAAAAGAAAAGGGAATAGAATGAAATTAGAAAAAAAAAAGAAAAAAAAATAAAACATAAAGATATAAAAAGGATCGAAATATGAAATTAGATTGTGGTGAAAAATAAAGAATATTATGATTTGAGAAAAAAAATAACAAAAAAAAATAAAAGGAGAAAGAAAGGAATGAAACAAGAAATAAAAAAATTTAAAAACAAGAGAAAATAAAAAAAATAAAGAATATTATGATTTGCGAAAAAAAATAAAGAAAAGAAATGAACAAAAAAAGGAGAAAAAAAGGAACAAGAAATAAAGAAATTAAAAAATCAAGAGAAAACAAAAAATAAAAAGAACCAATAAGGAGAAAAATAAAAGCAAGAAAAAAAATAAATGAATAAAGAAATAAACGAGGAAAAAGAAAAAAAAGAAAAGAAAAAAGAAGAAGAAAAGAAGTATACACAATAAAAATTGAGTATTAATTCGATTATGATGTAAAAAAAATAAAGAAAAAAATAATTTGATAAAAAATTATTGAACAGAGAAACATAAAAAGAATAAATAAATAAAGAAGAAAAAAGGAGAAGAAGCAGAAAAATAAAAATAAAAAGAATTAAAAAGGAGATAAATAACTAAAGCTAAGAGAAGGGGACATTTTTTTTAATTAGTTAGGAGGTAATTTATATAAGGGGTATTTAAATATAAATAATTTAATCCTATGAAGCATACATGTACTTTTCCCATTACTTTTCATGGGCCCGACTTATCTTGCCACCTTAGCTCTCTCCTTTTACCTTCAGCAAACACCCAGGAAATTACATGGAGTGTCCTCAAAAGTGAGTGGTCTTCAATTTATGCCCATCATAAGAAAAGTCTTTAAAAAATACTCTTCCTTCCTTTTCATGTATAGAACATATACATTTTTGTCCCTCTACACCATAACTCTCCATTTCATTTGTCTCTCAACTCTTAATTTTCATTGTTCTTTTTTCTTTTTTCTTTTATCTTTTTAATTTTTTATCTTTTTTTTTTCTTTTCTCAATTTCTTTTTAATTCTCGTTTTCTTTTTTCTCAACCTTTATTTTCTTTTCTTTTTTCTTTTTTTCTCTTAACTTTTTTTTGTTCTTTTTTTTTCTCAACCTTTATTTTTTTTTATTCTTTTTTTTTTTTTTTTTTTTTTTTTTTTCTTTTTTTTTTTTTTCTTTTTTTTTTTTTTTTTTCTCTTTTTTTAATCTTTTTTTTTTTCTTTTCTCTTTTATTCTTCTCTTTTTTTCTTTTTTCTTAACCTCTATTATTTTTTGCTAATGAACAAAAAAAGTTGGATAATCCGCAAAGAAGATCTTCTTTCTTTGAAATCGAAGTAAACTTAAGAGCGTGCTTTGTTGTTTGGAAGTCCTTTGGAACAAGTCTTGCCTCTAAGACAAATGTTATAGAACATCTCATAAATCAAGACACAATGAGGTAGTGTCAAGCCTTGCTCGTGGGGCATAACTTGTTGTTTGAAAAATTCTTGAGCTAAGTCTTACCTCTAAGGCAATAGTTATAGAGCATCTCATAAATTAAGACACGATGAAGTACTGTTAACTCTTGCCCATGGGGCATAACTTGTTTTTTGGAAGGCCCTTGGGCTAAGTCTTGCCTCTAAGGCAAACGTTATAGAGCATCTCATGATCAAGACATAATGTGCTAGTGACAACTCTTGCCAATGAGGCGTAACTTGTTGTTTGAAAGTCTTTGAGCTAAGTTTTGCCTCTAAGGCAAGAGTTATAGAGCATCGCATAAATCAAGACACAATGTGGTAGTGTCAACTCTTGCCCATGGGGCGTAATTTGTTATTTGGAAGTCCTTGGGGTAAGTCTTGCCTCTTAGGCAAGCGTTATAGAGCATCCCATAAATCAAGCACAATATGATAGTGTCAACTCTTGCCCATTGGGCGTAACTTGTTGTTTGAAAGTCCTTGGGCTAAGTCTTGTCTCTAAGGCAAGAGTTATAGAATGTCTCATAAATCAAGACACAATGAGGTAGTGTCAACTCTTGCTCGTGGGGCATAACTTGTTGTTTGAAAATCCTTGAGCTAAGTCTTGCCTCTAAGGCAAAATTTATAGAGTATCTCATAAATTTAGAAATAATGAAGTAGTGTGAACTCTTGCCCATGGAGCGTAACTTGTATTTTTTGAGAGGTCCTTGGGCTAAGTCTTGCCTCTGAGGCAAGTGTTATAAAACATTTCATAAATCAAGACACAATATACTAGTGTCAAGTCTTGTTCATGGGCGTAATTTGTTGTTTGGAAGTTTTTGGGCTAAGTCTTGCCTCTAAAGCAAGAATTATAGAACATCTCATAAAAAAAATAAAGGTCAAAAAAATTGATTAAAAAAAAGAGAAAAGAAAAATTAAAAATCAAAGAAAAAAATAAAAAAATAGAAGTTGAGAGAAAAAAATAAATATTGAGAAAAAAAAAATGAAGAAAAAAAAGACCACAAAAATAAAGGTTGAGAAAAATAAAAAAAATAAAAAAATTAAAAAATTAAAAGGAGAAAAAAAAATAAGAATTGAGAGGAGAACAAGAAAAAAAATAAAGTTATAAAAAGAAAAACGTATGAAGAAAGAACTTAAAAAACAAAAAAATAAACCAAACGAAAAAAATAAAGGGTTGAGAAAAAAGAAAAAAAAAGAAAAAAAAAAAGAAAAAAGAAAAAATAGAAATAAAAAAAAAAAAGAGAAAAAGAAATATATATAAAAGTTGAGAGACAAATGAGCATTGAGAGTTATTTAAAAATATTTGAGGTGTAGAGGGGCAAAAAGGTAGTTGCTCTATACATAAAAAACAAGGAAGACTATTTTTGTAAGACCATTTTAATGGGGGGCAAAAATGCAAAGCCACTCCCTTTAAAGGGCATTTGTGTAGTTGTCCCGCAAACACCTGTAATGCTATAGAGAAGACATTCTCTTTTTATATATACCTTTTTTTTTTTTTTCCTTAGGGCCATCTTGATCTTTTTCTCTTAATTTCCTTGAGTAAAATGTTTTTTTTGTCTGCAACTTAATTAAAGTTGGAGTGAATTATTTTTTAAGCGACAAAAATTTGCTTAATTACTTTTAAAAAGAAATAATAAATATTTATGAATCAAGCTTCTTTTATGCTTATCAAAGTATTTAGAGTTGTTCGGTATGCGAAATAAGATGAATATTCAAGATTAAATTTAAAATTAGATTTATATTTTATTTAGTTGACGATATAAGTTTATCCCAGTCAACATGAAATTTTATTATCATACCTCTCAGTCAAATAAATTAATTAGTTCAGAGATTATAATTACAGGACTATAAATTCAAAATAATTTAATTCGCATATCAAACGACCCCTTAACCTATTGAATTAACTTGAATAAAATTAAAGAGTGCTATAGCAAAAAGCATAAGCTAAATAATTTAACATTTAGCATAATATTATTAAGTTTGTGCTAGCACGGGCTATTCTTTAACTAGTCTCTATTAGATGAGATTAGCCCGTGCAAGCACGGGCCAAATAATAATTGTAGCAAACTATTTGGAATTACTATATTTTAGAATTAAATATAGGATTAATAGCATTAAACACTTAGGAGTCGTTTGATAGTTGATTTGGAAGTAGGTTATACATGTATTAAATTTTGTATTAGTATTATCACGTTTGGTAGCTGGTTAGAAAGTAAATTATTTATGTATAAAATTAATACGATGATTGATTTACAATTTAGAAACCCAATATATCTAATACATGTATAAATTATGAGGGAATCTATGTATTATATTATGCAGGATAGAAGGTGGAATAAGTAATACATGTATAACTAATACATAAATAACTAATCCCTATATAATTAATACATGCATAAATAATACATAGATTTTCTCATAACTAATCCATACCTTACTAATACCTGCATAACTCTAACCAGCTATCAAACGACCCCATGTACTATGATTATTACAGATAGGCATTCTGCATTTTACAATCAACTACTTACATCCTTTATACTATGAAACCTACACCTACATTCGTTATGATATTATTTATTTCCTAAAGAAAATAACCTTTTATATTATAGAAATCTCACACAAATGATACTTCATCTAACTAATTATATTTCTAATAATTTTGAAATGAAAGAATAAATATAAAAACCAAAATAAAAAGAGAAATTTCTATATAATAATTTTATAATTAAATAAAATTACAAATAGCTTACAAATTTAAAAGTGCAAGAAGGTTATTATTAGTTGATATATCATATTGAATAATTTGTATTCATTTTTCTATTTATGACTTCTGAATGATAAATATTTCAAAAAAATATTTATTATATTATAATAAAAAAACACAAACAAAATATTTTGTCAAACTTTTTATCTTCATTTTATACTTTTATAAAAATATCTCTGGCAAACGTCTTATTTATAGTTTTAGTTTATATTTTAATTTTAAAATATTGCATTTGCTTAGACTTCTCACACAAGGCCATAACAAAGATATCATGTAAAATAATAATAAATCAGTAAATAGGTATGAGAAAAGTGCACACTGAAATAGTATGCAATAAATACTTTTTTTTATAGCTATTGTATCTATGTGATTTTTACATTTTTTATTTTCACAAGGTAAATTCTTTGGGTTAAGTTGGGTAGAATAAAAAATAGGAACCTACTCCTTCGTTTACCATCATTTTTACTTGTTCACTTTAACATATCAAGAGAAACACATTTTTTTCATATTTTACCCTTAATATTAAATATTCATTCTAAATTATTTTCTAAGTTGATTAAGACTATACATCAATTAATACGTATTGAGGTATCTATAAATCAATTTATGTATCTTATTCATTAATATTAAAATTAACAATGAACTTTTTTGGAGCAAAATAAAAAATAATTAATTAATTTTATCTTGATTTTATAAATTGATAAGTAATTTAAGATTTATATTTCTAGTAATATGGATAAGTATTATGAAATGGAGAAAGTAATAAGAGGCACACATTTATTTATTTTTAAAAAATCAACGTGGAAAGATGGAAATTTTCTCATCAACAAAGTAGCATTAATAATGATAATCAAAGACCATAATATCCTCAATTTTATATTTAAATGCCCAGAAACTAACATGTTGATAGCAGGGCTTGGACTTGGACTCGCTCTTCTATTAAGTAGAAAAGAAAAGAAAAGAAATATATATATTTCTTCATTATAATGCAATTATTGAGTAATGCTTTTGTTCTCGAAAAATGCAATTATTGATTTAGGCTTCCCAAAAGTAAATGCCAGGTGCATTTATAGTTTTGAAATTGTTCTTAAATCCCCTTAATTACCATTTCTTATTTTTCACTTCTATTGGTCGTTGTTGTAATAAAAAAGAAAAATGAAGAGTTTTGGTCCTTTGGAGGCAATTAAGAAATATTGGCCTTTATACTCTTCATTTCTTTAAATAAAATAGTCTAAATATTGGCCTTTTTACTCTATATCCTCCTATATAAGAAGCCGTGGTGAGGCAGCTGAAGCAAACATCCTCCTATATAAGTAGCCGTGGTGAGGCAGGTGAAGTAGACAGCAGGCGGTTGACATGCCTGCTTCAGCGGGCCCCACTCCAAAAAATTATCTTACATTAAAAGTATTATAAATTACAAGAATTAATAATTTATTATATATTTAAAAATTACATCAAAAGTATTATAAATCACAATAAAAAATTTACATCAAAAGTATTATAAATCACAATAATTAACAACTTAAAATATTCTTATATGAATTTCGTTGATCTAAATAAAATAGTGTATGCATATCTAAAAAATTCATTGAGTATTAACATTGGGCCCATGCATAGCAGGGGGTTTTAATCTATTTATCTTACCTTAAAAAAATTATAAATTACAATAATTAACAACTCATTATATATTTTAAAATTACATTAAAAGTATTATAAATAACAATAAAAAATTATATTAAAAGTATTATAAATCACAATAATTAACAACTTAAAATATTCTTATATGAATTTCATTGATTTAAATAAAATAATGCATGCATATCTAAGAATTTCATTAATCTAAATAAAATAATATATGCATATCAAAATTAGGCATATCTTAGAATTTCAAAGTATCAACATTGGGCCCGTACACAACACGGGTAAAAGTTCTAATTTCTCTATATGAAATAGTCTAAACATAATTTTTTATTTATAAAATTTCAGTTACAATTTCTTTATTATAAATTTTAAATAACACTAAATTCTACATTCATTATGACTTGAGTCCATTGAGTTTCCTATTTTTATTATATGAAATAGTCTAAACATAATTTTTTATTTATAAAATTTCAGTTATAATTTCTTTATTATAAATTTTAAATAACACTAAATTCTACATTTATTATGACTTGAGTCCATTGAGTTTCCTATTTTTATTATAATCTTTAAAATTCAATTACACAATCATGAGTCAGATGCTATTTATTCTTTTCAAAGCTCACAAAGATCATGTTTGTTTAGAATTTCGTGTGCTCACAGTTATTGCTGAGTAAATTTCATTTTTTTTTTATCTTGATGTGTTTTGTTAATATCAATTTGATAGTGTGAAATTAGTTTTGTTAAATCTTTTTACTTGTGCTTAGGAATTGTAATTTTTTTATACTTATATAACTTTCACATCATCCATTATCTTTTTGAGTCATACTTATTCTCCGACATCTTCAATTTTGAGTACGTAATAGAGCAGAATATTTGATAATATATTTCTCATATTTATCGATTTGGTTGCTCTTAAAAGTGGGAAAACAACTTTCCATCTCCATGTAGAGTTTATTGAGCTTAGCTTGTACAATTGGGAAAGTGTGAAACTCTATATAGAGCCTGATGCTGTTGTTCGAAGATTAATTAGGTAATGATACATCCTTAATTTCTTTTTTTCGTTATGATTTTACTTTGATATTTATGAATTTATTTTTGGTCCTATGTAGGGACAAAAAGATGGCAGATCTATGATATTGTATGTGTACTGAAAAATATTGGTGTAAGATCTAGAGCCGTCAATATGGGCTAGGCCCGTTGGGCTGGTCCGATCCAACCTGTAATTTGATAGGGTTGGACTAAGATTTTTGTAGCCCATTTAAAAACAGAGTTTTTTAGCCCAGCCCAGATAAGCTCGCTGGCCCGTAGAGCTTGAGCAATATGGGTTGGGCCTGCCCGTGGGCTTAATAAAAATAATAAAAAAATAAAAAAAATAGAGTACTAAAAAGAACAAAATGAGTCTAAACTCAAAGTCTACTTAAACCATCATAAATATTTAAATATTAATTATGTTTATAAAATATGTAAGGTTCGGACAATATCATGTCAAAAGTTATTTAGTTTCACAGATTATTATGATTATTTTTTTGTGAATTTGAACTTAATTAGCAAGTAGTAACATCATGTAATATTGTCTTGTAAATATTTATGCTATTAACAATTTAAAATTAAATTTAAATTAAAAAAATAATATTGTTTAAAAAAATGGGTTGGCTCGTTGAGGCCCGCAACCCATAGAGTGATGGGTTGGGCTTAGTATTTTCGAGCCCATCATTTTGATGGGCCAGCCCGGCCTGGCCCGTTAAATTTCAAAGCCCGTAAGGGCCAGCCTGTATTGACAGCTCTAGTAAGATCTATTACTTACAACTTTTAACAATTTTTAATTTTTAAATGACAAGATTTTATTTTTTAATTTTATAGTTTTGGAATTTTGCCTCCTCAATGTAGAGGTAAGGTTTGCGTACATTTTATTTTTCTTGAACCCCATTTTGGAAACTACAATAGATTATTGTTATATAATTTTGGAATTTTGTTAATTTAGGTTCTTGCAAGGAAGGTTTAAAATAGGCATCATGAAAAGGGTTTCAAAATAATTCTGCAGGATCTCTCTAATGTTTGAAAATATAAAAAAAAAATCATCGGTCAAATACTAATGGTAAAAGAGGTAGTGAGATGGTTTTTCCCTTAAATTTTAGACTGTTCTTTCTATTTTTTATATAAAAAATTTCCCTAATATTTTTTATAGGGTATTATATTTCCTTTTCATGCTTTGTAATTTTCTTTAAGCAATTAATTAGTCCCAATGACCCCAAAGTCTATCACACACGCGCAAAACATATCTTCCAAGACCTGAATCGTCTGTTCTGATTGTCTATCGATCTAAGGAAAAAATGTTGTACTAAGGTCTAACCTAGTACCCAACTCAACCTGCAATATTCTTCAGAAGTTAAAAGTAAATGGCGCACCTCTATCTGAGATGATGGAGATTGATACTCCATGTAATCGAACTACCTCACGAATATAAATCTTGGCTAACTTCTTTGCATTATAAGTCATCTGAACTGGGACGAAGTGTGAAGACTTAGTCAACCTAACAACGATCACTATATAGAATCAAACTTGCCCAAGGTCTCTGGAAGACCAACCACAAAGTCTATTGCAATCCTTTCCCACTTCCATTCGACAATGAGAATTCTCTGAAGTGTCCCTCCAGGTATCGGGTGCTCCTACTTAACCTATTGATAATTCATACATCTGGGCGATAAAATCAACAATATCGTATTTTATCCTACCCTATTAATAATGCTATCTCAAATCACGATACATCTTGGTAGCACCAGGATGTATAAAGTATCTCGAACTATGAGCCTCTCTAAGAATAGTCTTGATCAAATCATCAACACGAGGAACACACATATACCCCTTAATCCTCAGGACACCCTCATCGTTGATCACAACCTCCTTGTCCTCTATGTGCAATACCTTATCACGAATCTTGCTCTACTTATAATCCTCAAACTGTCTGGGCTTAATCTACTCTAGAAATGAAGACCTTGCCTTAACACAAGCATAAATTCCACCAGTCTCAGTCAGATTGAGCCGCATAAAACTGTTAGCCAGAGTCTGAACCTCTCTAGCCAATGGACGCCTCGTAGCCTCCAAACAAGCCAGGCTACCCATACTCCCCGACTCTTTTACTCAAAGCATTAGTTACCACATTCTCCTTATTCGGATGGTACAAGATAGTAATATTATAGTCCTTGACCAGCTTTATCCATCGATGCTACCTCAAGTTTAGATCCCTTTGCGTAAACACATGATGCAAGCTGTGGTGGTAAGTAAACACCTCACAATGGACACCATATAGATAGTGCCTCCAAATTTTAAGAGAAAGTACCATCATTGCAAACTCTAAGTCGTGCGGGGGATAGTTCTTCTCATGCACCTTCAACTGCATAGAAACATATGCAATGATTTTCTTATCCTGCATCAAAATAAAACCTAAATCAGAACATGAAGCATCATAATAAACAACAAAGTCCTTACCCTCCACCGGTAATGCAAGGATGAGATCTGTAGTTAACAAGGTCTTAAGCTTTTGAAAGCTCTTCTCACACTCATCAGACCACTTAAACGATACATCTTTCTGAGTCAAATGAGTCAGTTAGGAAGCAATAGAAGCGAACCCCTTCACAAATCAATGGAAATAACTAGCCAATCCCACAAAGCTGCGAATCTCAATCATTGAAGGGGGCCTAGACCAACTCCTAATAGCCTCTACTTTCTGCAGATCAACCATAATTCCCTCCTTCAAAACCCCATGTCCCAAGAAGGACATAGAAGACGGCCAAAACTCACACTTATAAAATTTGGCATACAATTGCTTCTCTTCCAACAACCCCAACATAACTCTCAAATGGTTCTCATGCTCTTCCTTACTCTTCGAATATACTAAAATTTCATCAATAAATACAATTACAAAATAACACAAGTATGGCTTAAAGATTCCATTCATCAAACTCATAAAGGCATCTAGGGCATTAATAATCCCAAAGCACATCACCAAGAATTCATAATGCACGTATCTGGTCCGAAAAACAGTCTTGGGTATATCCTCAGCTCGAATTTTCAACTGATGATACCCAGAACTCAAGTCAATCTTGGAGAATACTGACGCACCCTGAAGCTAATCAAACAAGTCATTTATGTGAGAAAGAGGATACTTATTCCAAATAGTGACCTTGTTCAGCTGACGATAGTCAATGCACATACGCATACTCCCATCTTTCTTTTTCACAAACAATACAAGAGTATCCTACAGAGAGGAACTCAGATGAATAAACCCCTTACTAAGAAGGTTCTATAACTGAACTTTCAATTCTCTCAACTCAGCATGTGCCATTCGATACAGAGGAATAAAATTAGGACGATTCCCAAGCTCTAAATTGATGTAGAAGTCAATATCACGATCTGGTGGCATGCCAGGTAAGTCTATAGGAAACACTTCCAAGAACTCAGAGACTACATCAACTGACCCTATAGATGGACCTTTGCATTAGTGTCCCAAAGATGTGCTAAAAATTCCAAACACCCCCTCTCAATCAACTTCTTAGAACCAATAAAAGATATATTCTTTTTAAGAATAGGTCTACAGTCACCCTTCTACTCGAGTCTAGACATATCGGGCATCACTATAGTCATAGTCTTAGCATTACAATCTAATATAGAATGATATGGGGACAACCAACTCATCCAGTATGACTTCAAAATCCACTATGTCAAGAATTACTAAGTCTACCTAGGTCTCATATCCCATGAATGTAACAAGGCAAGAATGGTAGACTCTATTTACTATCACAAAATCACTAACAGGAGTAAAAACATGTACAGACACATCAAGTAAATCATAAATCATGTCCAGACCCACGACAAAATATATAGACACATAAGAAAAAGTATATCCGGGATATAATAAGGTCGTAGCCATCTAGTCACAGACTAGAATAGTACCTATGATCACTGTGTTGGATGACTCTGCCTCCGATCTACCCAGGAAAGCATAGAAATAAGTCCGACCACATGTCTGCACGCCATCTCTTTCGGGCTGAGTACCACCTCTACCAGTATGTCCACCACCCTGGTTAGGCTGGATGCCACCTCTACTAGCTGTGTGGCCATGAAGCCACCCTGAGGATGATCTCTACCATGTACACCACCTCCCATACCCACTGGAGCTGGAGCTCGGGGAGCCTATTGATCTTGGGCATATTTATACGCCTAATTGCTTCATTTACCCATATTTTAGCCTTGTTTCGAGGGCAAAAGTGATGCATATCCTTATGATTACTTGCATTTTCATAGTAGTGAGCTAATATATGTGATTAGATGCTTTGCAGGGAAAAAGATGGAGAAAAACAACCCAAGAGAGCTAAAACGGAAGCATAAAAACATTGGAAAGGAGTTAGCAATGTTACAGGAGAAAAAAAGAGCAAAAGAAGAAAATCTGGGCTGTGGCGCATCGGTGGCGCGTCGCCCCAGCCCCCAAACTACTGAGGGATGGGGCTGGTGCATTGGTGGCGCGTCTCCCCAGCCTTGGCTGGCGCTATGGTGGCGCGCCGCGCTAGAGGCATACCCGGAAATTTTCCAGCTTTTTTCTACTCCAATTCCAAGTAGGAAAAGGGGTTATTTTCCTCCTACTCTATAAATACATCTCAAATCACGATTTTTACACAACTTTTGACCTACGAAGAGCTAAGAGCCGCCGTGGAGGCCGGAGAATATTGGTTTCATCTTTTCTTCTCCTTTATTATTTATTTTACGTTTTTCTTTGGATGATTTGTTGTAATTGCTCCATGTCTATGTGGAGTTAAACTTCTCGTTCTAGGATTATGGTAGCTAACTACATGATTGTTTAGTAGACAATTGATTCGATTATTTATTTATCATATTAGTTGTTCTTATATTCTTGTGCTTACTATTTTAATGCTTCGCGACCATTAAAATAAATCTATAATCTCTTTGTGAACTCGAGAGAAGAATCATTGAGATAGAACGAAGAATATAGGGAGCAAGACCTCTCTTTTGTAACGTAAAGGGTAGGTTAGCGACTAGGATAGAGATATACCTAGAACGCCTTGCTTGGTTCATACGGGAAGAAATATAATACTTTTAAAATAAGATGTCACATCCTCGCACAACGATGTAGTTATGATGCTATTTTGAATAGGCAACTAGAGGCTTGAGAGACTATAGTTGTAATATCAACCCCGGAATCAATAACAAGATAAACAAACAAGTCGATGAAATTGCTTATTAAACATGATTGTTAGACGATCCATAGTCCTAGATCGATTTTATCACATTGATTACGTGAAAATATGCTCTTTGTTGGTTAATTGTTCATTAGCTAACTTCTTCTTTTTATTTCTAGATTAGTTAATCTTAAATTCACCTTTGGAATTTTACGCTTGAATAAATAATTAGAACCAGTTTAATTTAGTAAAATAGTTAATCGACAAGTCCCTGTGGGTACGATATCTGGACTTACAATTCTATATTACTTGTACGATCGCGTACACTTGCATGCAGCTGACTGACCAATGTCTCAATTTGGGACACTATTCACCAAATGTACCCAACCTCATCACACTCATAGCATGCCCTATCCAAAGTGGGCCTATGAGCTTAAGACAAAGAAGTAATGTAACCATTGTGATTAGAAGAAGGCTGGCTGGCCCTTGGCGGACCCCCAGCTAATACCTTCATGGCTTACTGAATGGGGCATCCTGAATACCCATGAGAAACTGGGCCCTTTGAGAAAGAGCCACTATAGCTACCTCCCTTTTGGGCCTTCATTCAGCAGACTTAGCATAACCATCCTATTTCACCCCTTCTACATTCCTGACATACTCAACCAATTCCTGAAAAGTTTTCCCAGAAGACACCATCCATAAAGCTGATAGCTGAAGTCATGTATTCAATCCTTTGACAAACTTACAAATCATCTCCTTCTCTGTATGCAACAGCTGCAATAGATATCCGGAGAGTGAATGAAATTGGGCCTCATAGGCTGTAACTGAAGAACTGCCCTGCTCAATACTAGTAAACTCATCCCGCCTTTTATCTCGTAAAGTACGAGGGATGTACTACTCTATAAAGATGGAATAAAACTATGTCCAGGTCAACGAAGGCAACCCAACTGGTCTACACTCCACATAGGCTCTCCACCATAACTTTGCATCCCTATATAGCTGAAAAGTGACAAACTCCACCCCATATCTCTCTACTATCCCCATCTTATGGAGCCTTTCATGATAATCAATCATGAATTCATAAGCACCCTAGATCTTGATTCTGTAGAAAATCAGAGGCTTCATTTTAGTAAACCCCCAAAATAAATCATGTTCATCCTTAGTTATCATTGTCCCACCCACCAATTTTGTAAATATCCCTGTCTCAAAAGCCTCGTCCCTCTGAGGAGCCACAATAGAAGCATACTGAACCTCTGGATTCTGTCATGTCAGAACTGCGAGTGCTACCCCAGTCCCTGCCAAACTGCTCATTAGAGTCAATACCTGTTGTAGCACATTTGTAGATTCCAGAGCAGGTGTAACACCTCCCTGATCTGGTGCTGCTACCTCCTCTGCTGCTATCTTGGCGTGATTCTCTAGTGGTGGAAGGGACTCTGACCTATCATGGACCTGTCCAGCAGCTGGAGCTCTTTTCCTAGCGGGTGCTGATCCACGTCCCCTCACTCTACCACCTCATCTGGCGCATCCTCTATCATAAGCCGTGGCATCAACAGGTGGCCCGAGTGATGCTTCTCTTTCCTCTATTGCACGTGTCCTCACCATCTGCGAAAGAAAAGAATGAAGAGGTCAGATACCAATTTGAAGCACTAGCTAATAATTGAAATCAAGTAATAGCACGAAAGAAAGGAAGAATAGAGTTTTCCTAGTGTCTTATAGTCTCTCGAAGAAAAGTACAAACATCTTTATACCGTTCTGCAAGATTCTACGAGACATGTCCATGTACGACGAGATCAAAAAACCTAAAACTCTAATACCAATTTTATCACAACCTAAATGGTAGTGAGTGACACTCACGCTAACTCCTCGGTGAACGAACTAAGTGTTACCATCTAACCCAAGCTTTAATCAATTCAATTTAGTCAAAATAAAAAAAACTTGTAAGACATAATAGTCAAATGTCAAAACATAATAAAATAAGTGCTGAATACTAACTAATACATCTCCAAAATCTAAAAATCATCATACAAACGACGCAAATCAAAAAGTGTCTAAGAGTAATTCAAAATTACTAATAAATAACATTGTCCAAAACGAAGACATATGTAACTAACAAGATCCGTGACAGCCATGGACGAGAGTAGCTCACCCTCGAATTGGTCATCAAACAATGCTAGATGTGAGGTTGCATCGAAGTCTTTGGAATACAATCTGCACTCAGAAAAAAAAAGGTGCAGGAATAGCATCAGTTCAAATACTATACACCGATAAGTATCATAGGCTGACTCAAAATAGTAGAAAGTATATCTCATGAATCAAATAAATAAGTAGATAGGTACATTAGCACATAATCACTCAGGCGGTCAAATAGTTACATCAACCAGATAAATCACGCAAGTCAAGACATATCAATGTTAACGAGTAAAAGACATATAAATCACCAAAACATACATAAAAGTCTTTAAATAACTCTGCAAATATAATACAGTCACATCACAAGTATGGATTTAGGTCCATACTGGTGTTTTAGACATTTAGTCTATGTACCTCATCAATCTCACAATAATCACTAAATTTGTACACACATGCTAAAGGGTCTTATTTCTGCCTAAGTAGTCATGACCTACAGGAGACAACTCAGGGTCCATATACCGTACCGGCATGGTACCCAATCCTCCACATATTCGCTCATCCGTAAGCTCATATCTGACTCGATCCACTTAACAACAAAATAGTATGTATATTTCTTCATTCTCTCAACATATCTCAGTATATTCTCATACTCAACTATCTCTCAGAATATTACCAACAAGTACACAAAATATAACAAGTGCACTTCATAATCATAGGTCATTTAAAGACAGGCTTCAAATAATCATAAGCTTATTTATGCAAGCATTGCCAAGCTAAACACATATTCAACCACAGATTATGTCTAAGACCAACCAACATGCTTATTAATTCAATAACACATACGAGAGACTATATTAAGTCTAACTCTACATAAAAATTGTAACCTACCTCAATCAAAAAACTCAAATCAAGAAACCTCAATTACCGGAGCCTTTTCTTTCCTCAACACCTCAGATTGTTCAAAGTCTAAAGACAATAATTACAAAAATAATTAATCATTTACTCTTCAATTTCAAGCTTTGGGAATTTAAATCCACTAGTTTTACCCTTATCCGAGGTCTATGACATTATCCAAGGGTCAATTAATCATCAATTACTCTCACAATATTCACATTACCATAATTCATGGAGTTTTTACCCCAATTTCCTCCTTTCAAGCAGTTTTTCTAAAGGCCTCATTTTTATGAAACTCAAGGTTCCCAATCTCTACAATTCATGTTTAGAAACATCAATTTTATGCTAGAAAGTATTTATCTACACCCTAGAAGTATTCTAGCTGATTATTACATCTACCCATAGGCTTTTCTATATTTTCATTGACCTAGGATTCTAACCCATAAATTCCCTAGCGATTTTACGATAATAATGGATTACTAAGCGAAAAGGTTTATGGAATAACTTATCTCAACGAGAAAATTCATTTTAGTCTTGAAAAAATCGCCTCTCTGGAGCTCTAGAATGAAATTTTGGAGTTTATGATATGAAACTCGAAATAAGTCACTTAAACAAGCATTTTGCCTCTTATTACTTGCTACAACGGATCTGTTATGGAAAAATCGGGCTCACTATGGCGAGCCCTAGCAATTTGTCGGATTCTGCTATGGTGGCACTCCGACCGCTATGCCGGTCTCGCTGCAGTGAGAATTCTTTCACTGCAGTGGTGCCTGAACCAGTAGCTTGAGAAATCTGTTCAGCAACTTCATTTCATAATACACTTTTTAAACTTAAGATATCACAAAATCACTCCAATGCGGCAACCACTAAAATCACATGCTACGAATTACTTGTAGTCTACGGAGGTCCAAATTACTAGGTCACCTCCTAAGGGAAGACGACACCTCAAACACAACACCATGAATCAAATTTCACCATAATCACGCACAACACAAGTTTTTAGTCTTAAACCACCCCACCTTTGAGATTTTATTAGCTCAACTTACTATGAGGACTCTAACAGGGTATTATGGCCCTAACCACCTTATAACGACTGGGAGGGTCTTTACAATTGGAAATGTGAATATTTTTAGGTGATTGAGTATAATTATTTATTTGGGATATTTTCAAAAATATACAGTCTAAAAAAATAATTACATTTACATAGTTCATATTTTTGTATTATACTCGCATAGCTCATTTTTATATGATATACAATATTATATAATGATATACAATCTTATACAATATTACATAATGATATACAATATTATACGATATTATACACTTACTATATATAAATATATAAATTTGTATAAATATGTATAATAATGTATAAGAAATACATATATATATATTTATGTTATTATATAAACGTGTATAATAATGTATAAGAGGTGTTACAAAAGAACGTGTTGCAGGGGCCATATGATACAAAGTCCAGAGAGTAAGTTAGAAAAGAAAGCCATTTTGATTGGTTGATTGAATGTTCAAACAAAAACATTGACAGAGAAACACAGAAAAAGACAACTTTAAAACTCATTCAAAGCAAATGCTTTGACTGTCTCCTCCACCTTGATTCAATGATATCCATGATCATGGACGCGACTCAAGCACATTAATGACTTATAATCAAATTACATGGAGATCTTAAATTTTTAATAAAAAATAATATATTTTTTTTATAAAGTTTATTTTTTTATTTTTTTGAAATGTGAAGTTATTGATAAAAAAAAATTTAAAATTAATTTCTTTTAATAATTTTTTTTTAAAATTGATTTCTTCTAATAATTTTTTCAATTGATAATATAATAATGCGTTTAATTTTTCTTGAGACATAAGATTTATCAAATTTCTTCTAATAATTTTTTCCTTTTATATAAAAAGTTCGTTTTTCTATAAATAGTATTCAATATTTTTTTTTAAAAAAAACTATAATTATTTTCTAAATAAAATGAGGCCCCTCAAATTTGGGGCCTAAGGAAGTTGCTTTTTTATTTAAACTATAGAGCGGCATTGCATGATCATTGCATGGGGTGAGACGTACGGTAGAAGTGGAAAAGTAGTGGATGACCCTTCCCTTCAACCGAAAAAGTGGGCTACTAGTGTAATAATTTTATGTCAATGCTCAAACAATATAAATTTTCCATTTTATAATTTGTAAGGCTCAATTTTAACGGCCTCCCTCACTTCATGCCTTTTGGAGATGGATTCAATTTTCTCTATGAATTTAATTTTTTAAGGATTCCTTCTACTTAGATTGAATAACTTGATGCTAAAACCAAATAAGTAGAGATGTCTTTCATACTATTAATTGTATTATTTAACCTTGAAATTAAATTAACCAAAATTAAATTTATAAATTTAAGTTGTTTTACAGGCGTCCTGGATCCCTGTTTAAGTTACTCCATATGTTTGGAGGAAGAAAAAACGAAATACAAAGGGTAAAATTGTTACTCTCATACAAAACAACATACAAGATTCACATATACATAGCAGCTACACAATCCTTAAGCTCTTAGTTACATAAACTATAACAAATAATAATAACATATTCAGTATGATTTTACAAGTGAGATCCTAAAAAATATCGAATATATGCAAAAATCTTACATACATACCTTGTTGTAAGATAAAGAGGTTATTTATGAAATTCTATTAAATGAAGTATAATGAAAGAACTATATAGGATGACTCAAAAGATAACTTGTGACCATTCCTACAACTTGTACAACATTAATTGAGCACCCTATTGAGATTGAAGAAACAATGGATGAGGAGCATGAGCATAAGATGAGGAAAGTTTAAAGGTATAGTGTTTGAGAATCGTGGCCATTGCCATTTTTGCCTCTAACATAGCAAAGTTTTGGCCAATGCATATTCTTGGGCTCCAATTAAATGGAAAAACCACAAGTAGTCCTTTTGTTGCTTTGGCTACTCCATCACTAAATCACCCAGGATTGAACTCCATTGCATCGTCTCCCCATATTTTAGTATCATGGTGCAACAAAATTGTTGGTAACATGAGTTGGACCTCAGAAGGTAAACTCAAATTCCCTAATTTTGTGTCTTTAGTTACTACTCGATTAATAAAATATCCTGATGGGTATAACCTGAAGACCTCGTTTAAGATCATTGTTACCTATAAAAAGATAGATCACAAGTGATTAGTTTCATCATGACAATACAGTCTTTTTGTTGAGTGCATGAACAAAGAAAAAAAAGTTATATATAACGCGTACGAATATTCTTAGTTGCTTGTACGAGGCCTTTTAGGAAAATGTAGGACGACCTAAAGAGAATAATATTACACTGTTAAGAATATCTTTAGGTTGTACTCTCTCTTTGTCAATTTATGTGATATTATTTGACTGGATATGGAGTTAAAGACAGAAAGATTTTTGAAACTTATGATTTAAAATAAGCCTTAAATATTTGTGTGCTATAATCATTTCATTAATGGTAAATTAAAAACATTTAAAGTTAAAATAATTCTAAATATAGAAAGGTAACATTTTTTGGCGACAAACTAAAAAGAAAACATATCACATAAATTGAGACAAATGGAGTGTCGGAGTTGATAGATCCAGGCTGATTTGCACATATAGCTCCTTTTGTAGACTTGTATTTAAAAGTTAGCCACGTTTTTCAAGTTTAGATTTTAGACCAGTGGCTTGATGTTTGAAACTAACAACTTAGTCTGATGTTTAAATTCGAAGCTAATATTCAGACCATTGATCTAATTTTTAAAAATTCGCCAACTTTTAAAATATACGGCCAAAAAGGTGGCAGCCACCTTGTGTAAATAACACATGATTCCGCACAACTATGCTAAGAGTGTCTTTAAGTTGACTTAGCCCAACATTTTCTAGCTCAGAGGACTTATAAAATTTTAATTTGAATAGAAAAGTTTTTGGGTACCTGTGTTGGTAGTAAATTCCTAATTAAAGTACGTGTAAACTGATTCGAACACCCATAAAAAAATAAAAAATTCAAAATAATTGAATTGTAGAAAGTACTTATTACTTTCAGCTGATTTAACTTGTCATAGTCAAATTCATCACTTCCAAATACTTGTAGAACCTCTTCTCTAGCTCTTTCTTGCCAAATAGGATACTTGCACAATAAAGTCATTGTCCACACAAGTAAAGCTGAAGTAGTCTCTTGCCCAGCAAGATAAAATAATTTACACTCTTCAATCACCTCATCAATGCTCATACCAAATTTCTTATGTCCATGTTGTTGGATTTCTTGTAAATTGGAGGCTAATAATATACTCAATAAGTCATCACGTGTTTCTCCATCTTCAATCATCCTCATTCTTTTCTTGATGATTCCTAATACCAATGCTCCCACTTCATTAAAGATTTGCTTCATCCTTCTATTCGTTTTTGTTGGCACAAATCTATGGTTAATTCAAGAAATTAAGTAATATGAAGTTGCAATCAAGAAACAATTCGAGGAAATTATCTTCTATATTCACTTACAACTTAAATAAAAGAAAATGGTCTGATCGAGATCTCATGTGTTATTTTTTTGTTGATCTGCTTTTAAAAAGGTCATATAACTAAAATAACTTTTGTAATAGACTACAAAATCAGTCGAAAGATTCATAACTTATGTACACGTGTTTTGTAAATTACCCTCTTTTTATTTCTCTTGCAACTTAATTATGGACCTTTTAAACTATGGTCTACAAATCCCTTTTGAACAACCAGAAAATCTTATGAAAAAATATTAAAACACAATTCAACATTTTGTAAGTAGCAAACGTTAGACGACATTCTAATGTCTTGTCTATAACGTGGAGCAATATATGAGCAAATATTAGCCTTAACTATAACGTTGTCCAGAAGGATATATATACTTTTCTAAGGGTTATATTTGTACAATTTTTAAAAATAAGAACAAAATTTAAATAGCAACCTAAAAGGGAAAATTAACAAAAATCAGCACAAAAATTCAAATGATTTATTAGATTAATTAATTTAGAAATCAAAGAATTTAGTAGTTGTACCTCCATCCCGGGATGTACAATGAGCGTGCTACTTGTAAAAGTAGTCCCATTTGTTCCTTTTGAAGTTCAAAAATCTTTTTTTCCTTCTTCATAGCTACTGCCAAATGCAGTTCTTGAGATTGCCTCACTTGTCAAAGTTTGAAGATATGGCCACACATCTATCTCTGATCCATCTTTCGAGACAACTTTCTCCCATTTGCTCAACATCTCTGAAGATGTCAATTGGAATGCAGGAAGCATATGCTGCACATTATGCATTAGAAATAATCAAGATCAATAGCAGAGGCGAATTCAAAATCTAAAGTCAATATGTTCACAAAAAAAGTATGATGTTGTTAAATGCATATGTTTGAATTCATTGTATGTAATGTATGTATGTATGTATGTAATATATATGTATGTTAGAGGCGGATTCAGATTTTGAAGTTTATGGGTTCCTACAATAATGCCAAGTTAACATAAATAATAATATGGTTCACAATCAAATATTTATAAATATTCATAAATTTCTTAATACAAACACATGATATGAACAAATTGTTGGGTTCGAAATCGGTATGACATCATGCGAAAGCTAGTAATTGCAAACCATCAAGGCGATAAATCAGACGACACATAAAACTATACTAAAAAGCATAATATTATTATATGGTTTGGCCAATTGACCTACATATGAAAAACTAAATTAAAAAGCATAAAATCTATGAGAGAAAAATCTCCCTCTAAAAAAAGACTCTTTTGATGACTACATTGTGGATGCTATTGTGTTGTTGTTGGAAAGAACGGATCTTCAATTTATAGAAGTCCAAAACTTCTCCTCCAAGAAAGAATTAACCAATTATGGAAGAGATTTTTTCCTACAAGAAAACCTTTTCCTACAAGAAAACCTTTTGAAAGTAAAACACAGTTATGGTAAAATACAAATAAGGTAGGAAAATCAGGGCAAACCCTAACAAATCTCCGCTTGGCCTGAATTTTCTGGTAAAATAATCTTCATCTTGTTCTTCACATAATCTTCATCACTGCTTCTTGTCATGGTTAAAAATTGATATGGGTTAAAAATTAGAGCCATGTGCATTAAAAGTGAGCACCGGTTGAAAATTGAAGCCTTGTGCATTAAAAGTGAGCACAAGTTAATAAGTGAAGCTCATGCGTTAAAAGTATGCATGAGTTGAAAGAATTCCAAGCGTTAAAAGTTAGCATGAGTTGAAAGTTGGAGCCCATGCGTTAAAGTAAGCATGAGTTAAAAGTTGATTTTTGTTTTTAAAGATGGAGCAGCAGGATTGTTGAAAATATGGTTGAAATTTTGTCTCCACGTGTAGTATTTCAGAGCTATTTTTTTTGACAAAAAATTCTTCATTATCTTCAAATTGGTTGCAACTTGATCTGAATCCGCCTTAAAGTTGTTTTCAACCTCGTTCACCCATTGGATCATTGGACCATAGGCTTTGATACCACTTGTTGGGTTCGAAATCGGTATGACATCATGCGAAAGCTAGTAATTGCAAACCATCAAGGCGATAAATCAGACGACACATAAAACTATACTAAAAAGCATAATATTATTATATGGTTTGGCCAATTGACCTACATATGAAAAACTAAATTAAAAAGCATAAAATCTATGAGAGAAAAATCTCCCTCTAAAAAAAGACTCTTTTGATGACTACATTGTGGATGCTATTGTGTTGTTGTTGGAAAGAACGGATCTTCAATTTATAGAAGTCCAAAACTTCTCCTCCAAGAAAGAATTAACCAATTATGGAAGAGATTTTTTCCTACAAGAAAACCTTTTCCTACAAGAAAACCTTTTGAAAGTAAAACACAGTTATGGTAAAATACAAATAAGGTAGGAAAATCAGGGCAAACCCTAACACAAATTAAAGTGATTGTGTTCACATGAACCCATACCTTAAGGGCTAGATAAAATTTCTTAGCAGAAAGCATACATTTTTTCAGATATAAATAAGTCAGTTGTTTTCTGGGGTTTACATTCCTATTCTACTCCATGGGTCAAATTACAGATCTGAGTACCAAAATTAAACATATTCTTTACCTTTTGACTGACCGCTTAAAGTTCATCAAACCATGATTAATCTTTTGTCGAAACCTCTTAATTACTTGTTTGAGAAATAGTATTTTTGAACAGTAGTGATTAAAATACAATTCATTGACTTGTCAAGTCTTTTTAATAATCATTATCATCTTAGTCTTCATATTTAATTGTGATGAGACGTCTACCTAATATTCATATTACAAGTTGACTTACACTTGTGGAGATTGTTAGCTTGTGAATGTAGATGATGTTGTCCTACGATTTAATTGAAAGGGTTAGGTTACATTGCATCTCTTTTGTGGTATTATGAGAATTCGAACAGTGACAAATGCACCTCTGATTAAGAATAGAGTATTCTACACACTTCTAATCTTTTGTGTCTACCTTGGTTACATATTATTGACACTATTTTTGACCTAACAACTATTGTGGGGATCATGTCATGACCCAAATATTGAAGCTAGCTAGGACTGGCACCTAAAAAGCCACGACCCGCAAAGCGAACCATTGCATTCAATCACCAAACTCAAATAAAGGTCTAAATTCTCATTCATCCCACCACACTCGAGACCTGTGACTAAGAGACCTTCAGCATAATCTTACTTTTGACATATTTTGAGACAAGTTGAAGTAATAGGCTGAAGAAGTA
Organism: Jaltomata sinuosa; assembly: GCA_003996215.1. Lineage (NCBI taxonomy): Eukaryota > Viridiplantae > Streptophyta > Magnoliopsida > Solanales > Solanaceae > Jaltomata > Jaltomata sinuosa. The sequence continues at coordinate 151,248 of QJPP01001264.1, forward strand.
GTTGAAAGGCCAACAACAGAAAGACGAATCAAATAGCTAGATCTAGATTTAGAATTCCAAGATTATTGAAATACAATTCATTGACTTCTGAAGTCTTTTAAATACCGAAAGTGCTCACTTTTAACAAATCTAAATGGAATCAGAACTTCTTAGAAGTATCTTTAAGTGATAATAGCCTACCCCAAACATACGGGATCATTTTTATCATTTACTCGACCACCCCCATCATGTTATTATGTTGTCAATAAAATCAACAGAAAAATCTTTCTGTTATATCTGTTAGCCTCCTATATGTTATTTTAATAATGACAGAACTAATTCCCTACCTTATTGCAGGAAACAATCAGCAGCACCATCAAAGCTAAATCAAAAAGATTCAAAAGGAAAGAAGATTAAGGAAATCACGGAACCCTCCATGACCCTAGCAATCTGTCCAAATATGGCGAAGTATAAATACTAAAATCAAGGAGGCAAATATCTGTTATAATCAAGCACACATGGAAAGCCATCAAGGCGATATAGACGACAAGGAAAGAAGATCAAGTCTACCACAAGCATAGAAGGAAGGAAGAGCCACGGACATATCTGATATGGACGTGGCTGCCACAAGCATAGAAGGAAGGAAGAATCACAGACATATCTGATATGGACGTGATTGAAGTCAATCAATCAAGGAACAAATCTAAAATCCTTGATTGAGCAAATCCCTTGGGTTTTTTCTTTACAAGAGCAACCGTAGCCTTATCCTCTCAAGTATAAAAGCTCAACCATCCAGAAGAAAGAAGACACACAACTTCTCTTGAACAAGACCACTGTCTAGCTTTTATCTTTCATAATACTTTGTATTCTCTAGTGTCTATAATTGTAATCAAAAAGAAAAAGAATAAGTCAGTACTAGTTATACAGGTAGAGGCTGTGCCACTACGAGTGTTAAGAAAGACAATCTTGAATTGTCAAGTCACTCCATTGTAAACCTCGTTCGATCAAAGGCTCTAAAGGAAACCCTTGAAACCCAAGGGGACTGGAATAGGCACCACATTGGTGATCCGAACCAGTATAAAAACTCTGTGTATCTGAATACTTTCAATTCCTTCTTTATTTCATAAACTGTTTCTTTAACTAACTTGCAGGTGAGTCGACTAGTGCGTAGCCACAGTCGACTTGGTGGTAAGAAATTTCAATTCACCCCTCCTCTTGACTTTCAATTGGTATCGGAGTAGGTCTCACATTACAAGTGTCTAACAACACGTGAGAAAAGATCAAATGGCAACATATCAAATCCCTAGAGAAATATTGCAAGATGTACATTCATCAAACAAACCTCCATACTTCAACGGACAACATTACTCTCACAGGAAAGGTTCAAAATCTTTGTACAATCCAATGACTTCCAAGCCTGTGTTGTAATAAACAAAGGACCGAAACCTATACCTGGACTAAAAGATTCCGCAAGCAAAGTTGATCTGGAAACCTTTGAAGTCACAAAGGAACAACAAGAGGTAATTCAAATTAATGCTAGAGCCATAAGCTTACTTTACTGTGCAGTGAGCAGAGCAGAATATAAAAAAATCTCCACCTAAAAAACTGCCAAGGAGATGTGGGACAAACATGAAGTCACATATGAAGGAACCACCAAAATAAAAGAAGCCAGGATCAGTGCATTAGTAAACGAGATGGCTGATGAAGAATCTGTGGAAACCATGTTTTCAAGATTCAGTAAAATTGTGGGAGAGCTTAAATCTCTAGGAATTGTATACTCAAATGGACTACAGGTCAGGAAGCTCATCAGAAGTCTTCCCAAAATTTGGGAAACAAAGGCCACCATTCTTGAAGATGGAGATCTGGAAAATATGACCTATGATGAACTACGAGGAAACTTTATGGCCTACGAATAAAATCACATCAACAGGCATCACAAGGAAGAAAAGAAGAAAATAGTCGCCTTCAATGCACTGTCCCAGGAAGACTCGTTGGAAGAAATGGATGAGGAAGGAAATGAAGCACTAGCTCTAATCAATCAAAGAGTTAGGCATATGCTAAGACAAAGAAACTAGAGGCCACAGTCAAACAACAGAGGTAATGAATATCAATGAAATGATGACAGATGCTATCATTGTGGTAAAACAGGACATATCAAAACAAACTGCCCTGAACTTAAAAGAAAGGGTAGTCGAAAGAATAACAACTCAAAGAACTTTGGAGCTTGGAGTAATCAAGAAGCCTCAGAAGATGAGACAAATGAAACAGTCAACATATGCTTCATGGACATCGGTGAAACAAGCTAGGTAAGATAATATGACTGTCCTAATTGTGCAAATCTTCAATACTCTCTGGATTTAGTTACCGATGATCTGCAAAAGCTTATTGATGAATACAATAAGCTTGCAAAAGAAAAGAAAGATTGACAAATTCTTCTTGAAGCAAGTCAAATTGAAGTAGCCTTGCTTGAAGAGGAACTTGGTGAAATCAAGATGCATTTAAACAGCACCAAGAAATCACCCAGTCAATGCTCAGTCAAAACTAAGAATTTCTCCTCAAGAGGATCTAAAAGTAATTGTGTTTCAAACTCATCAAATGACTTTTGTTCTGTAAAAAGCTCTTTCAATCGTTTTAAACCCACCTGCTTCACCTGTGGTGAAAGTGGTCACAAAGCCTTTAACTTCAAGAGATTTCATCTTGGAAAATGGATATGGAAGGATAAGGACACTAACACTAACCATCAAGGACCCAAAAATACCTGGGTACCTGAAAGAAACTAATTTACTTATTTTGAAGGAACACTCCAAGAAAACATACAAAAAGGGTATGTGGATAATAGATAGCGGGTGTTCCAGACATATGACGGGTAAAAGAGAGAATTTTAAATCAGTAAAGGATCTTGATGGTGGATATGCAAGATTTGGAGGCAATGCTAAAGGACACGTTGTTGGAGTTGGATCTATAACAATCAGCCCCTCTTGCGATTTAATTGAAGTATACCTGGTTGATGGACTAAAGCACAATCTGCTCAGCAGAAGCCAACTGTTGATGCAGGATTTGATGTGCTGTTCAATGTTCTCAAATGCACCATCAGTAATGTGACAAAGAACATCACCATCATTGGTGATCGAGTTGACAACATCTATGTTTTAAATAATGTTGATTTACCTACTTTAACCTGTCTTACTGCGTTATCCTGTGATCCTTGGTTATGTCATAGAAAGCTTGTTTATGCAAGTATGCATGCTCTCGAGAAACTCTCCAGACTTGAATTAGTTGAGGGGTTGCCAAACTCAAGTTTGAAAAGGATCATATTTGTGATGCTTGTCAACTTGGTAAGCAAACTCGCTCCTCCTTCAAAGTCAAGGATATCGTAAGTACTTCTAAGCCTGTTCAACTCCTTCACATGGATCTTTTTGGTCCTACCAGGACTTCTAGCATTGGTGGTAAAAGATACGCTTTCGTTATTGTTGATGACTACTCTAGATTCACTAAGGTTATATTTCTTGCTCATAAACATGAAGCTTTTGCTAAATTTGAAGTCTTTTGTAGAAAAGTACAAAGAGAAGAGGTTATTATATTTCCACAATTCACAGTGATCACGGAGGAGAATTTGAAAATAACACCTTTGAGGAATTTTGCGCACAAAATGGGTTCACTCAAAACTTTTCATCACCCCGTTCACCTCAACAAAATGGAGTAGTTGAGCGAAAGAATAGATCACTTCAAGACACTGCACGAACAATGCTACTGGAACAAAGCCTTCCGGACCACTTCTGGGCAGAAGCAGTGAGCACAACTTGTCACATCCTGAACAGATGTCTAATAAGGCCGATACTAAAAAAGACTTCGTACGAATTATGGAAAGGCAAGAAACCAAATATCAGCTACTTCCATCCCTTCGGTTGCAAATGCTTTGTTCATAACAATGGTAAATCAAATTTGGAATGCTTGTAGTTTCAATATTGATGAGGAACAGGTACATAAACCAACTCAATCAGATCAGACTACTGACTCAGTCAAAGTACTAGAGTCAACTATACTCGAGCATCAATCGACTGACACAGATCAAAACAAGACAACTGTTCCTAGAGAATGGAGACACAATGCAAGTTATCCAAATGACTTCATTATTGGAGATCCAACTGAGAAAATGCAGACTAGAGCATCATTGAAAAAACAAGCCTCAGTTGCTCTCATTTCCCATCTTGGTCCTGTGACAGAGATGAATTCAAGATTTGAACTTTATAATTTTTTGGAATTTAGGATGGCAACCTCAAGTGCTAGTAATTGGATTCTAAATTTTATTATATACATATTTACTGAGTTATATACATATACCTTAAGGGCTGGATCCACTCCTGGGACAGAGATGGATTCAAAATTTAAACTTTATATTTTTTTGGAATTTAGGATGACAACCTCAAGTGCTAGTAATTATACATATTTACTGAATTTCTTAGAATATATACATGATTTGGACTAAAACTACAGATCGAGTTCTGTCAAACCCGTACCTTGAACTCTGAAGGCTACCTCCGCCATTGTATCTATACATAGTCGAAATATAAAGAAATATGTTTAATTCAACCTGCATAACTCACCCTAGATTTAATTCGCTTCTAATCCGTAATAGTGATAGATCAAAGGAGCTTTAGTTTATATAGCACGACTTCAACCTTAACCACACACGCTTATAGTCTGGAAATATCGATGAAAATATCTCACACAATACGTGAGTTCAATTTTCATTATCATATTTCCCCTTCCCCTCCCCTAATCCCCAATATAATGAATTTTTTGAAACATAAAAATAAGAATCAAACCTTAAGCAAGTCAACAATAAACTATAAAAGAAAATGTAGTACAAATTGAAAAGACATAGTTTCATAGTAAAACCTTCAATTTGTCAAGGTAAAAAGCAGGATTGATAAGTCTTCTATGTTTAGTCCATTTTTCAGCTTCATAGCCAGCAAGCCCATTTGCTGCTAACCTAGTTAGTGGATTGCCAGGAGGCTTCTGATAAATGTAATTCTTTGTTAGCACTTCCCTTATAAGTTCAGCATCCACTATAATCACTGCTGGTCTTGGCCCATACCATGCAAAACAATTCTTACCTACAAAAATACAACCAGTTCTATTATTTGAGTTAAACGTTATTGGCGAAAAAAATATATTTACACAATCAAGTTATTTATAAGATAATTATAGATAAATTTCTATGATAAACATTAGTACATAATTGATAACAACCTGGACAATTAAAGATGGTGATTGACTTGCTATAATTGGTTAAACTAGTAAAAATGGCTCGGACTAGCCACTTTTTAGTCCTGCTATTTAATGTTTAGCCACTATTTCAATTGTAATTGACAAATAAATAGAGTTACAAAGACTTTTTTGCCTATACTTCTTTTGAAAGCGGTGGAGATCCGCTTCTTCCATCGTCTCCGCTTTTTTTGAATTCCAGAATATTGTAATTGTACTGGAGATCGAAACTCATGTAGGTGAAACTCCAAGTGTTTCAGAGTTTCAAATTTAAAAAATAATTGTGTTTTAGATAAGGTATTTATATTTAAATTTATTTTCATATTAAAAACGGGCTAAATATTGAATAGTTTTGAAATTGTGATTTAGTTTCAGTTAGCAATCTAAAAAGTCGTTATTTGTCAATTTCTTATGTTAAACTATAGAAACGGTATAAAGAAACTTTACATCGTCAATATATATATAGAAGTTAAATCCTTATCTAGGCACCATTTGATACCAAAGAGAATTGCCTTAGCTTCAGCCATATTATTTGAGCATTCTCCAAAATATTCAGCATATGCCATAATCATGTGGCCTTTCTCGTTCCTCAGAATGCTTCCGCCTCCTGCTTTTCCTGGGTTGCCTTTACTGCATCCGTCAGTGTTTAATTTATACTTTAGTGATTTAATCCATTTGATGCATTAAATGTTTAGTCTCGGTTTGAGTACTTCAATCTGCTGCCATACTATATGCAATTGCCTGTCCAAGTTAAGAGATGGAAAATTAAAACTAATTAATAACTTTACTAAGAAAATTACCTGATTGACAACTCTAAAGGCATTGCATTTGACTCCTTCATATCGATGGCTGCATTTAGCCTTCCACAGCTCCCAACATATGACAATAGGTGTGCATTCTTGAATGTAAGAACGAACTTTGTTTTTTGCATTAGTCAGCCACCAATTTATCAAAGTACTTCTAATGTTATTATGATTATCAGTAATACCACTATGGGTATTGAAATATTTCCAAACTTCAGAGGCAAGCTCCCCATTTCTGAAAAGATGATTTTGTTGGGATCGAAATCGAGAGGGCCTCATGCGGAAGCTATTAATTACAAACCATTAAGGCGATAAATCAGATGACAAAGAAAAACATACTAAAAACACAATATTATTATATGATTTGGCCAATTGGCCTACATATTAAAAACTAAAACTAAAAAGCATAAAGACTTATTGGGAGAATAATCTCCCCCTAAACGAAACTCTCTAAACGACTACATTGTGGATGCTATTGTGTTTGATTTGAGAAGAGGGATCTTCAATTTATAGAAGTCTAAACTTCTCCTCCAAGAAACGGTTAACCAATTATGGAAGAGTTATTTTCCTACTAGGAAACCTTTTCCACCAAGAAAACCTTTTCAAGGTAAAACACAGTTATGGTATAATTCAGTAAAGTAGGAAATTCAGGGCAAACCCTAACAAATCTCCCCTTGGCCTGAATTTTCTGGCAAAATAATCTTCATCATCTTCTTCTTCTTCACATCATCTTCATCACTGCTGCTTTCCATGGTTAAAAATAAGATTTAAAATATTGTGGTTGAAAATGGTTTAAAAAATATTTTATTTTTATTTTTAAAGATGCAGCAACAAGTATGTTGAAAATATGGTTGAAACTTGAAACTCCTTCTCCACATGTAGTACTGGACAAAAATCTTCATTATCATCAAATTGGTTGTAACTTGATTTGAAACCGCCTTAAACCTGTCTTCAACCTCATTCAACCATCGGCTCATTGAACCCATTGAATCGTTGGATCGTTGGATCGTTGAACCCATTAGATTGTCAGGCTCTGATACCACTTGTTGGGATCGAAATCGAGAGGGCGTCATGCGGAAGCTAATAATTGCAAACCTTCAAGGCGATAAATCAGACGACACATAAAACTATACTAAAAAGCATAATATTATTATATGGTTTGGCCAATTGGCCTACATATTAAAAACTAAAACTAAAAAGCATAAAACTTATGAGAGAAAAATCTCCCCCTAAACAAACTCTTTAATGACTACATTGTGGATGCTATTGTGTTTGATTTGAGAAGAGGGATCTTCAATTTATAGAAGTCTAAACTTCTCCTCCAAGAAACGGTTAACCAATTATGGAAGAGTTATTTTCCTACTAGGAAACCTTTTCCACCAAGAAAATCTTTTCAAGGTAAAACACAGTTATGATATAATTCAGTAAAGTAGGAAATTCAGGGCAAACCCTAACAAATCATAAAGACTTATTGGGAGAATAATCTCCCCCAAATATTGCAAGAAGAAAACACACTTAGAAAAATTTTGTTGGTGGAGATCTGACGCAATATGTGGAAATTGCAAACAAACAGGTCATGTTACAAAAGTGTGCAAGTTCAAAGATCAAAACAACTCACAAGCACTACTAATGGAAGAAGAAACTCAGGAGGACGAACTTTACTAGATTGCAGCAATAGAAGCAAGGAGGAGTGTTGGATATTGCATCTGTTACTGCTACATAGTTTCTAGAATAATTAGTTGTTTAGTTATTTGAGGAGTCTAATTATTGATTTAGTTGAATATTCAGTTTATTAGTTTTAATAAGAGTTTAGTTGATTTAGTCGCACTCGAGTTTGGGGGCGGGGCCGGGGGTGGGGCCGGGGCCGGGGGCGGGGGCGAGGGGAAGGAGAGGTAAGGGGGTTAAGGGAGCATCTAGGTTGAGAATAGGGTCTTGGAACATAGGGACTTTATCCGGAAAGTCCATAGAGCTAGTGAAGGTCCTAAGGAAGAGGAGGATTAGCATAGCGTGTATCCAGGAGACTAAATGGGTGGGCACTAAGGCGCGAGAGGTAGACGGGTATAAGTTGTGGTACTCAGGAGGTGTGAGGAATAGGAATGGGGTAGGTATCCTAGTGGAGGAGGAGTTGAGAGAGCAAGTGGTGGAGGTTAGGAGGGTCAACGATAGGTTGATGACAATTAAGCTAGTCCTTGGAGGGTCTACTTTGAACATTATTAGTGCGTACGCACCGCAAGCGGGCTTAGATGAGGAGGAGAAGAAACGCTTTTGGGAGGTTTTGGACGAGGTAGTGCGAGGTTTGCCCGATACTGAGAAGCTCTTCATTGGAGGAGATTTCAATGGGCACATCGGGGCATCTTCGAGGGGTTATGACGATGTGCATGGAGGCTTTGGTTTCGGGGATAGGAATGAAGGGGGTGCCGCACTCTTAGATTTCGCTAGAGCCTTTGGGTTGAGAGTAGCTAACTCTAGTTTCCCGAAAAAGGAGGAGCACTTGGTTACCTTCCGTAGTTCGGTGGCCAAGACTCAGATAGACTTTTTGCTCCTTAGGACAGGTGATAAAGGTCTTTGTAAAGACTGTAAGGTTATCCCAAGCGAGAACCTGTCGACCCAACATAGACTCTTAGTGATGGATTTAGAGATCACGAAGGAGAAAAAGAAGAGGATTGTGGATGACCGGCCTAGGATTAAATGGGGTAGCCTGACTATGGCTAGTGCACGGGAAATAGGGGAGAAGTTGTTGACTAGGGGGGCTTGGGGGAGTAGTGGGGATGTGGATAAAATATGGGAAATGACCGCTAGTTGCATAAGGGAGACGGCTAGAGAGGTGTTGGGCATCTCGAGAGGTCGTTCTGGCAAGCATCGAGGGGACTGGTGGTGGAACGGAGAAGTAAAAGGAAAGGTGGAGGCAAAAAAGGGTCATATGCGAAGTTGGTAGAGAGTAAGGATGAGGAGGAGAGGCGAAGGAATAGGGAGGCGTATAAGTTAGCTAGGAAGGAGGCTAAGTTAGCTGTAACGGCAGCTAAAACGGCAGCCTTTGAAAGCTTATACGCGGCTTTAGAGGATAAAGGTGGGGATAAGAAGCTATACAGGTTAGCAAAGGCTAGAGAGAGGAGGACCCAGGACCTTGACCTAGTGAAGTGCATCAAGGATGAAGATGGCAAAATACTAGTAGACGAGGTACTCATTAGGAGGAGGTGGCAGTCTTACTTCCATGGACTCTTGAATGAAGAGGGGGACAAAAGCTTTGAGCTGGGAGATTTGGCACACTCGGAGAGGCGTCGGGACTATGATTATTGTAGCCGTATAAAGGTTGAAGAGGTTAAGGTTGCGATTCGTAAGATGCGAAGGGGTAGGGCGACGGGGCCAGATGAGATTCTCGTGGATTTTTGGAAAAGCTCGGGTGAGACAGGTGTGAAGTGGCTAACCGAGTTGTTTGATGGTATTTTTAGAACGGCAAAGATGCCTGAAGCTTGGAGATGGAGCACGATGATTCCTTTGTACAAGAACAAGGGCGATATTCAGAGTTGCAACAACTATAGGGGTATCAAATTGCTAAGCCACACTATGAAGGTCTGGGAGAGGGTGGTGGAGTTGAGGTTGAGACAGATCGTGCCTATTTCAGAGAACCAGTTCGGCTTTATGCCAGGACGCTCGACTACAGAAGCTATTCATCTCCTTAGAAGACTGGTGGAGCAGTACAGGGAAAGGAAGAAGGACTTGCACATGGTGTTCATCGATCTAGAAAAGGCGTATGATAAAGTCCCTAGGGAGGTCCTTTGGAGGTGCTTGGAGGCTCGAGGTGTACCCGTGGCGTACACCAGATCAATTAAGGACATGTATGAGGGGGCCAAGACTCGCGTTAGAACTGGGGGAGGAGATTCGGAGCACTTTCCCGTGTTGATGGGGTTGCACCAGGGATCGACCCTTAGCCCGTTTCTATTTGCCTTGGTAATGGATGTATTGACGCGGCAAATACAAGGTGAGGTGCCATGGTGCATGTTATTTGCGGATGATGTAGTTTTGGTGGACGAGACTCGCGGAGGAGTTAATGCTAAGTTGGAGGTTTGGAGACAGACCCTCGAGTCGAAGGGGTTTAGGTTGAGCAGGACCAAGACTGAATATATGGAGTGCAAGTTCAGTGAGGCGACTCAGGATGATGACGTAGAAGTGAAGCTGGATACACAGGTCATCCAAAAGAAAGGGAGTTTCAAGTATCTTGGGTCTGTTATCCAAGGAAGTGGAGAGATTGATGAGGATGCCACCCATCGTATTGGTGTTGGGTGGATGAAATGGAGGCTCGCATCTGGAGTCTTGTGCGATAAGAAGGTGCCTACTAAACTTAAAGGCAAATTCTACAGAGTGGTGGTCCGACCAACTTTGATGTATGGAGTGGAGTGTTGGCCAGTGAAGAACGCCCATATTCAAAAGATGAAGGTGGCGGAGATGAGGATGTTGCGATGGATGTGCGGGTATACTAGGAGAGATAGGATTAGGAATGAGGATATTCGAGATAAGGTGGGTGTGGCGTCGGTGGAAGATAAGATGCGGGAAGCGAGGCTGAGATGGTTCGGCCATGTGAGGAGGAGAGGCACAGATGCTCCAGTGCGGAGGTGTGAGAGGTTGGCCATGGATGGCTACAGGAGAGGACGAGGTAGACCGAAAAAATATTGGGGAGAGGTGATTCGACAGGACATGGCGCAGTTGCAGCTTACCGAGGACATGACCCTAGATAGGAAGGTGTGGAGGACGCGGATTAGGGTAGAAGAGTAGTAGGTAGAAGGGGGGGTAGGCTAGTAGGTAGGAGTGTTTTTTCCTTATTGTACCGACTAGTAACCGTAGTGTTACGCTTATAGTTTCTTGTTCTTGGACCCCTCGTGGCAGTATAGTGTGGCAGTGCTCTGTTATGTCTGTCTGTTGTTTGTTTCTACGTATTACTTCCTACCGTCGCTTGTAATTTTATCTTGTCTTTTATCATGTATCATTGATATGCCCTTTGTAGCCTTTTTTAGACTATTTTGTCTTGAGCCGGGGGTCTATCGGAAACAGCCTCTCTACTTCACTCTGAGGTAGTGGTATGGTCTGCGTACACTCTACCCTCCCCAGACCCCACGATGTGGGAATACACTGGGTATGTTGTTGTTGTTGTTGTAAGAGTTTAGTACTTTAGATATAGGAGGAGTCTACTACTTTGTTTATGTGCCTATATAAAGGCTTATTATTAATGAAATTAATATGAGAAAGTTTTCATTCATATTTTCTATTTTATTGTTTGCATCTCTCTCCAAAATCTCCAAAAAACATAACAGATTTGTGTTTTCTGTAGCATAATTATTACAACAAGAACATCTAGGTGCCTAGATAAGAGACTTACAAACGTCTTGGTGGAATCTGACTCCATGGTAATTATTGATATGATCAATGGAGTAGCCAAAATACCATGGCAAATCAAGCACATTATTAAAGAGGGTGACTCTTTCCCTTGATAGCATGCTTTATCGGTGGAAGGTGTCTTATGCTGTGCTCGGTGATGATGTTCTCATCGCCGATGAGCGTGTTGCGCCAGTCTACGCCAGTATGGTTCAAAAGCTTGGTGTGAAGATATCTTCTGCCAAGTCTCATTCAAGACCTTAAGTTACAAGGTAGCTTTTCTTTTCAGCATTGTTATACAGAAGTAAACATGATAGCAGACTATCTTGCTAATCTGGGAGTATATACTATGCAAAGCTCCTTGTTCACACTATTTTTATCTCTTCCTTTGAGAGTTAAAAACTTTATGAAGAATGACATTGAAGAAACACCAAGCTTCCGGGTTAGACCTCAAAAGAAAAACTTCTCTTTTGATCATGGTTGATTACAACAAGATTTTAGTATATTTTGTAATTAGTTTTCTGATGCCTAACATAAGTTACATTGTAAAGGAGGAGTCCTCCTCGACCAGTCACATATGCTACTGTTTTATTCCCAATAGTAGGGGACACTTTTTGTTCAAAGAGGAAATCTACATCCTTTATGTAACTCAAGGGGGTCTGGATAAATATCCACTCTCTTCTTTTGTAGCTTGAATATTTGAAGCAATGAACAGGTTGGGGTCAAGCCTCAACCCCTCCATCACTGATGGATTGAACTAAAAAAAAAAAGAAGTTAAATCCTTATCACTTTTAAATCTTAGGTACCTAATACAACGAATTCAACTGAACTCATCGCTTACATTTGTACCATATCTTTATAGTGGAAGAAAATTAAACAAAAAAGTATACTTATAATGATTGCACCACTCTGAATCGATTAACTCTATATCCTATATTCACTATTAAAAACATAGAAATTAACAATAGATAAATTCTGCAACTAAACAAAAGTATCCATCGTTAATTTTATTTAACAACGGATTAGCGATAAATTATCAAAAAGTTATGTTAATTACTATTTAGCAACAAATTTGCGGCAAACATCATAGCTAATTTCAGATTTTTTTTTCTAGAGCAGAAATTTTGAATACTTACCATAATTATTGATGGTTGTGGAAGAAAGGCATGACTCTAGGCCAAATCATGTCATGTGAGAAATCAATAGGCTTAGACAAAGCTTCTTTTCCCATCTTCATCATTTCTTTCACATCCCCAAACAAAAACTTGTAGGAATTTCCCTTGAAACCTTATTGTCTTAGGCATTTCTCCAATTTTTTTGGTTTGAACCAAACCCAATTCAAGATTTTCCATGCCCATCTCAATACTAAGATAATTGCACATGAAAATAATGCAAGTTTTAAGTTGTAATAAATATATGGTATCTCCATTTTGTAGGGTTTCTTGATAGCTAATTTAATTTGATCTTAGTAGTATTATATACTAGATGGAAACAAATGGATTAACTTCAATCACTCATATTTGAAGTTGACATTTTGAATTTTTTACTGCTAAGTATCTCCAATTTTATTTTATTTTTTTATATATTTTTTTACAATTCAAAGTCAAAAGAAAGCAGGGTCATCCTTGTCCGAGTTAAAATTTTAAGGTTGTCTAGAAATTCTAATGCTTGGTTGCTAAGTTTTGGAAAAAAAAACATGGAAGTCAAAGTGGTTAGCATGGAATGATAAATTTTCCTTTATTATATGTTGGAAGAACGATTATAAATATTAAATATATATTTCCCCTTTCCTTGTGGAACAAGTACTAGATTATTAAATATATGCCTATCATTTTTTTTTTACGGAAAAGGGTAATATATACCTTTGAACTATCGGAAATGGTTTGTGTATACCCCTCGTTATACTATTCGGCCATCCATACCCCTACCGTCATAGTTTAGTCTACATATACCCTCAACAGTAACGGCGGGCCACGTGTCACTCGCTCATTGATTCAACCCATTCCCTTAATTATACACACCCGGATTAAAAGACCCGCCCAGACCGACCCGTAAAACCCGACTCTAAACCCACTAAAATCCCTAACCTAAACAAATCAAACCCAGTTCTCTTCTCTCCCACTTCTCTCTCTTCGATATCACCGACTAAAAATCCCCTCTCACTATGATTTCACCAAAAACCATAGAAATCATTTGTAGATCTGGATCAAGAATCACTCGACCCTTCATCTTCAATAGAGGGTTTTGGGTGATCATTTATCTTCACTAAAGATTCTACTTCTATATGTCAGTGAATTTTGTAGTTGTGTTCTTATTTATTTCGGGGAATGTGTTTGCACGTGTTGTTGGTATTTAGGGTTTTTGTGGTTACTGTTTTGGTGGGACTATCATGGGTTCATGGTCCCGATTTTGGGGGGAAATGTTGATATAAGTGTGGTATTGTATTCTAGAATTGTATTGTGTTCTAGGGTTTTTGTCGTTACAGTTTTGGTGGGTCTATAATGTTTTTATGGTTCCGATTTTGGGGGACAATGTTGATTGTGATATTGTATTCTAGTGTGTATTGTGTTCTAGGGCTTTTTCTCTTTTTTCATAGATATGTTAGGGTTTCATGCATCTTTATCTTAAACAAATATTGTAAGTGTTAAAATATATTTCCTTTTTTGTTCTTTATGGTTTTTCCTGCACTTTTTATTCTTTATTATAGTTTGTCTTTTGTTTGGTTATGTGTATAGTATGGTTGTTTTCATTTTTTTTATTTTGTAGAAGTTAAAGTAGTCTTTACCTATTGCAGCTGCTCTCATTGAGTTAGAATAATTTAATATAGTTATGAGTTTAATGCATCTCATGAGAGGAGAATAACAATTTAACAGTTATAAAGTAGTATTTCTAGTAGTGTCATCTTAATACTTGTTCTGTGCATTATGAAGGGGTCCCAAGGGTGGTCCCTTGCTCTGACTTGTTCAACTACTCTTATTAATACTTGTTTTGTGCATTATGAAGGTGTTGTACTTTTTTATTTTTTCATTTTGATTGCTAATTGATTTTGGTGGTGTTGTACTTTTTCATTTTTTCATTTTTATTGCTAATTGATTTTGATTTAATTACTGACTTGTTGTATATTTAAATGTTAACAGAAAGTAGTTGACTAACTGTAGATTTAATTACTAGTTATCAAGTAGTTGAGTAAGTGTATGTTTGATTTTTCACTGTGTCTACTTACTACTTACTTGCATGAAGTAGTTGACTAATTACACTCTACATAGTTTCCTGTTTTGTCTAGTAACTTAGTGCATATTGACTCAACATAGTTTCCTCTTTGTGCATTAAGGTTGCTAATTGATTTTCCTATTTGGGTTTACTGCATATTTAAATGTTACCTCTAAATGTAAGTGTAATTGCTAGTTACCATGAAGTAGTTGAAGTGTAGGTTTAATTTCTAGTTAAAGTGATTGTAGATTAAACTGCTAGTTATGATCTCCTTTATTTACTGCTAGTTATGAACTCCTTTATTTACTACTAGTTATGATTAGTTATGGTTGTAGATTGTAGTTATTATCTCCTTTATTTACTGCTAGTTGAAGTCATTGTAGGATTAATTTCTAGTTTAAGTGACTGTAGGTTTAACTATTAATCTGTTTAAATGATTGTAGGTTTAAAGGATGGTAAATATTGACTTAGTCTTTCATCATGGTGGTAACTGGATCAATGAGCCTGAGGTACTTTATGAGAAGCAATTGGTTCATTTTTTGAAAGGGTATGATCCTGATCTTCTCTCTTATATAGACCTGGTGAATGAGTACACTTCAAAGTTAGAATTTTTAGGCATCCAACAACTAATTGTATGTGCACCTTCTGGACAATACTTTGAAATTGAAGGAGATGATGGTATTAGAAAGTTGTTATCTTTTGTATCTGAAGAATATCACGTCATTAACTTCTTTGCTATTGATGAGTGTGAACTACCTGTTGATGTTCCTAATATTGTCATGTCTGATGAGTTGTTTCTCCTAGTACCAGTAGTCAATGATCCTGGAACAGATTGTAGTGATAGTGATAGTGATAATGAGAGATTAGTTGAATGTCCTGAATATGATACTGATGAATTAGAAAACTTTCTCACAAGAAAAAAAAGGGCTGTAACTGATGGTTTAGAGGATTATAAAGAAATGGTTAAGGGTATGACCTTCAAAGACATACCAGAGGCAAGACAATTCTGCAAACTGTATGCACTGATAAAAAAGGTAGAATTAGTTGTAGAAAAAAGTGATAGGAAAAGATTGAGATATTTATGTGGTGATTCAGATTGCCCATTTGTAGTCCACATTTCTGGAGATGATACCACTCCTGGAGTGAGTATCAAAACTTTAAAAGACCATAATGAATGTCAAACAATTTATGATAACAATCTTGTTGATTTCACAACCATTGCTCTATATTTTAAGAAAGAATTACAAAGTAACCCTAAGTATAGGGTATAGATATGAAGAATGACTTGATAGAGTATTTGATTTAAATACAAGTCAAGGAAAGTGCAAGAGGGCAAAGAAAGAGATATTGGAAATTCTTGATGGAAGCTTTATAGATAATTACAACAAATTGGAAGCTTATGGTAATGAGTTGAGGGAAACCAATCCAGGATCTGATATTGTTATTAATCTATCTAAGGAGGCACTAGCTCAGGGTAGAAGAAATTCCTTAGGATGTACATCTGTTTCAAGGCACTAAAAATGGGTTTTAAGGAAGGATTAAGACCATTTATTGGTCTGGATGGTACATTCCTTAAAGGAAAAGCTAAAGGACAGTTGTTGGTGGCTGTTGGTCTAGACAATATGAATCATTTATACCCTTTAGCATGGGCTGTGATAGGTAAAGAGAACACAAGGAATTGGAATTGGTTCATGCAGCATTTGCAAAAGTCACTTGAACACAAGAATGGAGAAGACATAATATTCGTATCAGACATGCAGAAGGTAAACTTGAACTCTCTTTCTTGTGATTTATTTTCTGTTATTACATTAAATAGTATGTGATATGTGTTCTTTTTATTACATTATTTGTAGGGGCTGCTTTATGCAGTACAAAATACTTTGCCTGAAGCACATCAAAGATTTTGTGTAAGACATATTGAAGCTAATCGGTGTAAAAGGTGGGGTAAAGGTGAGTTGAAGAAGTTATTGTGGTGGTGTGCATGGTCCTCTTATTCAGAGGAGTTTGAAGACTATCTTGAAGAGGTGAGACAATTGGATGAACCTGCTGGGATAGATTTGCTTAATAAGTATCCTCCCAAAGCATGGTGCAGAGTTTATTTGGACACAGTCTGTAAAAATCAGATTGTGGACAATAATTTTACAGAATCATTCAATGCTTGGATACTTGAAGCAAGGTACAAACCTATTATTGGAATGCTGAAGGATATTAGAGTTAAAGTGATGGATAGGTTGGCTGAAAAAGAGGCCACTGTGGAGAAGTAGCCTGTTAGTGCTGGTAATTTTAGTCCTGTGAGCATGAAATTGTATAATGAGTACTTGAAAATAACAAATGTGTGTAAGGTGAATGGCAATGGGGACAATGGATATGAGGCCACAGAAGGGGCTGATAAACATATTGTCAATTTAAAGGAGAAAAGGTGTACCTGCAGGTCATAGGACCTCACTGAGATCCCATGTCTACATGCTATCAAGGCCATGATGCACAAGAAGATGATTCCCAAGTTTGAACTACATTCATATCTTAGTAAGGAGGCTTTTTTGAAAACTTACAAGTACAAGTTGCAGCCTGTTAGAGGAGATTTTTTTTGGAGAATTCACCCTTCTCAAGCCATGGAACCACCAGAAATGGTTAACATGGTTGGCAGACCTAAGATTAAGAGGGATAGACAAAAAGAAAAGGAACTTAAGAGGCAAGGAGAATGGAATCAATCAAGAAAAGGTAAGGTGATGACATGTGGTACATGTGGAGATCCAAATCATAACAGTAGGACTTGTCAAAAGGTAATTCATTTAAAACTTGTGTAATTTTTTGATAGAATTGTTTTATTTAATGCTTTATATAACTGTAATTTTTTGTGTCATAATAAAATGGAGAATTACCTGCCAAGGAAAAGCAACAGCCTAAGCAGAAGCAGCAGCAACACCTTAAGCAAAAGCAGCAGCAACCTAAGCAGAAGCAGCAGCAACAGCCTGCTAGGGGAAAAAAGAGGCAGACTAGGGGATTAATTGATGAAGAAGAACCTTCTGATGAGGACATCAACTTAACAGCCCCCCAAACAACCCAAGACTTTGACATTTCTAGTAGCAGCACATTTTCAATCTTTGAGGATGAAGAAGAAGACCCTAGTTTATGGCCTAAAGTGGTGTCTGAAGAAGAATTCTTTACAAGACTGCAAAGAAGCAACAACCACAGGAACCCACTGTAACTAGGGGAATAAGTTTAAGAGGTGATAAAAATGGTGTTAGTGATCCAACTAATCTACCAATATCAACAATAGGCCTAATGTGGAAGGAAAAAGCTGCGGTTACTACCAAACAGTTAGAGGCTCAAAGTCAGAAAAGGGTTGAAAAGTTGAAGCCAAGAAAGGGTCAATATCAATTTCAGTAGCTTTGGTGATAGTTTGGTTGATGTTTTTTTAGTACAATATTGATGTATTTACTGCTGAAGACAATATTATTTTAATTATGTCTTTTAATCTAGATGGATGTCACATTATGACTTAGGGTGTATCAGCTTTTGATGTCATAGTGTGCAGTTGTTGGTTGACAGTTTATTAGGATATGTATCTGTCAAAACAACTTTTTGTGATGTTTGTTAAGTTCCGTTGATAATATGATGTTTGTTAAGTTTATTATGTGATTTTTATTAAGTTTGATGTTTATTATTTGTGTGATATTTGTTAAGTTTGTTAAGCTTTGTGTGATGTTTGTTAAGTTTGATTTGTTAAGTTCCATACTGAGATAGTGCATGTAGTTAACTGTAGCCTCTCATAGCTCATATGCTCCTTGTGCAAATTAATAATTTGTTCGAATTACTTTTTTATTGTTCTTAAATTGAAGAGGTGAAAGGTTGAAGCTACTACAGTGAGCTTTTGGTGCTGAACTTGTTTTAACTGACCCAGTCAAAGGGATGAAAGGAGCTGTATCAAAGGCTGAAGAAATATTGAGTAACACACCAAATGCCTATATCCTTCAACAATTTGACAAATGTTGATGTTTCTACTTGCCAACTTTTTGTTTTGGTTAAGTTAGACATACAATTCGAAACTCACAATCAGGCCACACGTCACTTGTTGTACTCTTACCACTAGACCAATTTGCCAAAGTTTCACTTAAAGATGAAGCTATTTAATAGAATGAAACATATCACTTCTTAACATTTCATTGCATTGAAACCATTCAAACTGCACACTACATTACATTAACATACGAACTACACTACAATCAACACTACCAAAAGAAACTCCGAAAGAAACTGCACTACAAACTACATAATTTGTTCCGAAAGAAACTGCACTACAAACTACATAATTTGTCTTTCAAACAACTACAAACTGCATTACACCAAGCATCACTAAGAAATCATAACAAAACCAGTAAGCATCATCTTCATCACTTCAAACCAGTGAGTGTCATCTTCATCACTTAACACTTGCAACAACAAATCCGACAAATACGACAAATGAAACAATAAACAACATCTTCATCTTCAATAATTTGTCTTCCAAATTTCTTGATTTGTTAAGTTGAGAATAGTTTATAGCCTCCAAAACATTCAACTTTTTCTTCAAGTTGTCTCTTTCAACCTTAACTGCATTCAACGACTCTCTTAACGGGTCCATTTTCACTGTTGCCACTTCTAATTTAGCCTTCAAATCATTTATTTGGACCAAAGCATTGTCCGATAAATTATATTCCCATAGCCAAAAGCCATAATTTTCACTCTGTCAAGGTAAATCGATAATCACTTACAATAATCAACTGTTGAATCATAAGTGAAATTGAAATATAAATTCAAAACATACCTTGATTTTAGGGCACTTGTAAAATTTCCTTCCAGGATTTAATAGAGTCCTTGAAGTGAAACAACGAGCGATTTCACCACAATGACAAGTTCTTAATGAATTATCCACCGAATGGCAGCTAATTTCAGACATGGCATAAACCCTAAATTACGAAATGAGATAAATCCTAACTAGAAAGAGAAAGGAGAGAAGAGAGAGAAGTGGGAGAGAAGAGAGAATGAACTGAGTTATGAACTGGGTTTGATTTGTTAAGAGTTAGAGATTTTTAGTCGGTGATATCGAAGAGAGAGAAGTGGGAGAGAAGAGAACTGGATTTAATTTGTTTAGGTTAGGAATTTTAGTGGGTTTAGAGTCGGGTTTTACGGGTCGGTCTGGGCGGGTCTTTTAATCCGGGTGTGTATAATTGAGGGAATGGGTTGAATCAATGAGCGAGTGACACATGGCCCGCCATTACTGCTGAGGGTATATGTAGACTAAACTATGACGGTAGGGGTATGGATGGCCGAATAGTATAAAAGGGGTATACACAAACCATTTTCGATAGTTCATGGGTATATATGACCCTTTTCCATTTTTTTTACTATATAATAAGAAGGAGTTGATGTTGAAGCAGGCACGAGTCTCATGTCTGCTTCAACATCTAAGGGTATTTTGGTCATTTTCATTAATTTATTAGTTTTAATCTATTTGTCTTATCTTTTTAATTTATTATATATTTAAAAATTACATAAAAAATGAATTACAATAATTAACAATTTAAAATATTTTTGACTCTAGAAATTCTGTCGGTGCCATAAAACTGGGGCAAAAAAAGTAATATATATTATTTGAAAAGAACGTAAAAAGTACTATAAATCACAATAATTAACAATTTAAAATATTTAAAAGACATAAAAAATATAGTTGACTCTCCAAATACTATCAATGGCACATAAATTGGAGTAAAGAGAGTAACATATATTATTTGAAAATTACATTGAAAGCACTATAAATCGCAACAATTAACAACTTAAAGTATTTAAAAGATATATAAAAAATTTAGTTAACTCTCGAAATTGTATCAATACCACATAAATTGGGACAGAGAGAGTAATATATATTATTTAAAAATTACATAAAAAGAATTATAAATCACAATAGTTAACAACTTAAAATATATAAAAATCATACAAATTTTTTTATTGACTATCTAAATTCTATTTGTACCACATAAATTGAGACAAAAAAAATAATATTTATTGACATGGGCTCCTTTATATCTAGTTTGGATTAAATAAAAAAGTTAGTTAGTCACATCTTCAATTCAACTAGTATATTGGGAAAAGACAACTAATTTATAAATGGGAAAGAGAAAAGAAGGTGATTAATGGATCAGGCTCCTCTCAGTTTTTCTTTCTCTCCATTTTCTTCGAGTTCCTATTTTAATTAATGACACATGATATAAATTGAATTTAATAGCTACGATTTAATTGATTAAAGTAAATCTCTAACCATAATTTAGATAATAAATGTATTATATTAATTTTAAAAAGTCTGTTTATTTCTCTTATTTTCTCCTTGTTCCCTCTAAGTCCAGTTATTTATTCCCTTTTCTCCTGATTCCCTCCAAAATTAATTTTGGCAACACCGAAAATTAGGGATGCAGAGATTATCTTTTATATCTTTACCTTTTTTGTATTATTGATTTATCGGTTATTAATCGTTAACAATTCAATTATCAATTTATCATTAATTATTTTCTGAAAAGTTTTTCTTCATTGAATATCACTTAAAGGAGACACAGTGAACTAACATAATTTCATCAAATAAGTACCCACTGTAGGAACTTTATGGGTATGGTCGTATGAAAATTAAAGGAGGCAGAATAAAAATTCACATGAACTGTGAGCAGGAGAAGAGATATAGATTTTGTAGGGGAAAAAGAGTAGGAAGAGATATTTGTTTACTATATTTATGAAAAGAATAATATATTGCTAATAGGATTATAACAATTTTTAGAATCAAATATATAATATATTTATTATTTAAACCGTGGTTAGGAATTTACTTTGGTAACTTAAATCTTAGCTATTAAATTCAACTTATGCCATGTGTCATCAATCAAAGTAGGAACTTGGAAAAAATGGAGAGAAACCGGATCCATAATTAATGATTATCCCATATTAAATTTGTTCTACGTCGATTGTGGAAGGATAAAAATAAGGGCGGATCTAGAATTTGCAAGCGACGGGGACATCAGACTCATGGGCGTCTCAACCATATTGGAGGCCTAAAACCAAACTCTAATGAGGGGTCTTAACTTAAATTTATATATATATGATTTGGTCTGGATGTCGAGCTCGGCTTTCCAAGGAGCATCCCGACTCGACGACACCTCCACAGAACTTAACCGATGGAAAAAATCCTTAGGATGTACATCTGTTTCAAGGCACTAAAAATGGGTTTTAAGGAAGGATTAAGACCATTTATTGGTCTGGATGGTACATTCCTTAAAGGAAAAGCTAAAGGACAGTTGTTGGTGGCTGTTGGTCTAGACAATATGAATCATTTATACCCTTTAGCATGGGCTGTGATAGGTAAAGAGAACACAAGGAATTGGAATTGGTTCATGCAGCATTTGCAAAAGTCACTTGAACTCAAGAATGGAGAAGACATAATATTCGTATCAGACATGCAGAAGGTAAACTTGAACTCTCTTTCTTGTGATTTATTTTCTGTTATTACATTAAATAGTATGTGATATGTGTTCTTTTTATTACATTATTTGTAGGGGCTGCTTTATGCAGTACAAAATACTTTGCCTGAAGCACATCAAAGATTTTGTGTAAGACATATTGAAGCTAATCGGTGTAAAAGGTGGGGTAAAGGTGAGTTGAAGAAGTTATTGTGGTGGTGTGCATGGTCCTCTTATTCAGAGGAGTTTGAAGACTATCTTGAAGAGGTGAGACAATTGGATGAACCTGCTGGGATAGATTTGCTTAATAAGTATCCTCCCAAAGCATGGTGCAGAGTTTATTTGGACACAGTCTGTAAAAATCAGATTGTGGACAATAATTTTACAGAATCATTCAATGCTTGGATACTTGAAGCAAGGTACAAACCTATTATTGGAATGCTGAAGGATATTAGAGTTAAAGTGATGGATAGGTTGGCTGAAAAAGAGGCCACTGTGGAGAAGTAGCCTGTTAGTGCTGGTAATTTTAGTCCTGTGAGCATGAAATTGTATAATGAGTACTTCAAAATAACAAATGTGTGTAAGGTGAATGGCAATGGGGACAATGGATATGAGGCCACAGAAGGGGCTGATAAACATATTGTCAATTTAAAGGAGAAAAGGTGTACCTGCAGGTCATAGGACCTCACTGAGATCCCATGTCTACATGCTATCAAGGCCATGATGCACAAGAAGATGATTCCCAAGTTTGAACTACATTCATATCTTAGTAAGGAGGCTTTTTTGAAAACTTACAAGTACAAGTTGCAGCCTGTTAGAGGAGATTTTTTTTGGAGAATTCACCCTTCTCAAGCCATGGAACCACCAGAAATGGTTAACATGGTTGGCAGACCTAAGATTAAGAGGGATAGACAAAAAGAAAAGGAACTTAAGAGGCAAGGAGAATGGAATCAATCAAGAAAAGGTAAGGTGATGACATGTGGTACATGTGGAGATCCAAATCATAACAGTAGGACTTGTCAAAAGGTAATTCATTTAAAACTTGTGTAATTTTTTGATAGAATTGTTTTATTTAATGCTTTATATAACTGTAATTTTTTGTGTCATAATAAAATGGAGAATTACCTGCCAAGGAAAAGCAACAGCCTAAGCAGAAGCAGCAGCAACACCTTAAGCAAAAGCAGCAGCAACCTAAGCAGAAGCAGCAGCAACAGCCTGCTAGGGGAAAAAAGAGGCAGACTAGGGGATTAATTGATGAAGAAGAACCTTCTGATGAGGACATCAACTTAACAGCCCCCCAAACAACCCAAGACTTTGACATTTCTAGTAGCAGCACATTTTCAATCTTTGAGGATGAAGAAGAAGACCCTAGTTTATGGCCTAAAGTGGTGTCTGAAGAAGAATTCTTTACAAGACTGCAAAGAAGCAACAACCACAGGAACCCACTGTAACTAGGGGAATAAGTTTAAGAGGTGATAAAAATGGTGTTAGTGATCCAACTAATCTACCAATATCAACAATAGGCCTAATGTGGAAGGAAAAAGCTGCGGTTACTACCAAACAGTTAGAGGCTCAAAGTCAGAAAAGGGTTGAAAAGTTGAAGCCAAGAAAGGGTCAATATCAATTTCAGTAGCTTTGGTGATAGTTTGGTTGATGTTTTTTTAGTACAATATTGATGTATTTACTGCTGAAGACAATATTATTTTAATTATGTCTTTTAATCTAGATGGATGTCACATTATGACTTAGGGTGTATCAGCTTTTGATGTCATAGTGTGCAGTTGTTGGTTGACAGTTTATTAGGATATGTATCTGTCAAAACAACTTTTTGTGATGTTTGTTAAGTTCCGTTGATAATATGATGTTTGTTAAGTTTATTATGTGATTTTTATTAAGTTTGATGTTTATTATTTGTGTGATATTTGTTAAGTTTGTTAAGCTTTGTGTGATGTTTGTTAAGTTTGATTTGTTAAGTTCCATACTGAGATAGTGCATGTAGTTAACTGTAGCCTCTCATAGCTCATATGCTCCTTGTGCAAATTAATAATTTGTTCGAATTACTTTTTTATTGTTCTTAAATTGAAGAGGTGAAAGGTTGAAGCTACTACAGTGAGCTTTTGGTGCTGAACTTGTTTTAACTGACCCAGTCAAAGGGATGAAAGGAGCTGTATCAAAGGCTGAAGAAATATTGAGTAACACACCAAATGCCTATATCCTTCAACAATTTGACAAATGTTGATGTTTCTACTTGCCAACTTTTTGTTTTGGTTAAGTTAGACATACAATTCGAAACTCACAATCAGGCCACACGTCACTTGTTGTACTCTTACCACTAGACCAATTTGCCAAAGTTTCACTTAAAGATGAAGCTATTTAATAGAATGAAACATATCACTTCTTAACATTTCATTGCATTGAAACCATTCAAACTGCACACTACATTACATTAACATACGAACTACACTACAATCAACACTACCAAAAGAAACTCCGAAAGAAACTGCACTACAAACTACATAATTTGTTCCGAAAGAAACTGCACTACAAACTACATAATTTGTCTTTCAAACAACTACAAACTGCATTACACCAAGCATCACTAAGAAATCATAACAAAACCAGTAAGCATCATCTTCATCACTTCAAACCAGTGAGTGTCATCTTCATCACTTAACACTTGCAACAACAAATCCGACAAATACGACAAATGAAACAATAAACAACATCTTCATCTTCAATAATTTGTCTTCCAAATTTCTTGATTTGTTAAGTTGAGAATAGTTTATAGCCTCCAAAACATTCAACTTTTTCTTCAAGTTGTCTCTTTCAACCTTAACTGCATTCAACGACTCTCTTAACGGGTCCATTTTCACTGTTGCCACTTCTAATTTAGCCTTCAAATCATTTATTTGGACCAAAGCATTGTCCGATAAATTATATTCCTATAGCCAAAAGCCATAATTTTCACTCTGTCAAGGTAAATCGATAATCACTTACAATAATCAACTGTTGAATCATAAGTGAAATTGAAATATAAATTCAAAACATACCTTGATTTTAGGGCACTTGTAAAATTTCCTTCCAGGATTTAATAGAGTCCTTGAAGTGAAACAACGAGCGATTTCACCACAATGACAAGTCCTTAATGAATTATCCACCGAATGGCAGCTAATTTCAGACATGGCATAAACCCTAAATTACGAAATGAGATAAATCCTAACTAGAAAGAGAAAGGAGAGAAGAGAGAGAAGTGGGAGAGAAGAGAGAATGAACTGAATTATGAACTGGGTTTGATTTGTTAAGAGTTAGAGATTTTTAGTCGGTGATATCGAAGAGAGAGAAGTGGGAGAGAAGAGAACTGGATTTAATTTGTTTAGGTTAGGAATTTTAGTGGGTTTAGAGTCGGGTTTTACGGGTCGGTCTGGGCGGGTCTTTTAATCCGGGTGTGTATAATTGAGGGAATGGGTTGAATCAATGAGCGAGTGACACATGGCCCGCCATTACTGCTGAGGGTATATGTAGACTAAACTATGACGGTAGGGGTATGGATGGCCGAATAGTATAAAAGGGGTATACACAAACCATTTTCGATAGTTCATGGGTATATATGACCCTTTTCCATTTTTTTTACTATATAATAAGAAGGAGTTGATGTTGAAGCAGGCACGAGTCTCATGCCTGCTTCAACATCTAAGGGTATTTTGGTCATTTTCATTAATTTATTAGTTTTAATCTATTTGTCTTATCTTTTTAATTTATTATATATTTAAAAATTACATAAAAAATGAATTACAATAATTAACAATTTAAAATATTTTTGACTCTAGAAATTCTGTCGGTGCCATAAAACTGGGGCAAAAAAAGTAATATATATTATTTGAAAAGAACGTAAAAAGTACTATAAATCACAATAATTAACAATTTAAAATATTTAAAAGACATAAAAAATATAGTTGACTCTCCAAATACTATCAATGGCACATAAATTGGAGTAAAGAGAGTAACATATATTATTTGAAAATTACATTGAAAGCACTATAAATCGCAACAATTAACAACTTAAAGTATTTAAAAGATATATAAAAAATTTAGTTAACTCTCGAAATTGTATCAATACCACATAAATTGGGACAGAGAGAGTAATATATATTATTTAAAAATTACATAAAAAGAATTATAAATCACAATAGTTAACAACTTAAAATATATAAAAATCATACAAATTTTTTTATTGACTATCTAAATTCTATTTGTACCACATAAATTGAGACAAAAAAAATAATATTTATTGACATGGGCTCCTTTATATCTAGTTTGGATTAAATAAAAAAGTTAGTTAGTCACATCTTCAATTCAACTAGTATATTGGGAAAAGACAACTAATTTATAAATGGGAAAGAGAAAAGAAGGTGATTAATGGATCAGGCTCCTCTCAGTTTTTCTTTCTCTCCATTTTCTTCGAGTTCCTATTTTAATTAATGACACATGATATAAATTGAATTTAATAGCTACGATTTAATTGATTAAAGTAAATCTCTAACCATAATTTAGATAATAAATGTATTATATTAATTTTAAAAAGTCTGTTTATTTCTCTTATTTTCTCCTTGTTCCCTCTAAGTCCAGTTATTTATTCCCTTTTCTCCTGATTCCCTCCAAAATTAATTTTGGCAACACCGAAAATTAGGGATGCAGAGATTATCTTTTATATCTTTACCTTTTTTGTATTATTGATTTATCGGTTATTAATCGTTAACAATTCAATTATCAATTTATCATTAATTATTTTCTGAAAAGTTTTTCTTCATTGAATATCACTTAAAGGAGACACAGTGAACTAACATAATTTCATCAAATAAGTACCCACTGTAGGAACTTTATGGGTATGGTCGTATGAAAATTAAAGGAGGCAGAATAAAAATTCACATGAACTGTGAGCAGGAGAAGAGATATAGATTTTGTAGGGGAAAAAGAGTAGGAAGAGATATTTGTTTACTATATTTATGAAAAGAATAATATATTGCTAATAGGATTATAACAATTTTTAGAATCAAATATATAATATATTTATTATTTAAACCGTGGTTAGGAATTTACTTTGGTAACTTAAATCTTAGCTATTAAATTCAACTTATGCCATGTGTCATCAATCAAAGTAGGAACTTGGAAAAAATGGAGAGAAACCGGATCCATAATTAATGATTATCCCATATTAAATTTGTTCTACGTCGATTGTGGAAGGATAAAAACAAGGGCGGATCTAGAATTTGCAAGCGACGGGGACATCAGACTCATGGGCGTCTCAACCATATTGGAGGCCTAAAACCAAACTCTAATGAGGGGTCTTAACTTAAATTTATATATATATGATTTGGTCTGGATGTCGAGCTCGGCTTTCCAAGGAGCATCCCGACTCGACGACACCTCCACAGAACTTAACCGATGGAAAAAATCTTTAACTTCAATCTCCTACCGCCTAACCAGAATAGCAACAGACTCTTCCTCGAAAGCCAAAGTCTCGCTTAACTAAATCGACTCCCACCGAAACACGTGAGACTCACTCGAAACATACCGTCGCAACACACAACACAAGAAAACCAGGGTGAACATCCAGAAGAGCTAGTAGCCAGGCTAACTCAAAAGCTACCTCTCCAACATGCCGCAGGAACTCAATTGGGACAATGAACCTAGGGCTAAGCTTGCCCTTCCACCTGAACATTATCACGCCCTTCACGTAAGACGCACGAAGGAACACCCTATCACGAACCCAACACTCTAACTCACGAACTCTCTGATCAGCATAACCCTTCTGCCTATCCAAAGCTTTCCCTGAAATACCCGCACTCTATCCATCGAACCATGAGACAAGTCAATACCCCAACTTAACCTTGAAAGCGTCAAACCAACCCACCAAAAACCTGTACCTCCTACCATACAATGCCTCGAACGAAGTTATTTGAATACCCAAATGGTAGCTAACATCCATACGAACTTTACCAAATCCAAGGATTGGCCTCACTGACCTCCGAAGATCCATAATACCTACCCGAAGCATATCCTCTCGAACCCGAATAGCCCGCTCTGACTGACCATCAGTATGCTAATGAAAACTGTGCTAAGGTCAACTCGATTTTCCAACTCTCTGTGAATCGAATTCCAGAAACACGATGTAAATTGAGTATCAATGTAAGAAATGGTAGGAACAGGAACCTTATGCCGAAGAACAATCTCCCAAATATAGCTTTGAGCCAACCTCTCTGAACTGTCGAAGTCTGGACCGGCAGAAAGTGAGCAGACTTGATCAACCTACCCATCATGACCCCAGGAAATACTGAATTTCTTAAATGTACGTGGCAAGCCTACTACGAAGCACATATCCCTTCGCTCATACAAAAATCCTCCTAGACTCAGAGATATCAAGTCTAACCAACCTATTGGCCAGGGACTGGATGCCCGACGCCAAAGGTCGCCACTCATCTACTAGAATTGCCATAATCTCTATATTCTCCCCCTTCTGGATCAAAGCATCTTCCATGCTGCATCAACACACAATCCACAATCTCTGGAAGCATCTCGAATACGATAAACCCCTAGCCCTCAATTGGAAGAGTCAGAATCGATGCTAAAATCACCAAGGCTTTGAGCTGCAAAAAGCTCATCTCACACTCGTTAAAACACTAGCAGGGAACAACCTTACGAGTCAATCTAGTCAATAGTGCCGCAACTAGGGGTGGGCATAAATACCGAAAAACCAAACCGAACCGAACTAATTCGGTTTTTCGGTTTTGATTTTTTGGTTTTTCGATTCGATTTCGATTTATTTATTTTTAATAATTTGGTATTCGGTTCGGTTTTTGATTTTGCATTCCCAGTTATTCGGTTTAACCGAAAAACTAAAATATTTATATATATTATTTTCTGACAATTATATTATATCCTTAATCCTTGGGCCCTTTTCCCCTTTTCAATTTCACTATTTCATTACCTAAGCGGCCAAGCCCAAACCATTTTCAAGTTTTCATTACCTAAGCCTAAACCTAAATTTTTCAGTCTCATTTATCCAACAGTCGTCTCCTCTCTAGTTAGTACTCAGTAGTCTCTACTCTCTCTCTCATCATCTCTCATAGCGACACGTGCGGCGATCAGCGGTGCCATCTCTCAGGTACGCCGACCAGCGGTGCGAGTGCCGACACTTTCAAGCTGACACTTAACACTTTCAGGTACGTCGGCTTTTCTTTTTCTTCCCTTTATTTCTTTGGTTTCTCTTCTTCTCTTCTTCTTCTTCTTCTTCTTTCCTTTGCTAGTTTTCTTTGATGATATTGGAAAAAATGTGATATTAGTGATATATTAAACTTATTTGGTGTGAGATTAAGAACCCTAATTTTTTATAATAAAAAAGCAACCTATTTGGTAAGGGGTTGGAGAATATTTGGTTGAAGTAGGAAAAAAGTTGAAATTCTCTACTTGTCCAGTTCATTTTTGTCTTTTCGAAAGCTTGATTTCACATGAATTACACTTTGGTTGATTGTTAAGGCTGTCTAGTGTATATTAGTTGATTACATTATGATTTTTCTTTCTGATTTCAAATAGATGGCTGATCAAAGTCGTGTTAGTGAGGCTGGTTCAACTGATACCTTACCTAGTAATAGTAGTGATAATTCAGTTGACACTGAGACTACAAGGAAAACAAAAAAAATGCAACCTAGATCTATTGTTTGGGATCATTTTGATAAGGTGATTAATGGTATATGTTGTAAAGCAAAGTGTAGACATTGTAAGTAAGATTATGCTGCTAATGCATCTAGACATGGAACAACAAGATTGAAACAACATTTAAGTAGGTGTAGAGAATATAAATCTCTCATTGGAATCACTGAGACTGATACTCAAACAAAGTTGAACTTACAATCTAAGGATGCACCAATTTGGAAATTTGATCAAGAAAAAATTAGGAGGTCTTTAGTTGAGATGATAATTGTGGATGAGCTTTCCTTTAGCTTTGTAGAAAGGGAAGGCTTTAAGAAGTTTATGAATCAGGCTCAACCTCTATTTCGCATTCCTTCCCGTAGAATAATAACAAGGGATTGTTATGATATTTATGGTGAATTGAGGCAAGATTTTAAGAGGTCTTTTAGAGAAGTCAAACAAAGAATTTGTATTACCACAGATACATGGACATAGATATAAAAGATTAATTATATGTGTTTGACTGCTCACTTTATTGATAGAAATTAGGTACTGCATAAAAGAATATTGATTTTTTGTCCTATCACTAGTCATAAAGGTGAACATTTGGCAGAGTCTATAAGTAACTGTTTTCTTGATTGGAACTTGGACAATATATTCTCTGTTACTGTTGATAATGCTTCTTCAAATAATATTGAAGTTACAGAATTGTCTAAACAGTTAGATATGTGGGGAACTAACATAATGAATGGCAAGCATCTCCATGTGAGATGTATGGGCTCACACACTTAATTTAATTGTGCAAGATGGTTTAAAAGAAATTGGCCCTTCTGTCAAACGGGTAAGACAAATGGTGAAGTATGTTAGAGAATCTCCTGCAAGAATAAGAAACTTTAAGAAATATTGTGAAGTCCAAAAGATAGAATGTGATAAGATGTTATCATTGGATGTGCCTACTAGGTGGAACTCCACCTACTTGATGTTGGAGGCGGCAAAAAAGTTTGAGAAGGACTTTGATAGGTTTGATCTTTATGATGGTAATTTTAATGCTCACCTTTCTACTGATGTTTGTGAGGATGGAAGTATTGCAGGTTCGCTCCAATGTGATGATTGGCATAATGTGAGAAATGTGATAAAGTTTCTTGAAAGATTTTATGAGCTCACCTTAAAGGTTTCAGGTTCACGGTATGTTACTTGTAATGTTCATTTTGAAGATATATGTGAGCTTGATGCATATTTGAAAGAGTGTGGAGAAATTGAAGATCTTAATTTGCATAATATGGCTGTGGAGATGAAAGAAAAGTTCAAAACATATTGGGGTACTCCTGAAAAGATGAACAAAATGCTTTTTATTGTTTCTGTGTTGGATCCTCGTAATAAGTTTGTATATATTGGCTTTGCACTTGAAGAGCTATTAGGGGAAGAAAAGGGAAAAATAGTATGTTACGAAGTGAATGTTTATTTGAAAGCTTTGTTTGAAGAGTACGTTGGTAAATATTCAAAAGGTTCTAAACAACAATCATCTTCATCTGGATATACTTCATCTGACTCATCTGATTCAACTAGTTCTAGCCTTTCTCAAAATGTGAAAGGAAAGGCTTTGAGAGCAAAGCTTTACTTGAAGAAACGAAAGGAAGATTCTGGAAGTGGAGGTGCTAAATCAGAGTTGGATAAATACATTAGTGAAGAACAAGAGCCCGAATCTGATGATTTTGATATTTTGAGTTGGTGGAGAGTCAATACTCATAGGTTTCCAGTTCTTTCGGAGTTGGCTCTTGATGTATTGGCTATTCCAATATCAAGTGTGGCATCAGAATGTGCGTTTAGCACGGGTGGTCATATTCTTGATCCATTTAGAAGTTCATTGACTCCTAAATATGTGCAATTGCTTATTTGTGTCCAAGATTGGCTTAGAGAAGACACTACTCCTATTTGCGTTGAAGAAAATTTGGAGTATCTCGAGAAAATTGAACTTGGTAAGATTTTGTATTTTTAGTGTGCTTTTACTTTTTAGTTTTTACAATAAACAATATACTTATTTGTGTTTTATGACATATTTGATTAAATTATTTTTAGACAAATAGTGGAGAGTCTTGCATTGTTGATGTATGATTGCAATTTGCTAGTATAGTAGTGGTGAGTTCAATACTTTATTTGTTTGGTCATATTCTTTTGAATTTTTTCTTTAATCTTGAAAGTTATGTTCTAACTTTTTGATTTTATCTTAAAGGTTCAAGTTCAAGTTGTCAACCATGCCTCTTAATCCTAAATCTTACTCCTCACTTGTTTGGGAATATTATGTGGTGATTCAAGATATGAAGAAGGGCGTAAAGCAAAGTGCTTGGCATGTGGCTTGATTCTTAATTGTTATCTAAAAAGGTGTGGCACATTTGGTTTGCGTAAACATATTAAGAGATATCGTGGGAATCAAGAGAGGCAGGTTCGCCTTAGTTGTTAAGTACTTAAGCTTATGGTTTGAACTTTGAGTATTTTTAAGATTCATTTTGAGACTGCTGCTACTGTTTTTAATGCTCGTTTGGTGATGAATTTAGACTGCTAAGTGTGTATTTTGATGGTTGTATTAAATTGTTTTCATGTTTGTTTTAGTGTGAACTGTGATGTGCAATGTGAGTCCAGTTTGTGGACATGTTTTCTGGAGAATGGCCTGCTTACCTTTCAAATTTTAAACGCAAAGAGTGCTTCAAATTTTTAAGGCTTCTCTCAGATTACATGTCAGCAATTTAAAGTTTAAACCCACATCTATTGTTGATGTTACTTTTGGTTTATTTGACTTAGTGGCGGAAAACAAAAAAAAACAGAACTGGAGATGTGTTATTTACATTTTTGATTTTTCAGTCAATTCGGTGAGATCTATTCATTGAAGTAAAAAACGTGAGATGTGTTATTTTGTTATTAGTTGATACTATCAACAAGCCCATTAGATTAAAAAATGATCCATTTTGAAGTAAAAAATGGAGGAAAACATGGAGTGTCCTGAAAAGTGAATGGTCTTCAATTTATGCCCCTCATAAGAAAAGTCTTTAAAAAATACTATTTCTTCCTTTTTATGTATAGAACATATACATTTTTGCCCCTCTACACCATAACTCTCCATGTTCATTTGTCTCTCAACTTTTAATTTTCATTTTTCTTTTTTCTTTTATCTTTTTAATTTTTTTTCTTTTTTCTTTTTTTTTCTTTTTTCTCAATTTTTTTTAATTCTCGTTTTCTTTTTTCTCAACCTTTATTTTCTTTTTTTTTCTTTTTTTCTCTTAACTTTTTTTTTGTTCTTTTTTTTTCTCAACCTTTTTTTTTTTTTTTTTTTTTTTTTTTTTTTTTTTTTTTTTTTTTTTTTTTTTTTTTTTTTTTTTTTTTCTTTTTTTTTTTTTTTTTTCTCTTTTTTTTTTTTCTTTTTTTTTTTCTTTTCTCTTTTATTCTTCTCTTTTTTTCTTTTTTCTTAACCTCTATTATTTTTTGCTAATGAACAAAAAAAGTTGGATAATCCGCAAAGAAGATCTTCTTTCTTTGAAATCGAAGTAAACTTAAGAGCGTGCTTTGTTGTTTGAAAGTTCTTTGGAACAAGTCTTGCCTCTAAAACAAATGTTATAGAACATCTCATAAATCAAGACACAATGAGGTAGTGTCAACCCTTGCTCGTGGGGCATAACTTGTTGTTTGAAAAATTCTTGAGCTAAGTCTTACCTCTAAGGCAAGAGTTATAGAGCATCTCATAAATTAAGACACAATGAAGTAGCGTTAACTCTTGCCCATGGGGCATAACTTGTTTTTTGGGAGGCCCTTGGGCTAAGTCTTGCCTCTAAGGCAAACGTTATAGAGCATCTCATGATCAAGACATAATGTGCTAGTGTCAACTCTTGCCAATGAGGCGTAACTTGTTGTTTGAAAGTCCTTGAGCTAAGTTTTGCCTCTAAGGCAAGAGTTATAGAGCATCGCATAAATCAAGACACAATGTGGTAGTGTCAACTCTTGCCCATGGGCGTAATTTGTTATTTGGAAGTCTTTGGACTAAGTCTTGCCTCTTAGGCAAGCGTTATAGAGCATCCCATAAATCAAGCACAATATGATAGTGTCAACTCTTGCCCATGGGGCGTAACTTGTTGTTTGAAAGTCTTTGGGCTAAGTCTTGTCTCTAAGGCAAGAGTTATAGAATGTCTCGTGGGGCATAACTTGTTGTTTGAAAATCCTTGAGCTAAGTCTTGCCTCTAAGGCAAGAGTTATAGAGTATCTCAGAAATTTAGACATAATGAAGTAGTGTGAACTCTTGCCCATGGAGCGAAACTTGTATTTTTTGAGAGGTCATTGGGCTAAGTCTTGCCTCTGAGGCAAGTGTTATAAAACATCTCATAAATCAAGACACAATATACTAGTGTCAAGTCTTGCTCATGGGCGTAATTTGTTGTTTGGAAGTCTTTGGGCTAAGTTTTGCCTCTAAAGCAAGAACTATAGAGCATCTCATAAAAAAAATAAAGGTCGAAAAAATTGATTAAAAAAAAGAGAAAAGAAAAATTTAAAACCAAAGAAAAAATAAAAAAATAGAAGTTGAGAGAAAAAAATAAATATTAAGAAAAAAAGAAAAACGAAAAAAAAGACAACAAAAAATAAAGGTTGAGAAAAATAAAAAAATAAAAAAATAAAAAATAAAAGGAGAAAAAAATAGAATTGAGAGGAGAAAAGAAAAAAAAAGATTGAGAAAAAAGAAAAAAAAAGAAAAAAGAAAAAATAGAAAATAAAAAAAAGAAAAAAGAAAAAATAGAAATAAAAAAAAGAAAAGAAAAAAGAGAAAAAGAAATATATATAAAAGTTGAGAGATAAATGAGCATTGAGAGTTATTTAAAAATATTTGAGGTGTAGAGGGGCAAAAAGGTAGTTGCTCTATACATGAAAAACAAGGAAGACTATTTTTGTAAGACCATTTTTATGGGGGGCAAAAATGCAAAGCCACTCCCTTTAAAGGGCATTTGTGTAGTTATTTTTTTACTTAAAAAAATAGCCTATTTTATAAATAGAAAGTAGCCCATTAAGCAGACCCAAAACCAAAATAACCGAATTTGATAAATCGAAACCGAACCGAACCGAACCGAACCGAATTAAGTTCGATTTGGTTTTCGGTACATCTTTTCCCATAACTGAAAACCGAAAAAACTGAACCAAAATTTTAAAAAACCGAACCGAATAACTGAATGCCCACCCCTAGCCGCAACCGAAGGAAACCCTTAATGAACCGTTTGAAGTAACCTGCTATCCCACAAAGTCTTGAAGCCCAACTCTCTACACCGCTCACACTCCTCCCTATTCCTCGAGTAGGCTCAGACGTCGTCGATGAACACTATAGTAACCGAAACCAAATAGGTTGTGAATACACGGCTCATCAAATCCACAACGCTTGCTGGGGCATTGGTCAGACCAAAAAACATAGCTAGGAACTCATAGTGGGCGGACTGAGTCCTAAAAGTAGTCTTTGAATGCACACCGCCCTGATCCTTAACTGGAGGTGACCTGACCTCGAATCCATTTTTAGGAATGTTGCTGCACTCTGTAGCTGGTCAAAATAAGTCATCAATACGCGGCATTGATACCTACCCTCAATAGTCCCCTCAGTCAGCTACCGGTAGTCAACACACATACGCAAGGAGTCATTTTCCTTCTTTCGCAAACCGAATAGAACACCACGAAGATACACTAGACCTGATAAACCTCATTCTCAGAAGATCCTGAAGTTGTTCCTTTAACTCCCACAACTCTGCTGGTGTCATCCGATATGCTGAAAAATGAGTAGGTCGAGTGCCCAACTATACATCAATTCCCAAGTCAAAACACCACCAAGCTAAAGGCTAGGTAAAAAGTAGGAAAACACGTTGAATACTCACTGATCATAGAACCTGACCCAAGTGAAGAATGTCGGCACTAGCATCATAAACACAAGCAAGATAACCCAAATACCCTTTAGCCTACCAACCACCACGTCCTCAGAAATGACACAACTCCCCTCGGCACATAGCTAACGGTTCCCCTTCCACACAAACTGAGGGATACTTGGCATATGTAAAGTAACAGTCTTGGCAAAATAACCCAAGACTGCTAGATACTTAGATAACCAACCTAGGTCCACAATTACGCTTAACCACCATTAGGAAAGCAATATCTACCAACGTGTTATAGCCCAAGATAGTCACCTCCCAAGGCATGATATACTCGATCCACTACTAATTTTTTTTTCCTATGGGGTAGCTACTCGCATAGGCACAAGCAATGACTCACATAGTAGACCCAGACGAGAAGCACAGTAAGAAGATGTATACGAATATGCAGACCCCATAGCAGATAATACAAGAAGTTGGCTGATGATAACGAGGATCGTACCTATCATGACGACATTCGGAGCCTCAACCTCTGGCCTACCCAAAGGAGCATCTGACAGACTGCATCTATCACGGCCACCTGACCTGCCTGGCTGAGAACCACCTCTAACAACCTAGGGACCTCCCCTACTACCTTGTGCACAACCTATGGCCAGTGGTGCCACTGCACTCTAAGAGGATGAGCAGTCGGTGCTGAAGGCTCGATCATCTGACATTGGGGACACTCTAGAAAAGTGACCAACCACCGCACAATCATAACAACCTTGAGAATCTCTATCCCTACGCGAAGTACCTACTGACCCAGAATGGCTACCACGACTTGAAGATCCAGAATAAGAACATCGCGAAGACTAACGGGAGCTCTGACCACTATACCCAAGCTGGCTACCAACAGAATGCTGAAGTGCAGCCTGCTAGACTGAAAAATTGATGCTGACCCCTACGAGAGAATCCTCTACCTTGGGACTGAGAACACTGGAACTGCCCCGACGATGATGTCTCTTGTCGCTAACTCCATAGGCCTCGAGACATAACCCGTCTATAGTCTCCGCGTAATCAACCACCTGAAGGAAAGTAGTCCCAGTTGTCACTAAGTGCTCTATCGCCAAACGGAGCGATGTAATCAACCCTCTGACAAATCCTTGCACTCTTTCATACTCTACTACATAGTCATGATAGCGCGCCTAGTCAACTCGTGAAACCTCGCCTCATATTCTGAAATACACATAGAACCCTGCTGAAGATCTGCAAACTCATCCTTGACCATAGCACCACTCGAAGTATCGCGCACTGCCCCTGCCTGTGACACGCCCTCCAGAAGACTCGAAGTCATAGCCATGGTGTCCTGACAAACCAATGCCACCACACATCCTATCGGAGGTTGGGATGGCCCCAAATCCTCTGGCTGAGGCGGTATACCCTCAATCTCTATTCCTAACGCTGGTGAAATTGTTGTAGCAACAGGTGCAGGAACTCATCTTAATCATCTGAGAAGGAATGGAACAAAGGAAATTTTAAAGTTGATAGAGTCAAGAACACTCGATGAGGGATCAAAAAGATGGAATTTTCCTAAGAATGCCCTATAGGCTTCCGCAGATAGGATACAAACGTCATCGTATCAATCTGCAAGACTCTACTAGATACTTGCTCTTGTACCAACGACACCGGTGAATCTTGGCTCTGATACCAATCTGTCACGACCCAAAAACTCAGGTCTTGATGACACCTTCTATAACCCACCAGTAGGTAAGCCAAATCCTTAGCCCGAAATAACAACGGGCTAATAAGAGAACGAGATAAAATGGAAAATCAATACTAAATAATAAGGAAACAAGCGGAACATGTATATATATATATATATATAAGGGAAGAGAGGAACAAAATAAAAGATACAAACGACTCCCCCAAAACCTGGTATCAGTCAGTACAAGAGCTACTACAACATAAGGAGTACTAAATAGATACAATGTGTATATATATATAAAATCTCCTAAAAGTACAAAGAAGATTAGTCCAAAATAGAGGGAGATGGATCAACTCCGATCATCAAGAGCTCATTCTGTATCTCTGATTAGCAACTCCGCACGAGGACGGCGTCAATAGCGATAACTCGTACTAGGATCTACATCAGGAAAAAGATTCAGAAGTCTAGCATAAGTACCAAAAATACACGGTACCCACTAGGCATCATAGGCCGACTGAGGTCAAATAAGATAGAAGTATAATAAGATGCGAATATCTACTAAAGGTAAGTAAGGAGGGGTCAGAAAGTGAGTGACAGGTAAAAGCTAGACAATTAAAGGAAATATAAGTAAATAACTCGGAAAGCGTAAAGTAATAATTTAACTACAACCTAACAGGATCCCTATAAGCCCGGAAGGTACAATCCAACATACTACCCAACTGGAAATTATATTCCGGACTCAACGGAATCATCAAAATGACCAACAAAGGTCGTCTTGATGAAATGTTGACCAAAGTCAATACTTTGTTGATTTTTCATTAAAATTACTCAGTACCCAAAACGAGTCCGAAAGCCTTAGGACCCGAACCAAAGTCCCACTAGCCCAAGGCCCCACGCTACGGAGCTAACAACGCTGACAAAATTTTCATCCAAGCCCGTTTACTCTGAATATTGTCCAAAGTCAAACATCTCAACTTCAAGATTCCCAAAACAGGAAAACTGGTTTAAAACACAAACAAATTGCCCGGGAACCACCGACTGTCTCGGCAAGTCATAAATGACATGTAGCCGCTGTGGAAAAGCTCGAAACACTGAAAATGCACGAAAATAGAGGAAATAACCTAGAGGGTCATTACACATCTCTCTCCTAATCTTGCTCGCCTCTTTCCTCCCTCTCTCCATCTCTCGCCGCTCTCCCTTTCTTTCTCTCTTCCTCTCTCTCAACCCTTTCTTTCTCGCCTCCGCTCTCTTTGTATTCTGTATTTCACTGTAAGATACTCGATAGTAGAGATATACAATTCATTCAATTGTATCAATTGTATTCTGTCAAGTAAGGGAATGAATGATAGAGAAAAAAGAAAAAGATACTTGTATCAACTATACCACTCTAATGGTTGTATTATCATACAATCTTGTATCAACCTGTATGTATCGAATACAATTTGTATTTCTGTATCGGAATGAATACAAGCGATACAAGATACAAGAACAAATGAATACAAGTGATATAACTGTATCAGCCTGTATGTATGGAATATAACCTATATCAGACTGTATTTATATGTTGCGAATGAATACAAGTGATGCAACATGTATGTATCAGATTGTATTCGTCGAATACAACCTGTATTCGTCCTATCTCTAGCATCTCTTCTCTCTCTCTCTTCCAAATCTCGCTCGCCTCTCTCCTTTCTCAAACTATTGCTACAAATGATAAATACCCAAACTATAGTATTTTTTAAAAATTCCATGTTAAATCCTCTTGAATTCTTCGTGTGTTTACTTCTTTTATCTTTTAAACCCCTAGTGAAAATTCTAGCTTTGCCATTGTACTCAACTGAGTCTGGAACCTAAAGGACACTTTTTCTAAGATTAAAAGCCTAAAGAGGTTGCCAAAAATTTTATATACCAAATGGGATTGTTCGCACCATATACTGCGAACTACGCATTTAATTAACGGACTTCACCAAACGTCCGTTCACTCTTCCTTTTTTTTGGGACTTCGCAGCTCCTACTGCGAACTAGTACTGATATATACTTTTTCCTGTTAGGCAGCTAAGAAAAATTACTCTATAGAAACAGGAAATTAAATAAAGAAACAAGCTGATGAATTAAAAATATTTAAGCATATTATCATGTAATTGATCCCTTGCAGTATTGATAAACTCTTCAAACTTACAATTGATTGAGGGAGTGAACTGTCAAGCCTTTGTGCAATGCATGCATGAGCACAAGCACAGTACATGGGGAAAATTAGATTGGTGAAATAGCTATGAAGTAGCACAAGTACGTACTTGTTTATTTCATGCAAAAGTAGAAAAGCTTCAGGTGCTTCAAGAACGGCCAATTTCACGGATGGTCACTCAATTTTCATTTTATCTCACCAAAGTCATTAAATTATATTTGTAATACACATCACCGTCAGGGATGTGCATAGTACGATACCAAATTAATTTGATATGTTAATAATATAATACATTTAAAACCGAAATTACCAAACTGAAATTTTCATGTCGTACCATAACCATCCCTAATCACAGGGCACGTCAACAAAAAGATCAAATATTTGTCAGAACTTATTATGTCTAACTTGAACACATATAAGAGTAAAATTCATCGACTCTAAATCTTGAATTCATTAACCATCAATAAGCAAGAGGTATCAACCAAAATTGAAACCCAAAGAAGTAACATTTCACATTTGTCTCACCAAACTATTACTTGTTAGTAACATTAAATGCGCAGTTCACAATACATGCTGCGAAAAAACCCTTTTGGTATATAAAATTTTTGGCAACCCCTTTAGGCTTTTAAGCTCAGAAAAAGTACCCTCGCTCCCTCCCCCTCAAAAGACTGCTTCTTGCAACCCCCAAATGGCATTGATTATACACAACCCTAAAACTGTAACATCTAAATCACAAACTAATTATGACCAGTTACATGAATCATAAAGATTATTATCA
Source organism: Jaltomata sinuosa (assembly GCA_003996215.1). Lineage (NCBI taxonomy): Eukaryota > Viridiplantae > Streptophyta > Magnoliopsida > Solanales > Solanaceae > Jaltomata > Jaltomata sinuosa. The sequence goes on from QJPP01001264.1 coordinate 191,568, forward strand.
AATAGCTTTTAGTTTTTTAGTAGCTTAACAATGCATAGATAATAGATTTAATTTTTCCATCTACAATCCTCCAGTGTTACTATCCTTATTAATCAGCTAACAACAATACAATACACCATTCATGCTCCCTCAAATCAACAATATTATGATTCCATCTTAATGTGTATGTGTGTGTTTGTTTGTTAGTGAGTGAGAGTGAGAGAGAGAGAGAGAGAGCAAATGAGCAAAATGACAGCTTCCAAGCTGCAAAGTGCACCTTTGGATTTTTGCATACAACTGAATTCAAAAGGTGCACCTCGTTTCTGGTTTCATCACTCCTTAATAGTGTCATACTAACTGTCTTAACTGAGATATTCCAGTCTCAGAATTTCTTTCAAGGGAAGAATATATACAAATCTTGTATCTAGCAGGTTCAACCACAAAACAAATGCAATAAGTACCTAGATCCACCCCGTCAACCCATATTTCTCAGCAATGTTGTACATAACGAGCTTGTCCCAAGCATGGCCAAATAGACGCTCTCCTCCAATGGAAAAGGTAAGAGCCCAAATTGAGAGGATAACAGCAAACACCGCGAAACCAATTGCTGACCTGACAACATCTACAAATCATAGTTTTCAAAAGTCAATATTAGAAAAGTGTTTGCAGCCCAAGCAAAAATGATAACACAACAGTAAACACCATGAAATCAATTGCCCCATAGCAGCAAACACCATGAAACTCACCTAACATCTATAACTCAAACATTCTAAAACCTAAACAACAGAGACTGTAATATGCCCAGTAGACTAAAATATCAGATAGCTATATAACAGTTATTGGAGTCGCCCAAGCATGCAATAAAACCAAATTCATATATGTGTGTGTGTTGCTCGGATTCGGGTGTGAGTGTCCGATACGGGTGCGGATCTAGCGGTCGGATCCTTCATGATCTGTATTTTAAGATTCGGGGATATGAATCTAGGTATGGATACGGGTGGGGAGATTCGGCTAAAAATAATTCAAATATCTAAAATGTAGTTGTTTCTTTTATAACTGTTGTACCCGAGTCAGCTTTCGCACACCTCGACTAAATGCACGAGATATCTAATACCAACAGGTAACTCTGCCCACCAAGGCTAGAACAGATGGGAAGAATCAACTAGTGTTTTTTCTCTCTACAGGGATTTGAACCTGAGACATCAGACCTCATGGTTCTTAACCTACTTCATTGACCACTAGTCTTGTGTGTATCTCTCTCTGTGTGTAGATATATATACACACTCTCTCTGTCCCAATTTATATGACTCACTTTCCGTTTTAGTCAGTCCCAAAAATAATGACACATTTCTATATTTGGTAACAATTTAACTTTAAAATGCCTATTTTATCATTAATGAAATAATTTATAGTCACACACATATCTATGATTTATTTTAGACCACAAGTTTCAAAAGTCTTTCTTTCTTAAACTACATGCCAAGTTAAACTACATAATATAAATTGGACGGAGGGAGTATAATTTTTTTTTTTGTGTATATATATACAGGACTTGCCAGAAAGTTCTTGACCATTATTAGCTGTTAAATCTAGGATTAATTAAAAAGGGCAGCTCGGTGCACAAAACATCCCACATTTACGCAGGGTCTGGGGAAGGGTCGCTTCCTTAGGGGTGTGATGTAGACTGCCTACCCTGATGCAAGCATAGTGGCTGCTTCCACAAATTTGAACCCATGACCTATGCGTCACACGGAGACGACTTCACCATTGCTCCAAGGCTCCCCTTCAAAACTAGGACTAATTAATGGTAAAAAATGCTCAATTGCCCAGCACCTGACACTTAACGTGAGCTTTACAAACTGAACAAGAGAGAGAGAGAGAGAGAGAGAGAGAGAATTGGATGGAGAATTATACGAGGAGGAAGTATTTGTTTTCGGTCATAGTGAACAAGGAAAAAGCTCGTAGTATTTAGCCATGAAGACGGTCAAGACCAACTGAAGCATAGGAGTTCCTCCAGCATGTGCTGGAGATCCCTAGCGGAAGCAGGCAAACCTCAACATTCAATTCCACTTGAAATGGGCCTCCGCTGTGACTAGAGAGAGGTGAAAGAAAGTCCCCTTCAAGGTTCTTTCCTTGATAGGGGGTTATGTTACGACAAGCGAGCAGCCATATGGTCTCTTCTACAGATCTGAACTATATAGGGCAGTGCTTTTGGACACAGGATGCTGAAAAAAACCTCCATTTAACTTTGTTCAATTTTATGCATAAGCATATAGCTTGATTGATGGACCGTTTCTCTGTGTTCAATGACAGGAGTCGAATCATGCTTATATGCGCTCAGAGGCATCTCAAGATGAAATAGCCAGTCAAGGTGGGATTGGCAAAAATGGTGCTTCTTTTCCAATGTTTTACGATTAGTTTTTTTATGTTTTAGTTAAAGTTTCGCAGTGAAGTTGAGGAAATTTTGTACTGTTGTCAACAAGTAAGAGTAACTATTTGGACAATAAAAGGGACATGGCACAATACTGCGAAAAATTTGGACTTCATTCTTTTATGTGTTTTCCCTAGATAAGCACAGCCCATTCCTTAATCGTATTTGCATTGGAGATAGGTTGTTGACATGGCATATCCACCACTTATAGTCGTGGAGGAATCAACAAAAATATTCTATCCCCTTCTGATACAGTTAACTCTCTAAGATTAGGGGGGGATACTCAGTAATGGCGAACCTTTCACTCTTCCACGGACTGATACATGTACTGAATGCTCATACGGGAAAGTTGACTCCTGGGTCTAGAACCTGAGGGGTTGCTCCGAGAATAGGAGCAAAGGCAGAAAAGAAGCACTAAACATTAGGACGTACAACAAGGTGACTGTCATCTTCTTTACCTTTTGGTAAGAAAGGTTCTGGAGCCAGCTTGCGTAAGTGACTGTCATATCTTACTGTCTCATTCCTCTAAATTACATGGAATCTGAACACTTCAGATTCTCAATGTTTTTCTCAGTACTGCATGCTGCACAACCAACATTTAAAATACCGCAAAGAAGGTTCCCTTGTTTCATATAAAATACATGCATCCATTTTAGAAATTATTATTGATAATCATAGAACTCTTTGAAGTATATAAGCTGCTTTCCTCATGTATCCCAAATACATAAAACAGTCTGTTAATTTATTTTCTACATGCACTTAACGCCAAGAATATTTTTTGATCGGTTAAAGTGTAACTTTTGATCATAAGAGCAGCACAAAGAGAATGCAGGGGAAGTTAAACCCAAAATGATGCATTCATTACAAGTTGTGTAGTAAGAGCAAATAAAGTGACTTAACCTCAAGAAACAATTATTTTCTATACGCAATTCAATCCAAGCTTTCTCAAGCAAGCTAGTTTCTAATTAATCTATTTCATATTTCTCATATAAGTAATTATATTTTTTAGCAATGCATTGGTATAAACTCTTAAGTTATGCCCTAGTACCAGTGTTTTACTTCTCAAACTTGTGCTCTAAAATCTGGTTAACCACCCTAGGAGATCAAAATGTATAACGTATAACAACTGGAAAATGCTTCATCATCCAACTAAATCTAACTTGTTTTCCATGTAAACATAACCATCCTAGGAGAATAGAGGGTATATAACATTTGGAAAATGTTTCCTTTTTCTTTTTTGGAGATATCATCTGGAAAATGTTTCATTATCCAACTAAACATAATGCATATACAGCTGTAAAAAGTCTCTACATTTAAAAAAGAAGACAACTCTAAAATGTGGATGGCATTTGGTTTATATTTCTTGAATATCAAGCACTTTTTGGTCATCACTCTTAACATTAACTTTGTTTTCAAGAAATTGATTTTTGAAGGGGAGCCTTGGAGTAAATGGTAAAGTTATTGTCATGTGATCAGAAGGTCATGGGTTCAAGCCGTGGAAACAACCTCTTGTAGAAATGCAGGTAAGTGTGCGTACAATAAACCTTAGTGGTCCGGCCCTTAAGCAGACCCCGGGCATAGCGGGAACTTCAGTGCACCAGGCTGCCTTTTTAGTGATTAATTCCAAGTATCAGGTTTGGTGAATAGTATTCTAGCACCTGAAAAGAAACTTAAGACCCCTTTTCAGCAATCCTGGCCCCTGCCCTAGACCTCACGGGTTGTGAACTTCTCACCTTGTGTAATTGTTCAATAAGCTTCCTAAATCTATTGAGCTAGAGGCATTTACTCCAGTTTTGACCATCTAAGGATCTATTCCCTTAATAATGCAATCAACAAGTACCACAACAACATAATGCTATCACATATACATCACAGCAGACTAAACGGGACAACTAGACAATATGTTTCACAGTACCAATTACCACTTCATGACTTCATTTTCTCGGACAATATTAATCCCGATGAGAAATAAGCGAAAGGTTCCACAAAACTTGCGGCGGCACAAAATAGAAGTAAGAATTAACAAAGCATGAAAAGATTCAAATTGTGATCCAAACGGGATCCCGATGGTAAGGTTTATCTTCACTATCTCATGGGCGATCCACACAACTGTTGGTTCTAGCATACAAAAGAAGTGTTCCCCTTCAGTAACAAAATGCCAAAGCTAACCAAATTAACCCCCCACCACCACAACCCAAAAGTAAATAGTACACACTCATCAAAACAGTAAAAGCACATAAGTTCACATTCAGTCCCAATTAATTTGGCAGTATTTTCTTGGAGAATCAAACAATGTTTTTCTAACTACATTGTTTTAAACATTTTAATTTTTTTTTTGTTTACCTATGAATTTTCAATACAGGGTGTGTTTGGTATGAAAGAAAATGTTTTCCTAGAAAATATTTTATTGGAAAATGAGTTTCTTATTTATTTTCTAGTGATTGGTAAGTATGCAAAAAAACATTATCCCAAGAGTATTTTGTATAATATTAGTCCCTGCATTTCAATTTGTTTGGCCTACTTTCCTTTTTAGTCCGTTTAAAAAAGAATGTCTCTATCCTTTTTAACAACTCTTTAATTTCAACTTTCCACATGACATGTTTAAGACCAAAAGACTAAAGGGCATTTTGGTATATTTAACATATCTTTAATTGAAGATCAAAATAGGCCAAACAAATTGAAACGAAAGGGAGTATAATCTAACAAAATACTATGTGGGCAGGATGGGGTGGGGAATGAGGGTCCAGGAGGTGGGGATTGGGGATGTTGGGAGGGTGGGGAGGAGACAACGAACTTGAAATGTCACTTATGAAACTTGTTTTCCCTATTTTTATTAAGGAAGTCATTTTTCTCTCAGAACCCCTTCAATTCTTTTTCTCCGAACAGGTAAAAGTATAATTCACGAACAAAAGCACAGCCGAAAAAAGCAATTATGTAATGGATCTAAATTATATAGAGTATTATTATTATTTTTTTACCAAACTTACATCGACGGAGGTCTGGGTGATAATAGGAGGCAGGACGACGAAGGACAGGCCAAAAGTATAAGCAATTGACAGCCCAAAGCCAAGGAAGGAGTAAAAATCCAAACTTGAAGAATCTACGCGCCTGATCGACAGATTCCTGCTCTGTCAGACCCAGTGGTCCGTCTACCGTCGGCCAGTCAACTCTTAGCGGATTCCGGTGGATCGCCGCGGAAGGGGCGGTGGGATTGGAAGGAGCAGCCTCCATATTCTGCTCGGAAAAGTTGTACTCCGATCTGCCTACACACTACACTATTGGCTCAATATTTTCATTAAAGTTTGTCAGAAGTTCAAAGATTAAAATGAGGCTAATAATTTATACATTTTGAAATAATATATGTTACTATTTATATCATAATTTATGTGACATGGATAGAATTCGAAAAGTTGACAATCTTTTTATATATTTTAAGTTGTTAATTATTGTTATTTATAATAATTTTTATGTCATTTTTAAATATTATATGTTATTTCCCCTGTCCCATTTTATATGACACTGATATAATTTGGAGGGTCAATCAATTTTTTTGTATTTTATTTAAATATTTTAAGTTGTTAATTATTATGACTTATAGTTATTTTTTATGTAATTTTAAAATATATAACAGATTAAAAATAGTAAGACAAATAAATTAAAACGAAAAAAATATAAAAAATTAACAAAGTGCCCTCGGCCAGAAGCAGGCATGTTGGTGTTCATCTGCTTCTAGCCACTTATATAGAATTTGAAGAGTCAACCAATTTTTTTTTATATATTTTTAAATATTTTAAGTTGTTAATCATTTTTATTTATAATAATATTTACATCATTTTTAAATAATATATGTTACTTTCTCTATCTCAATTTATGTGGCATTGATATAATTTCGAGAGTCAATCAAAATTTTATATTTTATTTAAATATTTTAAGTTGTTAATTATTGTGATTTATATTATTTTTTTACATAATTTTTAAATATATAATAGATTAAAAAAAGTAAGACAAATAAATTAAAATGAAAAAAATACAAAAATTATCAAAATATCCTCGGCCAGAAGCAGGCATGTCAACCTTCGCCTGCTTCTGGCCGCTGCCGAGGGTATTTTGGTCTTTTTATATTTTTTATTTTAATTTATTTGTCTTATTTTTCTTTTTAAATTTGTTATATATTTGAAAATTATGTAAAAATAATAATTATCAATTTAAAATATTTAAAGAAGTATAAAAAAATTGGCCGACTCTCGAAATTATATCAGTGCTACAAAAATTGGGATAAAAGAAATAACATATATTGTTTAACAATGACATAAAAAATATTTTAAATCATAATATTTAACAATTTTAAATATTTAAATGACATAAAAAAAATTGATTGGCTCTCGAAATTCTATCAGTGCCACATAAATTGAGATAGAGGAAGTAACATATGTTATTTAAAAATGACGTAAAAGTTATTATAAATCACAATAATTAATATCTTAGAATATTTAAAAAATATATAACAAAATTTGATTGATTCTCCATATTCTATCGGTGACACATAAATTGGGATAGGGAGAATAACATATATTATCTGAAAATTATGTAAAAAAATACTATAAATCACAATAATTAACAACTTAAAATATTTAAAAATTATATAAAAAAATTAATTGACTCTCCAAATTTCATCTGTGTCGCATAAATTAAAATAGAGTAAGTAATGTATATTGGGTTCGTGTTAATACGAGATTTTGTGTAATGCCCCCAAACTTAAGATACGCGTGCAACTCGTAAATGCGAAAGAATCGTTATGAACCAAGATGATAAGGTTGTGAATGGATAAAAGCAAAGGGACACTTAAATTAATCCATTTGAAGTGCTAGACTAAGGTTATAGACCAAAGGGAGACTTGAAACAAAATTTCAAATTGAAGGATTCACTACGGTGGACTAGTTCAAGCAAACTCGTACAAGGTCTTACTTGTAATGGGTATATATCCCAATATAAAAGGATTTAGAGGTCCTATGAAGTACCAAATTAATTGAGTCTACTTTGCAACGTAACAAACTGCTCATCCATACGAGTTCGGAGTAAAAAGTTATGCATATTTTACTACAGACACGCGCACTTCCCAATCACTGCGGGACATGTGGCAGCCTTGGGTAAGTCGGCCAAAAGTTGTGTATTTATATTGAAACTTTAGGATTTCGTCTCCCATACATATCAGAACATAAGGGACCTGCTTAACACTAGTTTTCTTCAGTTCTTCTTCATCTCAACTCCTCCCTAGCCTAAGGTAAGTGAATTCCTTCAAGAATCAAGTGTATTTTTCATCGTAGGTCACGGAAACATACTTAGTCAAGTGTTTTCTTGAAGGAAAAAGTGTTGTTCTTGAAGATAAAAAGGGTGCAGGGATTGTATTCTTATTGATAAAGGTATGACTACTCTTCTATCCCTATAAATATGACTCTAAGAGTTGCTTTAAGTATAGTTTATGGGTAAGACTCACGGGATGGTGATAGGAAGCCGTGAGTCCATGTTTCGCCCATTGTAACTGAGATAATTGGTGAGGAGGGAGTATGTAGAGGGCTGTAATGGTTGTATTGTTGAATAAATGAGGTGTGTGTATTTGTGTATTGAGGCAGCAAGAATGCTGCGATAAGGAGGGACGCTAGGTATAGCAAACACGATTTTTGTAGCTCTTGCAAGCTTGTCGCTCATCAAGTGTTTGATAAAATCCCTAAATAGATTGAGGATGTTGTTTATATGTTATTTGGCTTCCTATCACTGTATTAAATGTTATAATTTTCTCTCAACTTAACCTATGAGCTTAAAGGGGCATTTAAACATTACTAGATAAAGAACTCCTGAGGTGGTGTTTGGAAGACGAGGGGTCAAGTTTATGACCTTGTTTGATATATGGAATGGGCTGTATATTGTAAGGAAAGGATGGAGGGATTAATATTGAATTCATAGATAGTCATAGTTCAGTTGATAAGGGGAAAAGAGAGAGGTGTGGCGATACACCATTTAGTTATCTTATTTGCTAAGCTAGTCGCTCGTAAGCTATTATCGTCTTTCCAACCTCGCCATAATTCTTGGTTAGTCGCTTATACTATGGCATATTTTGTTATGTCATAGATAAGGGGTGTTTGAAGGGAACCAACGACATGACATAAAGGAGAGAGAGTCTCGAAGTAAGGTATGTAAAGCTAAAATCTCTTTTCGCCATCAAAGCACGACTTAGAGTCACATGTTCCTCCTATAAAGGTCGTCATAGATTATATGCTGCTTGAAAGCAAAGCTTATTGCTATTATAGGTCTCTTTCGGGTGGAGTTCTAAACCTGTAGAGTTATAATACTCATTTCTAGTCAAAGAAGTCACATGTTTCACACGACCATACATGTCTTCAGTTGAAACTCTTAGAAGTTATCGAGCATATATGTCACGAAACTTAGAGAAAGTAATTGACCACAGAATAGGCCTGAGTATATAGATCACATAGATATATGATTCTTCAGCTAAAAGAAAGTAATCAATATTCAGATAATGAGTTATATGATTCATAAGTTGCTTACTATGGGCCTTCACAAGCAAGATGAGATTATAGCCTCCTCTACAGCGTGGGGTGGGTATCTTTAGGGCCACTACGTGCGGCACTATTTTGTGCACAAAATTCAGACAGAGTCATCTGGAACTTCTCGCCGTGGATTCCCCTGACTACACAGGCCTGCGAGCAGATCTTACAGGAGCCTGGGAGGGCGTACCTTGATAGACCACGTTACCCAGACTATGAGATTTCACACATGATTGTGGTAGTTGCCTACAGATTCCAAACATGTGTCACAAATCACCGACAGTAGGCCATCTTGTGACTTCCTGATAGTTAGTATTACATAAGGAATAGATAAGCTCTATAAAAGGGTAAAGATGTCACCTAGGCAAATTCTAGGAATTTTAATTATTTGTAATTAAGTAATGTATAGGACGTTATATAAGGACCCCTAATATTGGTCATTGTATCAGTTTTAGTTTCAGATTACTTTCTCTGTATGTGTATGCTCAGATTTTTCTATTTTTGATATTCAATTCAGCGAGCATTCTTACATGTCTACTTGTTATTCAGTCTGCTTTACATACCAGTACATGTTTTATATGTACTGACGTCTCTTTATTTTTGGGCGCTGCATTTTTTATGAATGCAGGCTCCGGTACTCAGACTAGCGGACATCCACAGTAGATCAGTGCCTTCCAGTTGATCAGTTGGTAAGCTCCACCTCTCTCTGGAGCTATCAGATGCCTAGGTCACATGTTTTTGATCCATGTACATATCATTTGTTGGGTATGTCGGGGCCCTGTCCATACTAGTCATCAGATTTTCAGTTGCAGACTTTTTAGAGGCTTCTTAGACATAGTTTTACTTCAGTTGTACAACTAGTCTAGTAGGCCTTTCAGTTATCTACGTTTCAGTATGTGTAATCATATGCTTATGTCCATGTTGTTGCTTGTAAATGTACAACTTTAGCATGAGTTTAGTATATATGTTTAGTAGGTGCTTGTATAACTCCTTGATGTTCGCCCCTCCTAGCTAGGAGCGTGACATTTTGTATCTAGTATATAATAGAAAATATATAAATAAAATCTTTACAGAAAAATAGCTCAGACCCAAAACAAAGATCCGGCCCAAAAGCAAAAAGAGAAATTTAAAAGGAAAGGAAAAGCAAATGAATTTAGACAAAATAAAAACAAAAAACATCTGGGATACTGAGAGGTCGATATCAATGGAGGTGCCGATGTGATTTTGGAAGCTTCACCTCTTCCGATGATATTTGGCGGCAGAGCTCAGATCATCGGCAAAGGCAAGCAGACCTCCATTCTTTAGTTATCATTCTCCGAAGTGATGAAACTTTCTAGGTAGGATTATTCAGTTTTCATTTTTAGATTAAACTTAAATCCCATAGATGAATCCAAGCATGTATTCAATTATCATACGGGTATGCATTCTAAAATGGAAAAAATCAGTAGCTTCAAGTCCTTGTGTAAATTGGTTCTGATAGAATAGAACTGCTTTATTTTCCATCATGCTATCTTCTTCAAGCCAAGCTCCATTTCTGTTTTTAATTCTCTTAACTTGCAATCTCTTCCTCCTTCTCTTCACAAGATTATGAAAAAATATGGTATCTCTATCTCCTTCTGAGAACCAGGTAAGGCCAATCTTTTTCCTCCATTATTCTTTCTCAATAGTGTAAGTATTGCTTTAGTTTTACCCATGCTTGTTTAAGCACGATTCTATTTTCTGGGGAGATGTCTTCTTCAAATACTTGTTTCTTTATTTTTACTATCTCTTTTCTGATACTCAACTATTTGAAGATATCACCAAAAGTGGCCTTACCCCAAGTGGATAAGACTTTTTTTATATGTGTAAGTTTAAGCTTGAACTTTTAAAAACAATTCCCAGCTTCCTCTGTCTTCCAGTTTTCCTTTACAATATTAAGGAAAATATCTTGCTCAATCCAAAATTTAAGGAACTTGAAAGATTTTTTAATGCCCTATTGTGATTTTCCATTATGAAAAATAGAGGAGCACGGTCAGAACATGTTCTAGCAAGATGCTCCACTTCAACTTCTGAAAACCAAGATTGTAATTCCTGGTTAATTACAATCCTTTCAAACCTTTTAATTATACAATCTGCCCATGCTCTACCATTCCACCTTGTCAATGAGCTTATCTTGAAGCAGACTTCTTCTAGATCACTTGAGTTGATGAAGAAAGCAAAGTTTTCACATTCCTGAGGGGTAACAGAAAATCCCTCTAACTTCTCCTCCTCATTAAGAATGACATTGAAATTTCCTCCACTAACCAAGGAGTGTGCATGTTAACTGCAAGTTGATAAATACTATCTCACAATGTTAGTCTTGCAACTTTATTACATTTAGCATACTAGAGTAGTGAGGTAGTCTGCGCTCCTGAAAGAATAACTTTAGATTGATTTGTTATTTTGTATCTTCAATGACTTCCACCTCTATGTTATCATCCACAAAAAAAATGAGATCTTACTAGTGCAATTGGTCCTTGCATAGTTCATTCCTAACCTTTTTTTGTACCTTTGATTATGTCTACCTTATTGGAAAGGTTCCTGATGTGAGACTAAAAGTCATGATTTTACGCTATAGTTTGTTTCACATTTTACTTATTTTAATATATTTTTGAGCTTACTTTATGTTAAATACGCTTACGTAGCTTGTCTTAGTGTGTAGAATGAATAATGATAAAATTTGCATGGATTTGAAGCATAATGGAGTGATATTGGAACTTTGAACTCTGAGTAGGAGCTGAGAATGATGATCTGAAGCATGTCCATGAATAGTAGATCTAGACGAAGGTTTAACAGAGGTAAAATGAGAAAAAAAAGTGAAAAACACATTACAGAAGGGCCCTAGGCACCCTTATAGTGCATGTGGGGAAAACGAGCAAGGGTTGGCCAAATGGCCTATTGTGCTACATAGGGCATCCCATAGTGCGAATTTGGACTATTTTCTTCCAATTCGTTTCTAAAAATGAAATCTGACCTGGAACCCCCAAAACCCCTATATGTACTATCCTTTGGCGATTTTTGGAGGAGAGAAGAGAGAGAGAAAGAGAACTGATTTTAGACAAACACTTGACCTAGGAAAAGTTTGGAGCTGACGTAGAGGCCAAAGAATATTGATTTTATCCTTTCTTCTCCATTATTTATGTATTTTTACGCTTTCATTAAGATTATTTCTTTAAAATTAATATGATATAAATTTTATAAAATAATCACCCAAGCCATATCGTTGATACCCCTTGACTAATTGAGGAAATTCGTCGTAATGGAAGAGAATTGACATATTGTTGCATTACTATATGGCTATTTTCCATACTTTACAACATGTTGTAGTTCCCCGCTCCTTATGTATTGATATCTGATATCCTTTTTGCAGGGGTGGCTCTAGGGTGAGTGATGATGCATAGTTACTACGGTACTATGCTTTATTTTGATGATTTGGCAAACTTGCCGAGGGACCAGATGAGGGACCAGACACGCACCAGACCGATCTCAGGAGAACATGGGAATCAAGATCTCAGGGGGAACAAGTTGTATAATTGAAATGATCATTCAATTGGGAATGCTCATTCAAGAGGAACTATCTCTTAGAGAAATCTTATTCTCATAGGGATCAGATGAGGGACAAGGTACACGCACCAGGCCGATTCATACGAGTTAACTCTCACAGTTGTCCATAGTTGTAAAGATGCTGCCAACCATGACAGAGTTGCAGAAAAGCTGCTAAGGTCTCTTATTTGGTAAGGACCAGATGAGGGACCAGGTACGTATACCAGGCTAATCTATTTATCTGAGTAAACTCTCACGGTTGTAAAGATATAAGATAAAGTATTCATTCAAAGGGAATTGATGAAACTACTGTGGTTATGTTCTGATGATTAACAAACTTGATGAGGGACCAAGTACACATCAGGTCTATCTCTCTCACACAGTCAACCCATACAGCTGTAAAGCTGCTGCCACTGTGAAGTGCCAGTACTGCAGCAGAACTACTATGGTCCTTTCTATTGTCCAATGGACAAGGTTTCAAGGGTTTCCCTTCCATTTGCTACACATATATACATCATTATGTGGGAGGAAAACCTAGTTTTTGCACATTCTAAAAGTGGTTCAGATGATGATGCTAATTTGAGGCTCAGGAAAGTAGGACATGCCAGCTCATCTCTCCTACAGAATCTGATCTCAAAGGACATGGTCCTCTAGTGAATGAAATAATGCATCAAGACATCATTGAATCTTTGCTCTTCTAGAAGGCAAGTAGACTCGGTATCATGTTCAATATTGGAGATAATTCTGATTTGGTTGAATGTGCAACTATGTCGGGTACTTGGTAGATAAAGAGAACATGTGACTAGTGACTCATTTCCTTGAATCTTCCAGGATATCATGGAGGACCGGGTACCTGAAAGTTTCACAAATGCACTAAGAAAGGTACAGTTTGGACAAAATCATCTCCTTCATTTAAATCTTCCTCCAGTGGCTATAATCAGACTGCAGGTATCCAGGTGAGAGTTTATTGACTATGTATAACACAACTTTATACCATTGTAGGTATGCATGCATGGCAAGATGGGAGAAAATAAAAAGTGGAGATCATCTAGGAAGCTCAAAGTATGTGCTCAAAAGTTCAGAAGAGGGACCAGGTTCCTCTTCACAGGTTAGTACCACTAACTACACTCATAAAAGCTTTGAATTATCTTGAAATGCTACATAGATTTCCTTTTTCTTTTCCACTCTTCTGTAACATTATTATGTCATTTGAAACTCTATTTTCATCTCATTTCCTTGACATGACACATTGATTCTTCTCCTCGTAAGGCATAATCCTAATCGTTTTTTCATTTTACCACATCTTCAAAAGGACAACTGAAAATTCCTTGAAACCCTTGGTCTGATAGTTCTTTCTTAACTCCCTTTACTAAACCCCACTCTTCTTCCTAATCCACTTTCTAAGAACTTTGGATCCTTCGTAGACTTATCCATAATTTTGCTTTAAGTAAAGGTTCTGATGAAAGGATCAGGTCACTCGACAAAGTCCACTGGAGGTTGGTAAGAATGTATAAGAAAGTGAAGAATTAATATTGTGCAAAAAATTGCACACAATTAGGGACCTGGTTCCTCTACTGTGTCTAGACAAACAAAAGAGTGAAATTCGATATTGATGTCTGAGAGTTTGGATGAGCAGTTGTTTGAGGGAGGTTTGCTGAGAAAAAAAAGGAAGTCGAGATTCAAAAGAAAGATGGATATTGATGTTTACGTAGGGATCAGTTATCCTACTGAGTCATCAAAGTAGAAAGTGTCTTCAAAGAAATTCACTCATAAAAAAGAAGGATTCTGAAAAAAAAAAAAACAAAAAAAGTGTGCTTTGTGGTGGAGTGTTTGATCTTGAGTTGGCTAAATTGCATGCAAGCTTCCTCCAAATTCGATGGGGGAACCAGGTGCCCTGATGGATCCTCATCAGGAATGAGCTTCTCAAAAGGTGAAGTATCTCAATTGCAAATCAAAGTTGGGGACCTGAACCAAAAGTTGGTTCAAGTTCTTGAAGATACAACTGCTCTTAAGATACAAATGTCTTGAATCAACTCTTATCATGTCTTCCTTTCCAATGTTTGTTCCTATCATCCATATTTTGCCTAAGCTTTATTTCAGACCCTATATGGAAACTTAAGAGTTCTCTCCTTTTATGTATGCTTTTAATGGTATTAATAGAACTTTGCACATCTTGTTGTTGCCTATAGCTTTGTTTCTTCTCTATTATTTTTTCTCATGTTAGTGTTGCCCCAGTGGCCATGTGTTAACTTATGTTGATTCTCTCTTTTACTTAGTTTACTATTTGGTCTTTTTTATGATGCCAAAGAGGGGGAAGATTTTGGTGAAAGGGGAACTAATAGTGATAGAGAAAACTGGTGAAGAGACCTGGTACCTGAGAGAATAATGTAGTAAGGGGAGCTGATCAATGATGACAAGGGGAAACATGAATGAGTGCTAGTGTCAGGGGGAACATCAAACCTGATCCACTACTGGCTTAAGGTTTTCATCATCAAAAAAGGAGAAAATGTTATATTTGTGGTTTTGATGATTGACAAACTTATTCTTGATTCTGATGAATGACAAGCTCATAAAGGGACCAAAAAAGACATGAAATATTGTTATATGGAGATGCTGGTTATAAGGGGAACTAATAAGATAGATGCTGGTGATAAAGGGAATTGATAAGGGACCTGATACTCCTAGTTGGTCCTAGCTAGTAGGAGAAACTAAAGAAGGGATAAATGCTGTTGATAATAGAAAAACTCTCTGAATCTGCTGCTATATTGGTTAACGGGTTGTCATCATCAAAAAAGGAAAAAATAATGTACATGTGGTTTTGATGATTGACAAAACTCGTGAAGGGACCTGGTACCAGATATGTTACCTATAGAATTTGATCCATTACTCAAGTCAACTGTGTGAGAATCTGCTCCTTAGAGGGATCATGTTTCATAGTGACCAGGTTCATATTATGGATGTACTCATAACCTTGTAAACTGGTAACTTCTGAAGGGGATTTCTCCTGATTCAAATATGTCAGGTGATATGTGACATGGAAGCATTGAACTGGCACATAGGACATCTGTTCCTAATCATTGAAAAACTTCTTAAAGAGACCCGGTACTTGAAATATATGAGTACGTGGTCAAATGGTGTCTGACAATACTGCATGAGTGTGTATGGATATCTTTTGGGCAAATCTGATACTCAAGAAAAACTTGATTTATGTGTTTGTCATTATCAAAAAGGGAGAAAGTGATGTAGCATAGACATTGAAGTACTATGCCTTGTTTAGATGATTTGACAAACCTGTTAAGGGACCAGATATGCTGCCTAAAGAACTCGATCCATTTCTCAGAGTCAACTGTATGAGAATATGGTCCTTAGGGGAAATTTACTTCATGTGTTTGCCATCATCAAAAAGGGGAAATTGATGATGCATAGTTACTATAGTATTATGCTTTATTTTGATGATTTGACAAACCTGTCGAGAGACCAGATGAGGGACCAGACATGCACCAGGCTGATCTCAGGAGAACATGAGAATCAAGATCTCAGGGGGAACAAGTTGTATAATTGAAATGATCATTCAAGAGGAACTATCTCTCAGAGAAATCTTATTCACATAGGAATCAGATGAGTGACAAGGTACACGCACTAGGCCATCCATACGAGTTAACTCTCACAGATGTCCACAGTTGTAAAGATGCTGTCAATCGTGATAGACCTGCAAAAAAGCTGCTAAGGTCTCTTATCTGGTAAGGACCAGATGAGGGACCAGGTACGTTCACCAGGCTAATCCATTTATCTGAGTAAACTCTCACGGCTATAAATATATAAGAGAAAGTATTCATTCAAAGGGAAATTGATGAAACTACTGTGGTTATGTTCTGATGATTGACAAACCTGATGAGGGACCAGTTACAGGGACCTATATATCAGGTCCCTCTCTCTCATACAGTCAACCCATACAACTGTAAAGTTGCTGCTACTGCTGCCATTGTATAGTGCCAGTACTGCAGCAGAACTGTTGCGGTCCTTTCTCTTGTCCAATGGCCAAGGTTTCAAGGTTTTCCCTCCTATTTGCTCTATATATACATCATTATGTGAGAGGAAAACCTAGCTTTTGCACATCCTAAAATTCACATTCTCTCAGCAAA
This sequence comes from Jaltomata sinuosa, assembly GCA_003996215.1. Classification (NCBI taxonomy): domain Eukaryota; kingdom Viridiplantae; phylum Streptophyta; class Magnoliopsida; order Solanales; family Solanaceae; genus Jaltomata; species Jaltomata sinuosa. The sequence continues at coordinate 208,244 of QJPP01001264.1, forward strand.
CTCAGCCTACGACAATCGCTCCTAGTTCATTGTTATTTGAGTCTTTGTACTTTGTGCTAAATTATAAATCTACTCCTATGTTATAAAGGATAGTAGATATTGAACTTATCTATATTCTTAGGTTGTGTCGCATTAACTAGAGTTAGTTAGTCGCATCAACTAAGTTTAGTCAAGTTTGGTTTTCATCTCTTGTTTGGAGTTTTCTTGGGTAGAGTTACCTAGGAGTGTCAACTAGAGGTAGTTGATAAAGAGGGATAGAGTTAGCCAATTTATGATCAATTAGAGTTAGTTGACATTGGAGACTACAATAGAGTTATTCTAGTGTTGCTCATGTTGAGACTATCACAAGAGAATGAGGTTAAGAGGTTAACCATAGGATTACGAGAATGAGTCTGTAATCAAATCATTTCTCTTGTTTTAGTGAATTGTTATTGGTGAAAATCCTACGAGGTAGGTCGTGATTTTTTCCTCCCTTGAGCAAGGAGGTTTTCACGTAAACATCATGTGTTCCTTACCTTCTTTATTATTGTGTTTTACCTTCTGTCCGTAGTTGTTATATTCTATCAAGGACCTGGTCCTTTGACTGGTGATTGACGCATACAAGCCAACAGTGAGGTTAGTAAAGCATTTGCTTTAGGCCCCAAAAAAATTTTAATAGTGAATTTTATGATTTTAATTTCACTTAAAACAATATTAAATATTTTAAAAAGAAAATCTACAAAATTAAAATTAAAAAAAAAAGAAAGAAAAACTATTTGCTTTTTATCAGAAATATTTTAGAAATTTGAATTAAACAACTCAAATTTTCACATTAATAAATAAATTTTTTTACAACAACATCCAATGTAATGTATTCCAAATAAATGACTAACATCTTATGAACTAGAATTAATTTTACCTTTATAAATGAAAATGTTACTATCTGAAGTTGAATGCTCAATCCTTACTTAGCCTATCCTTTCAGATTTCAGAATACTATACTAAAAATAAGTAGTAAACAAAAAAATAACTCTAAAATTAATATTATTTTTGTGTATATGTGTATATATTTAAGACTTCTTATTAAAATTTAGTTTTAGGCCATTAATTTTATTGAGACGTCCTTGCCTTTTTGCTAATAATAACACCGACAATAAGATATTTGATATCAAAAGAAAAAAAGAGACTATAATTAAGTTCGAATGGTAATGCATCTTAGGCTTACCTATATTTTGATCTCTCCAAATATAAAAATACGATCACTCTTAGGAATTCAACAAGTAAATACCATTTATAAATACATCAAAAGGAGCTAGAATGAATCGAAGGTGGAAATGGTCCCAGTCTAACAAATGGGAAGGTTGGAATGAAATTCAAATGACAAGTCACAAAAGAAAATAGATATTTGTTCTTCGAATCTCATACAGTACTCTGCTTTTTCAAATCTCCTCAGATTCCATGGACATAATTCTTGGGTTGAACCTTCATTGCTACTTGACAAAATACACCGTATTAGAATAGCCAAAAATATTAATTATATTAGACTAGCTACAATGAGAAAGGCAAAATTATATGTTATGCAAGAGTGGGACAAACTGATTTAGTTATCTGAAATATGAAAATATCTTGTTGCTTCTACCAACGGCCGATGATCATAAATTAAGGACTAAGATAAAACTCTTTTGGGATACATTCAAGATTGCATCTTACTTTATCATACTCTCTGACATTAGTCATACATCATTTTTTCAATCTGATTGAATGCCAACTATTAGAATAAGAACTACATATTTGTAACTATAACTCGAAAGGAGTTTGCGATACCACTCAGTCCCACAGACAATTTGATTCAATTTTCGTGATGTTATTAATGGAATTAACTCGTCAATAATAAATATCAATTGAATCATTCACAAATAAGCTAGAAGTAGGCCTTTCTGTGTCAATTATAAACAAACAAGAAGAGCACATCAAGTGTCAGGAACATGACTTAATATAATGATATTTTAGTTCAGGACAATATGTAATTTTGCACTACCACATTAATAAAGGTTTCCATTGGGAATTCACGAACAAGAATCTTCACAAGAAAAAATGACCAAAATGGTCCTTAAGTTTAACTGTTGGATTATTCCAGTCTCTTAAATTTCACGCTGAACACAACAAAGTTCTTTAAGTTTGAAATTTTAGTCACTTTGTCTCTAAGTGAATGGAAATTTTAACTTTAACAGAAGGCTATAGTCACTTGATTTGCATGAGACAATTTGCACATGTAAATGAATTTGCTTTTTCTTCAAAACATTTTGCATTTTTCTCCTTCCATATACTACTTTTCCAAATATATTTTTATAAGAAAACTCACAGTCACTACCCCACGAGTGCGTACAAGGTAAACTCCACTTCAGTAGGGTAGACCGCGAACCACACAGGAGTGATAAACCGCACTAGACTAATTTCTAAATCTTCCTTGCATATTTTCTTGAAACATACAGGAGTATTTTAATTATTTTTAATCTTGACCACTATGAAGTTTTTTTTGTATAGTGAAAAAGTCACCTATACTGGATTCTTTTCCTTCCCTAAATCACAAATTTTAGTTTGTTAGATATCAAACCTAAGAAAGAAATTTATCACAAATTACTTAAATCTGCAAAATAATGAGATACTTTGTTTCATGATCTTCATCTAGTCCTCTCTTGCCCTTACAATATTAAAACAATAGCTTACGGGGAAAGGGAATTTTAGAACAATACTGATTCTATCACCGCTCAATTGAACACAACTCATAATAACGTAATGAGACAACCAATTTTTGCATGTTAGGACTTAAGAAAATCTTATCTAGCTTCTTAGAGTTCAAAGACTTGTCTTTTTTTTTAGAGAAAAGAAGAGTTAGAGTGAGCACCGTACAAGGTTCAAAAGACTTCATAACTGTAATCCTTTTAAAAAAGGAACGGTCTTAGACTTTTAAGACTTTCTTAAGACAAGTCATATTGTTTTGCCTTTCAACAGCATCCTAGAAGTGAACCAAACTTATTAGCTTAGGTTACCGACCCTTACAACAAGCAAAATGAGGGCCTCACAGATTCTGATTGTTAAAATTAGGCTAATAGGGCTCCTTTGAATGACGTTATGAACCTAACAAAGACTCAAGAGAGACTTGACACAGTCAAGATTACAAGTTATGGTATAAACATGATCTTTTCAAGAACTTGATCCTTTATAGAAATTAAAGAGTAGCTTTAAAGAAATTCAACTAGTTCCTTTCTAATCTCTAAAATGACATATGGAAATCAAATAGAGTTTCCTTTAGGGATTTATGACTATTGACCTTAACAAATGAGCTTATGGGGTGGGAAAACAAGTCATTGACAAATTCTATCCTATCATAAAGTTCTATTTCTTTGATAATAACTACAGAGTCATCCCAAATGGCTGTTGGGGTTATGGGTCTTTTTCCCTTCCTATGTGGATAAATAAAACCCAATTTGGATCAACCCACTTTTTTCCATAGGCCCAGTTCTATGGGGCATATACCTTTTTAGGTATTATTTCATCATCCATATAAGAGTTTTCAGCAGCCACATATAGAGAAAAAGTGTAGATTTTCGCATCTAATTTCAGCCCTAAACCAACTTCAAATCGCGATTCCCGCTTCATTTCTTATCCGATTGAGCTAATTTTTGGATAACTTGTTCTTCTCATCTCAATATTTGATTAGAAACTGACATAGTTGGATTTGGTGCCCCGTAGCTCCAGTTTTGCATCCGTGAACTGTAGCTGTATTTTTTGGTGCTTTGCTCCTTTTATTCTCTTGTTTTTGGTGTTGTGATTTATGTAGTGTTGCTCTTTGTTTGGCACTTCTGTGGTGGATATTTTGGAGAACATTATTGTAAATCTTGGTGATTATAGTGGAGATTTTGGTCCCGTGGTTTTTACTCTTCACACCGAAGGGGTTTTTCACGTAAATCTTGGTGTCTCGTGTGATTGGTTTATTTTGTCTTGTCGTATATCTTTTGGTTGATATACTTGCTGCCTTATTACTATTGTGCTTGGTTTGTTTGTCTTCTCTTGGTTCAAATTGAAAGAAAAAGTTTAGACTTGGGTATTCTTCCGCTGCTACCCTGTCGTGCATTCCTTGTTAGTGCCTTGCCTTTCTCAACAAAGTGGTATCAGAGCTTTGGTTGTTGTTGATAGTCAATTTGAATGATGGAGACAAATATGAGAAAGATGGTGTGTTTGAATGGTAGTAATTATCATATTTGGAAAGGCAAGATGAAAGATCTTTTATTTGTCAAGAAGATGCACTTACCTGTGTTTTCTTCTAACAACCCTGAATTTATGAATGATGAGGATTGGGAATTTGAGCATCTGCAAGTTTGTGGCTATATCAGACAATGGGTTGAAGATAATGTTAGAAATTATATTGTGAATGAGACACATGCCAGAAGTTTGTGGGATAATCTTGAGACACTTTGTACTTCGAAGACTGGAAACAACAAGTTATTCCTGCTGAAACAATTGATGAATATCAGGTACAAAGAGGGTAGTCCTATTTCTGATCATATAAATGATTTTCAGGGTGTCCTTGACCAGCTGTCCGGAATGGGTGTAAAGTTTGATGAAGAAATTCAGGGACTTTGGCTTCTCAATACTCTGCCAGACTCTTGGGACACTCTTCGAGTTTCTTTGACTAATTATGCTCTCAGTGGGGTTGTAACTATGGAATATGCTAAGAGTGGTGTCTTGAATGAAGAGATGAGAAGAAGATCACATGCCTCATCTTCTTCAGCTTCACACTCCGATATTTTGGTTACTGAAGATAGGGGGAGAAATAAGTTCAGAGATCATAATGATAGAGGTACAAGTAGAAACAAGTCAAAGTCCAGATACAAGAATATTACATGTGACTATTTCCACAAGAATGGACATATTATGAAATATTATCACAAGCACAAGAGAGATATGAGACGACAAAAAAAAGAAGGCGATAATGAGAATTGTGTTGCTGTTGTTGCTAATGATGATCTTCTTGTTGCTTGTGGTGAGAATGCCATTAATCTTGTTCGTGATGAGTCTAGCTGGTTTGTGGATTCTGGTGCTACTTCTCATGTCACACCCAAGAAGGAATTATTTTCTTCTTATACTCCAGGTAATTTTGGGATGTTGAAGATGGGTAATAATGATGAAGTTGAAGTTCTTGGCATTGGAATAATTTGTTTAGAAAGTAACAATGGTTTGAGATTAGTTCTCAACAATGTCAAGCATGCTCCAGATGTTTGCCTGAATTTAATCTCTGTGGGGAACCTTGATGATGAGGGTTATGTTAACACCCTTGGTGCTGGCCAGTAGAAGCTTACTAGAGGTTCAATGGTTGTGGCTCGTGGTGATAAGTTGTATAACTTGTACGTATTTCAGGGCTCCATCTCTAGAGGCACAGTAAACTTGGTGGAGAATGATACTTCATCAGAATTATGGCATAGAAGGCTGAGTCATATGAGTGAGAAGGGGATTGACAATTTGGCTAAGAAAAATTTACTTTCTGGAGTGAAACAAGCAAAGTTGAAGAAATGTGTTTATTGCTTAGCCGGTAAACAGAAAAGAGTTTCTTTTCAGAGTCATCCGCCTTCAAGAAAGCTTGATTTGCTGGAGTTGGTACATTCTGATTTGTGTGGTCCTTTTAAGGTAAGGTCTCATGGTGATGTAGTTTACTTTGTGGCTTTTATTGATGATCATTCTCGCAAACTTTGAGTATTTCCTTTGAAGTTCAAGGATCAGGTACTTGATGTGTTCAAGGGTTTTCAGGCCTTGGTTGAGAGACAGACAGGGAAGAAATTGAAATGCATCCGCTCAGATAATGATGGTGAGTATGTTGGTCCTTTTGATAGATATTGCAGAGAGAAGGGTATTCAGCATCAGAAAACTCCTCCAAAGACTCCTCAGTTAAATGGTTTACAAACTCTAGTTGAGAGAGTTAGATGTATGCTTTTAGATGCTAAGCTGTCAGATTCCTTTCGAGCAGAAACACTTAATACTGTTGCTTATGTTATCAATTTATCTCCTGCTGTTGCTTTGAATAGTGATGTCCCTGACAGAGTTTGGTCTTGTAAGAATGTTTCTTATGATCATCTTAGAGTCTTTGGGTGTAAAACTTTTGTTCATGTTCCTAAGGATGAAAGGTCAAAGCTGGATGTTAAAACTAGGCAGTGTATCTTCAATGGTTATGGTCAAGATGAATTTGACTATCGTTTCTATGATCCAGTTGAGAAGAAATTTGTTAGAAGCCATGATGTTGTGTTCTTTGAAGACCAAACAATTGAAGATTTTGACAAAATTGAGAAGGTTGATCCTCAGATAAGTGAGAGCCTAGTTGAGGTTGATCCAGTTCCTTTGACTACTGCACCTGAAGAAAATCTTCATAATAATGAAAATTAAGTTGATAATGAAGATGATGATCATATTCAGAATGACCAGGATGTTGTTGATGCTCCAGTGCAAGAGGCAACCAATTGCTATTGATGCTCCAGAGAGTTCTCTCAGAAGATCTACTAGAGAGAAACTACATTCATCTCGTTATTCTCCCAATGAGTATGTACTCTTGACTAATGGGGGAGAACCTGAGAGTCTTAATGAGGCCATGGATAGTGAAGAAAAAGAAAGGTGATTTGATGCTATGGAAGATGAGAGTAAATCCTTACATGATAATCATACCTTTGATTTAGTTAAGTTACCTAAAGACAGAAAGCTTTGAAAAACAGGTGGATTTTCAGGGTGAAACATGAAGATGGCAATTCAGTTCCACGGTACAAAGCTAGATTAGTTGTGAAGGGTTTTAACCAGAAAAAGGGAGTTGATTTTGATGAGATATTCTCTACAGTTGTGAAGATGTCATCCATTCGTATTGGTGCAGCCGGAAGGTTTAGAAGTCAAGGAAAAAGAGAATTATGTTTGTAAATTGAAGAAGAACTTGTATGGCTTGAAACAAGCTCCAAGACAGTGGTACAGGAAGTTTGGTTCTTTTATGAGTCAGCAGGGCTTCAAGAAGACTTCTTCAGATCATTGTATTTTTGTGCAAAAATTCTCTGATGGTGACTTTATTATTGTGTTGCTTTATGTTGATGACATGCTTGTTGTTGGTCATAATGCTTGCAGGATTCAAAAGTTGAAGCAAAAATTGAGTAAGTCTTTTGCTATGAAAGACTTAGGACCAGCAAGGCAGATTCTTGGCATGCAGATTTTCCGTGATAGAAAGGCCAAGAAGTTGTGGTTATCACAAGATAAGTACATTCAGAAATACTTCGAAGGTTCAACATAAATAAGGCTAAGGTTGTCAGTACACCTTTAGCTATGCACTTCAAGTTGAGCACGAAAGAGTGTTCTTCCAGTAATGATGAGAAGGAAGATATGAAGAAAGTTCCTTATGCTTCAGCTGTTGGTAGTTTAATGTATGCAATGATTTGTACAAGACCAGATATTGCTCATGTTATTGGTATTGTTAGCCGTTTTCTTTCTAATCCGGGAAGAGAACATTGAAATGCTGTGAAGTGGATTATGAGATATATTTGTGGCACTTCTAGTCTGAGTTTGTGTTTTGGTACAGGGAAGCCTATTCTTTGTGGTTATGCTGATTCAGACATGGCTGGTAATATTGATACTCGCAAGTCTACTTTAGGGTACTTGGTTACTTTTGCAGGGGGAGCTGTGTCTTGGCAATCTAAGTTGCAAAAATGTGTTGCTCTATCTACTACAGAAGCTGAGCTTATTGCTGCCATTGAAGCTTGTAAAGAGTTGATATGGATGAAGAGATTCTTGGGTGAACTTGGTTGTGCTCAAGAGAGGTATGTGCTTTATTGCGACAGTCAAAGTGCTATACATCTTGGCAAGAATTCTACATTTCATGGTCGGTCTAAACACATTGATGTGAGATACCATTGGATTCGTGATGTGTTGAATTCTAAGTTGCTTGAACTTAAAAAGATTCATACGGATGATAATAGTTCCGACATGATGACTAAAACTTTACCAAGAGGGAAGTTTGAAGATTGTTTCATGATCGCCGGGATGGCGGTCTCCTCCACATAGTTGTGAGGGGGAGAATTGTTGGGGTTATGGGTCTTTTTCTCTTTCTATGTGGATAAATAAAGCCCAATTTGGATCAACCCACTTTTACCCATAGGCCCAATTTTATGAGGCATATATATAGACCTTTTTAGGTATTATTTCATCATCCACATAAGAGTTTTCAGCAGCCACATATAGAGAAAAAGTGCAGATTTTCGCATCTAATTTCAGCCCTAAATTGCCAACTTCAAATCGCGATTTCCGCTTTATTTCTTATCCGATTGAGCTAATTTTTGAATAACTTGTTCCTCTCATCTCAATATTTGATTAGGAACTTACAGAGTTGGATTTGGTGCCCCGTAGCTCCAGTTTTGCATCCGTAAACATTAGCTATATTTTTGGTGCTTTAGCTCCTTTTATTCTCTTGTTTTTGGTGTTGTGATTTATGTAGTGTTGCTCGTTGTTTGGCACTTCTTTGGTGGCCATTTTGGAGAACATTATTATAACTCTTGGTGATTATAGTGAAGATTTTGGTCCCGTGATTTTTACTCTTCACACCGAAGGAGTTTTCACGTAAATCTTGGTGTCTCGTGTGATTGGTTTATTTTGTCTTGTCGTATTTCTTTTGGTTGTTATACTTTCTGCCTTATTAACATTGTGCTTTGTTTGTTTATCTTCTCTTGGTTCAAATTGAAAGAAAAAATTTAGACTTGGGTATTCTTCCGCTGCTACCCTGTCGTGCATTCTTTGTTAGTGCCTTGCCTTTGCGAACAATGGCACCCCATAGGTATTACATTGTATTATAAACTAAAGAGGTATTAGAGGATGATCGATCAATTCAAATCACTCATACTAGGCATCCAATCAAGAGAGATAATGAAAGAAAAACTTCAGAAAGACTTCAAGGTTTTGCTACTTCAGGCCATCAAACTGAAGATAACCCAAAAATAAACAATTAAGAAGTACCTGACAGAGTTTGGTCTGGTAAGAATGTTTCTTATGATCATCTTAGAGTCTTTGGGTGTAAAACTTTTGTTCATGTTCTTAAGGATGAAAGGTCAAAGCTGGATGTTAAAACTAGGCAGTGTATCTTCAATGGTTATGGTCAAGATGAATTTGACTATCGTTTCTATGATTCAGTTGAGAAGAAATTTGTTAGAAGCCATGATGTTGTGTTCTTTGAAGACCAAACAATTGAAGATTTTGACAAAATTGAGAAGGTTGATCCTCAGATAAGTGAGAGCCTAGTTGAGGTTGATCCAGTTCCTTTGACTACTGCACCTGAAGAAAATCTTCATAATAATGAAAATTAAGTTGATAATGAAGATGATGATCATATTCAGAATGACCAGGATGTTGTTGATGCTCCAGTGCAAGAGGCAACCAATTGCTATTGATGCTCCAGAGAGTTCTCTCAAAAGTTCTACTAGAGAGAAACTACATTCATCTCGTTATTCTCCCAATGAGTATGTACTCTTGACTAATGGGGGAGAACCTGAGAGTCTTAATGAGGCCATGGATAGTGAAGAAAAAGAAAGGTGATTTGATGCTATGGAAGATGAGATTAAATCCTTACATGATAATCATACCTTTGATTTAGTTAAGTTACCTAAAGACAGAAAAGCTTTGAAAAACAGGTGGATTTTCAGGGTGAAACATGAAGATGGCAATCCAGTTCCACGGTACAAAGCTAGATTAGTTGTGAAGGGTTTTAACCAGAAAAAGGGAGTTGATTTTGATGAGATATTCTCTACAGTTGTGAAGATGTCATCCATTCGTATTGGTGCAGCCGGAAGGTTTAGAAGTCAAGGAAAAAGAGAATTATGTTTGTAAATTGAAGAAGAACTTGTATGGCTTGAAACAAGCTCCAAGACAGTGGTACAGGAAGTTTGGTTCTTTTATGAGTCAGCAGGGCTTCAAGAAGACTTCTTCAGATCATTGTATTTTTGTGCAAAAATTCTCTGATGGTGACTTTATTATTGTGTTGCTTTATGTTGATGACATGCTTGTTGTTGGTCATAATGCTTGCAGGATTCAAAAGTTGAAGCAAAAATTGAGTAAGTCTTTTGCTATGAAAGACTTAGGACCAGCAAGGCAGATTCTTGGCATGCAGATTTTCCGTGATAGAAAGGCCAAGAAGTTGTGGTTATCACAAGATAAGTACATTCAGAAATACTTCGAAGGTTCAACATAAATAAGGCTAAGGTTGTCAGTACACTTTTAGCTATGCACTTCAAGTTGAGCACGAAAGAGTGTTCTTCCAGTAATGATGAGAAGGAAGATATGAAGAAAGTTCCTTATGCTTCAGCTGTTGGTAGTTTAATGTATGCAATGATTTGTACAAGATCAGATATTGCTCATGTTATTGGTATTGTTAGCCGTTTTCTTTCTAATCCGGGAAGAGAACATTGAAATGCTGTGAAGTGGATTATGAGATATATTTGTGGCACTTCTAGTCTGAGTTTGTGTTTTGGTACAGGGAAGCCTATTCTTTGTGGTTATACTGATTCAGATATGGCTGGTAATATTGATACTCGCAAGTCTACTTTAGGGTACTTGGTTACTTTTGCAGGGGGAGCTGTGTCTTGGCAATCTAAGTTGCAAAAATGTGTTGCTCTATCTACTACAGAAGCTGAGCTTATTGCTGCCATTGAAGCTTGTAAAGAGTTGATATGGATGAAGAGATTCTTGGGTGAACTTGGTTGTGCTCAAGAGAGGTATGTGCTTTATTGCGACAGTCAAAGTGCTATACATCTTGGCAAGAATTCTACATTTCATGGTCGGTCTAAACACATTGATGTGAGATACCATTGGATTCGTGATGTGTTGAATTCTAAGTTGCTTGAACTTAAAAAGATTCATACGGATGATAATAGTTCCGACATGATGACTAAAACTTTACCAAGAGGGAAGTTTGAAGATTGTTTCATGATCGCCGGGATGGCGGTCTCCTCCACATAGTTGTGAGGGGGAGAATTGTTGGGGTTATGGGTCTTTTTCTCTTTCTATGTGGATAAATAAAGCCCAATTTGGATCAACCCACTTTTACCCATAGGCCCAATTTTATGAGGCATATATATAGACCTTTTTAGGTATTATTTCATCATCCACATAAGAGTTTTCAGCAGCCACATATAGAGAAAAAGTGCAGATTTTCGCATCTAATTTCAGCCCTAAATTGCCAACTTCAAATCGCGATTTCCGCTTTATTTCTTATCCGATTGAGCTAATTTTTGAATAACTTGTTCCTCTCATCTCAATATTTGATTAGGAACTTACAGAGTTGGATTTGGTGCCCCGTAGCTCCAGTTTTGCATCCGTAAACATTAGCTATATTTTTGGTGCTTTAGCTCCTTTTATTCTCTTGTTTTTGGTGTTGTGATTTATGTAGTGTTGCTCGTTGTTTGGCACTTCTTTGGTGGCCATTTTGGAGAACATTATTATAACTCTTGGTGATTATAGTGAAGATTTTGGTCCCGTGATTTTTACTCTTCACACCGAAGGAGTTTTCACGTAAATCTTGGTGTCTCGTGTGATTGGTTTATTTTGTCTTGTCGTATTTCTTTTGGTTGATATACTTTCTGCCTTATTAACATTGTGCTTGGTTTGTTTATCTTCTCTTGGTTCAAATTGAAAGAAAAAATTTAGACTTGGGTATTCTTCCGCTGCTACCCTGTCGTGCATTCTTTGTTAGTGCCTTGCCTTTCCGAACAATGGCACCCCATAGGTATTACTTTGTATTATAAACTAAAGAGGTATTAGAGGATGATCGATCAATTCAAATCACTCATACTAGGCATCCAATCAAGAGAGATAATGAAAGAAAAACTTCAGAAAGACTTCAAGGTTTTGCTACTTCAGGCCATCAAACTGAAGATAACCCAAAAATAAACAATTAACATGATCTCATGTAAACTCTAGACTAGAAAAAGGCTTTAAAACACTGTCTTTGAAACTTTGGTTTCCAGGAATCACATATGGAGGCTTTAAAAAACAGTAAAGGGAAAAATAAAAGTTTAAAATCAAAGATTATGAGATAGAAAATATCAGTACTTTCATGAGCATACTTCTCTTAACATGTGATAAGATCTCAATTAGGGAGACTTATCTGTTCACTTTTACGTTTAATAAAATATCTTATCTTTTCAAAGGGTTGTCTTTCACCATACACATCTTATCATAAAGAATCACAACCTTTCAAGTGACATTTTTCACGAAATTAAAAATCACGACCTTTATTTAAAAGACATATGAACAATCATCACTTCACTAATTCAATCAACTAGTATTTACTAAGATAAAACTAATTACGTAAAAAAATTTACTAACTAGCATATCAATATCCATCAAAGACATATCATGGGCTGATATAATACACTAATGTCAATAAACTAGCATTTTCTGATTTTATCAGAAATTAATATCCTTTACTATTGGTGGCATATTCTATAAAAACACAATCAACAGTTTTCAAACCTATTTTACCCTTTTGGGTTTAGAAACTTGAATTTTAGCTATACACCCCCACACTTTGAAGTATTTTAAGTTAGGTTTTCTTTCTTTTTATTTTTCGTATGGAATAGATTGTGTTTTTCCATGGACACTCGATTGAGTATTCGGTTAGCCGTAAGGATTGCTTCCTCCCACAAGTTCAGTGATAAAGCAGAACTTATTAACAAATACTAATCCTTATTAATAATTAATCAATCATCATTTTTATCGACCAACAAAGGTGGGTAGCCTTTCACTAACATTCATGTCTACACAAGTAATTATATTTTAATAGACACATCTTCTTATTAAAAATAATGACATTTTAAATGACACTCTTTCATGAAAGAACACAACTCTTTTGAATAAGTATATATGTTGAATATCAATTTGGTAGCTTATAAACTAGTCATATGCTAGTTAAAATATCAACGACCACCAAATCAAATATCCTCCCAAGATTTCGTGTGTTTGGCATAATTCAAGAATGTCATTAGATTTCATATCTTATTCTTCCAAATTAAATTAGATGTTGAGTCTAATATTAACTTTATGATAAGTCAAGAACCCCCACATTTTTAGATATTATGATCTCAAGACTATTTTCAAGTATTAGTGTAAGTCTAATTCATATATGTACCTTACAACCTTGAACATAATCACATACTTCCATACATACTATCAAATAGTATATCAACTAATTTTATGACATGTAAATGGAGTATACTTTAGATCATCAAATATAAACGTCTATCCTAACATTCATAAAAACTGAATTTTATAAAATATAAAGAATAGCAAATTAAAACACGAGCAAAGCAAAGAAAGTTGAACCTGCTTTCTGATGCTTTCTTCATGATAATTGCTTCGATTTTGACCACTTTTTCACATAAAAATAAAAAATTACTTCTAATCTTCTGAAGAGGCACAACCTTTTCTTTGCGTACTTACACATATAATTATGAATCGATAAAGGGCTTCCCGATGTCTCTTATTTAAACAAAGGAGAGGTTCAATTTGCTCCAGTCAATGAAGCCATGCCAAATCTTCTTTTTAAGAAAATATATCAGCCATCGATAATTATGAAAAGATTCCATATAACACCCCAAAATTTGAACCAAATTTTAAACTTGGATTTTCTGAAAATGTTAAAGTTCCCAAGAACTACGAGCGCAGATTATGAATCATGGAAAGGATTACGATTCGTGAAAGGCACTCATGGAACCTATAATAGTAGTGTCCTAACACTGGTCTGAGTCTATGAGTGGGATTCATGAGTCGTGAATCAAACCACGGATCAAGCTGCCAACTCGTGGAACCATACCTGAGAGTTTTCTTTTCCCAGTAACCACGAGTGGGTTCTACGACTTGTAGGTGGTCCGATGAATCATGTTGTCAAGTCATGGAATCATGATCCATAGTTGATCATTTAGGCCAGGAACCACGAGAAGGAACCACGAGTCATGGTTTAGTCTACGACTCACGGACTACACTCGTGGAACTTGAAGTCGCAGTTTTAAGTTATTTTTCTGAATTAAATCCCTGGGTTATTTTGGTAATTTTCCACCCTTTTAACTCCTAAGTAAGGTCGTTTTGGATATTTTTAGTAGGATGTCATCCCTAATTAGCCTAAGTATTCTCCCAAACTCTCATTCAACTTCTAAAAGAGGAAAAGGATCTCCATTCTTCCAAGCTCCAAGCTAAGGATTCCACCTTCAAGTCCCCATCCCTCTCATCCTAGATTAAGAAAGCTTCAATTCAGGTATGTGGGTATTCAATAAGGGATTCTTTATCCCTTATGCCCAACACTTCCAATTTTTATATGAATTTTCATGAATTTCAAATTAGGGTTCTTACCCAATTCTCATGGACTTTTCTATAAACTATTTTCTCATGATTCTACTATGAAATCTAATTCTAAATTACATGATTTTGTATGGAATTTGAAAGTGAATTCATGCTTCATGAATTGAAGGCTTAGTCTAGCCAATTTTGTATGCATGAATTGATTTAAGTAAATTAGCCTATTTTATAGCATGACCTCATGAATTTCAAGTAATTGCATGCCTAGTTCCTATGTTTTATGAAAGTGCATATGGATGAAATTGAACTAGTCTTCCATGCAAGCTTTTAAGTTATGAATCATTAAAAAATATAAGACACCCGATGTGCCATTAATACTCATGAATAATTTTCTAAAAACAAGGTTCGTGAGTATTATAAAGATCCGGGTTATGAACATGTTTATGAATAAGATTTAATATCTAGATGTGTCACATGTATGTGAGCCTTATATTATTTTTTTAGAGTAGTATTTAGCACCAAGCGTTGAGGGTTCTAGATAATCCAAGTCCAAAATTACATTGTCATTGTAGGTTGCTCTCTGTAGCTTATGACAGGATCCTTATGACATGGTTCTAACCTTGGCCAATTAGGATAACTTTTATCAGTGTGAGTGCATGACACTGGACTCTATGTAGCTCATCATGGTTTAATGTAGGTTAAGATAAACTCCAGTATAAATATTTCAAGCTATAAAGTTATATGATATCCTATTTTGAAGTTTGACTTCTATTTCATGTCTTATGCTCAAACTACTATGTTTTACACATGTTTTATCTTAGTACGCATGAACTCAGTTTTAAGCATGTTTTAAGTATGTTTTACTATGTTATTGCATAAACTCACATACTCATTACATTTTATAGTACTGACGCATATTATTATATTGCATTGTATTACAATGTAGATTTAGGCTCCCGTTCTCAGGCTCGTGGCTAGAGACTGATGGCTATCTAGTATTGATTGGTGAGTCCTCATCTTTTTAGGACTAGTATGATTCCTAGTTAGTAGACTCCTTTATTTCAGTACTTAGAGTTAGCTGGGGTCTTGTCCCAGCAACTCATTATGCCTTATGTAGAGGCTTTTCGGTAATAGTTGGATATTCGGGATTACATGTTTCAGATTATAGTATTTCTAGATCTTTATGTTTATGTTGAGTTAGTGTGCTTACCCTTTTTTATGCTTCCGCTATTGTTATACATGTTATATTATGTCATGCTAAAGCCAAGGGTTAACTTGGAATCACTTGTGGTCCCGAGTCTCGTGTTACATCTAGGGGGTAGCCCCGGGGCATGACAAACTTGGTATTAGAGCATCAGGTTCAAGAGTTCTAGGGTATCTAAAATCCGCATCAAGTAGAGTCTCCTTCATGGGTTTGAAGTGCGCCACACTTATGAGAGGGAAACTACGATATATTTTAGGAAAAATTTCACTTCTTTCATGATCAATATCATGCGATAAAGTTTAACTCTATTACTCATCTAATATAATCTTTATGCATTGCAGATTTTACCTCTTCATATTCCATGCCTCGCCGAGCCAACTCCCCAAATGCTAATCCTTTGATTCCGGACCACGAGGTCACTAATGTAGATTTCTGGAACGCCAATCAAATATTAGCTCATGCAATGGCCAACCATGCTAATCCTCCAACACCTATTCTTGCTAACCCACATGGTGGGGTAGTTGCTGCTAGAGTTTGAGACTTCATTCGTATAAACCCGCCTGAGTTCTTGGGTTCTAAGGTTGGTGAGGATTAACAAAATTTCATGGACGAGATGAAGAAGATTTTGGAAGTGATGCAAGTTATCGGTGTGGATGGTGTTGAGCTAGATTTCTATCAACTCAAAGATATGGTTCACATTTGGTATACTCAGTGGAAGGATGCTAGGTCTAGGGATGCAGTCCCTATGACTTAGGAGTGCTTTGAGAGAGAGTTTCTTGATCGGTTCTTCCTTAGGGAGTTGAGGGAGGCTAAGGCCGAAGATTTCATAAATTTGAGGCAAAGATCTATGTTAGTTCAGGAATATGGATTGAGGTTTACCTAGATTTCTCGATATGCTCCTTTTACAGTGGCCGATCTGAGGGATCAGATGAGCAAGTTAATCTATGTGGTCTTTGACTTGGTGAAAAATGAGTGTAGGTCCGCTATACTTTTGGGGGACATGGATATATCTAGGCTTATGAATTATGCTCAGCAGATTGAGAGAGACATGTTGAAGGAAATAGAAAGGGAGAACAAGAGGTCTAGATCAGAGGGTTCGAGTTTTATCCATCAGAGATTTGGAGATGGGCACCATTTTTTATTTCAAAAGAAGTCATTAGGACCCGTGCCTTCATCAGCTCCTACTCAAGTCCCTAAGCTTAGGCATGATTAGTCAGGTAGAGGATCGGGTTTACAGTCTCAGGGAAGTGTTATGAAAGGGCCTTCCTACCTCATTTGCAATAAGTGCGGAAAGAATCACCCGATAGAGTGTCGTTATGGCACAGGTGGATGCTTTGGGTGTGGACCGGTTAGACACATGATTAAGGATTATCCTTCAGGCAAGAAGGGACATGGAGGTGGCAGGACTCAGTCTACTTCAGTAGCCCCAGCAGGTCATCCAGCCCAGCAGGGTGTTGCTTTTGGTTTGGGTGGTGGTCAACGCCAGAACCGTCTCTATGCTATGTCATCTTGCCAGTATTAGGAGAGTTCCCCAGATCTTGTTACTAGTATATTGCAAGTATTCTGTTTCGATGTTTATGTTTTACTAGACCTCATAGCCTTCTTATCTTTTATGACCCCTTATGTTGCTTGCAAATTTGAAGTCAGTCCTAAACAACTCTTAGAACCTTTTTGTGTTTCTACGCTTGTTGATGAATCAGTCCTGGCCAAGAGAATTTATAGAAATTATCCTATCTCAGTCCTTCATAGAGTTACTTCAGCCAATCTAGTAGAGTTAAAGATGATCAACTTTGATGTTATTCTTGGTATGGATTGATTGCCTGCATGTTATGCCTCGATTGATTATCGTACCCGAGTCGTCAGTTTCAAGTTTCCAAACAAACCTAACTTAGAGTGGCAGGGTAGTCCTCCATCCTTAAAGTATCATTTCATATCTTATCTCAAGGCTATGAAGATGATCTGTAAGGGTTATGTCTATCATATAGTTTGAGTTATGGACTCTGAGTCTAAAACCCCACCTCTCCGGTCAGTTGCTATAGTAAATAAGTTTCCAGAAGTGTTTCTCAAGGATCTGCCCAGAGTCCCTCCCGAGCGAGAGATTGACTTTGGGATAGACCTTCTCCCAGATATGTAGCCTATATTTATTCCTTCTTATAGAATAGTTTCAGCGGAGCTTAAGGAACTAAAAGATTAGTTAAAAGACCTCCTTGATAAGGGTTTTATCAGACCCAACATCTCTACATGGGGTGCTCCTGTCCTATTCGTGCATAAGAAGTATGATTCTCTCAGAATGTGTATTGACTACCGTCAGTTGAACAAGGTCACAATCAAGAATAAGTATCCCATTCCCAGTGTTGATGACTTGTTCAATCAGCTTCAGGGTGCCAGCTATTTCTCCAAGATCGACCATAGATCCGGTTATCATCAACTCCGTGTTCAAGAGTGTGACATTCTAAAGATAATTTTTAGGACTCGGTATGGTTATTATGAATTTGTGGTTATGTCTTTTGGACTAATGAATGCTCCTGCAACCTTCATAGATTTGATGAACTGTGTGTTCAAGCAGTATTTGGATATGTTTGTAATTGTTTTCATTGATGATATTCTTATCTACTCTCAGAGTGAGAATGAGCATGCAAAATATTTGAGAGTTGTGTTGTAAAGCCACAAGTACCGTCAGTTATTTTCTAAGTTCAGTAAGTGTGAATTCTGGATGCAGTCTGTTCTTTTGTTTTCTGGGTCATATTATGACTAGATATGGTATTTGAGTTGATTCACAGAAAATAGAGGTAGTGAAGAACTACCCTAGGCCCACTTCCCCGTCTGATATTAGGAGCTTTTTGGGTTTGGCTGATTACTACAGGAGATTTTTGGAAGGATTTTCTTCCATATCTATCCCATTGACCAAGTTGGCTCAGAAGAAGATTAAGTTTCAGTGGTTTGATGAGTGTGAGAGGAACTTTAAGGAATTAAAGACTAAGTTGACCATAGCTCCAGTATTGGCTCTACCCGAGGGCTTGGATGGCTTTGTTGTGTATTGTGATTCTTTTAGGATTGGTTTGCATTGTGTTTTGATGCAGCGTGGTAAGGTGATTGCTTATGATTCTAGACAGCTTAAGATTCATGAGAAGAATTAACTGACTCACAATCTCGAGTTAGCGATCATGGTCTTTGCTTTGAATATTTGGAGACACTACTTGTGTGGTGTCAATGTGGATGTGTTTACCTGACCATAAGAGTCTTCAGTATGTGCTCACTCATAAAGAATTGAATCTTCATCAAAGGATATAGATTGAGCTTCTTAAGGATTATGATATGAGTGTGCTTTACCATTTGGGTAAGACCAACATAGTGGATGATGCACTTAGTAGGTTGTCTATGAGTAGTATGTGTTCGATTGAGGATAGAAAGAAAAAGTTGGCCAAGGATATTCATAGACTTGCTCGATTGGGAGTTCGCCTTCCAGATTCAGTGGATGGTGGTGTTATTATTCAGAATGGGTCTGAATCATCCTTGGTAGTTGAGGTGAAGGAGAAACAAGACAGTGATCCTATTTTGCATCAGTTGAAGCGTGCAGTCCATCAGCAGAGGGTAGAGGTTTTCTCCAAAGGGGGAGATAATGTACTTTGATATTAGGGGCGATTCTGTGTTCTAGATATGGATGGTTTGAGACAACGGATTTTTACTGAGGCTCAAAGTTCCAGGTATTATATTCACTCCGGTGCCACCAAGATGTACCGTGATCTACAAAAAGTCTATTGGTGGAATGGCATGAAGAGGAACATAGCAGATTTTGTGGCTAAGTATCCCAACTATCAATAAGTAAAGGTAGAACACAGTGACTGGGTGGCATGACTCAGGATATTGATTATCCTACTTGGAAGTAGGAAGCGATCAATATGGACTTCATTACAGGCTTACCTCTTACTCGCAGACAGCATGATTCTATTTGGGTGATTGTCGACAAGATGACTAAGTCTTCCCACTTCTTGACTCTACATCCGTGAGATAGTCTGATTACATGGGGTCCCATTATCTATTATTTCAGATAGGGATACTCAGTTCACATTCTAGTTTTGGAGATTATTTCAGAAGGGCCTTGGTACTCAGGTGAGACTTAGCACAACTTTTCACCCACAGATGGATGGTCAGGCCGAGCGTACTATTCAGACCTTAGAGGACATGTTGAGAGCTTGTGTGATTAATTTCAAAGGTAATTGAGATGATCACTTACCTCTTATTGAATTTTCCTACAACAACAACTTTGATTTTAGCATCCAGATGGCTCCTTATGAGGCACTTTATGGGCGAAGGTGTAGATCTCTTATTGGTTTGTTTGAGGTAGGTGAAGCAACTTTGATTGGTCCAGATTCAGTTCATGAGACTACGAATAAAGTTTAGATTATTAAGGAGAGGTTGAAGACCGCTCAGAGTCAACATAAATCATATGCAAATGTGAGAAGGAGAGAATTGAAGTTTGAGGTTGATGATTGGGTATTTCTGAAGGTGTCACCTATGAAGGGTGTGATGAGGTTTGGTAAGAAAAGGAAACTTAGTCCCTGCTATGTAGGTCCCTACAGGATTCTGAGGAGGGTTGGTAGTGTTGCTTATGAGTTGGAGTTTCCAGCCAAACTAGAAGTGGTTCATCCGATTTTCCATGTTTTCTTGTTGAAGAAGTGTGTTGGCGATTTGAACTTGATTGTACCTTTAGAGGATGTGGGTGTGAAGGATAGCCTCACTTATGAAATGTTCCCATTGAGATTCTTGATTGTCAAATTCGGAGGTTGAGGAACAAAAAAATCACTTTGGTGAAAGACCTTTGGAGGAACCAACTAGTTGAGGGAGCTACTTGGGAAGCAGAAGCATCCATGAAAGCCAAGTACCCTCATCGCTTTCCTTATGATCCAGTTTAAGCTTGAGGTAATAGTTTCCTCCTTAGTATGTCCCTCCGATTCTACTCAATCAGTTTTCCTCAAGATCCTAGCATGTATTCTTGTTTTCGGAGTTAGTTCAATCATATTTATAAGTTAAAACTCAGTTATCATGCTTATTCTTCAGTTTTCATGTTCTGTTGGTTGGTTTGGTTGTTTTCTCTCCAGTTTTTATTACTCAGTCTTCATTTGAGAATGAATAATCCCAAGGGAGACATATTGTAACACCCTGAAATTCTAACTAGCTTTTAAACTTGGATTTTCGAAAAATGTTGAAGTTCTCAGGAACCACGAGCCTAGATCACAAATCATGAAAAAGATCATGAGTTATGGAAAGGACTCATGGAACCTGTAGCAGCTGTGTCCCAGCTCTGGTCTGAGTCTACGAGTGGGATCCATGAGTCATGGATCAAACCACGAATCATGGATCAAACCACGAATCATGCTACCAACTCATAGAACCAGACTTGAGAGTTGCCTTTTCCCCAGTAACCACAAATGGGTTCTACGACCCGTAGATGGTCCTATGAATCATGTTGTCAAGTCATGGAATCACGATCCGCAGTTGATCATTTAGGCCAGGAACCACGAGAAGGAACCATGAGTCATGGTTCAGTCTATGACTCATGGACTACACTCATGGAACCTAAAGATGCAGTTTTAAGTTGTTTTTCTAAATTAAATCCCTGGGTTGTTTTGGTAATTTTCCACCCTTTTAACTCCTAAGTGAGGTTGTTTTGGACATTTTTAGTAGGGTTTCATTCCTAATTAGACTAAGCCTTCTTCCAAACTCTTATTCAACTTCTAAAAGAGGAAATCTCCATTCTTCTAAGCTCCAAGATAAGGATTCCACTTTCAAGTCCTCATCCCTCTCATCCTAGATAAAGAAAGCTTCAATTCAGGTATCTGGGTATTCAATAAGGGATCCTTTATCCCTTATGCCTAACACCTTCAATTTTATATGGATTTTTATGAATTTCAAATTAGGGTTCTTACCCAATTCTCTTGGGCTTTTCTATAAATTATTTTCTCATGATTCTGCTATGAAATCTAATTGTAAATTGCATGATTTTGTATGGTTTTGCAAGTGAATTCCTACTTTATGAATTGAAGGCTTAGTCTAGACAATTTCGCATGCATAGATTGAATTAAGAAAATTGGCCTATTTTATAGCATGACCTCATCAATTTCAAGTAATTGCATGCCTAGTTCCTATATTTTATGAAAGTGCATATGGTTATGAAATTAAACTAGTACCATGCAAGCTTTTAAGTTATTAATCATTATGAAAGACAAGACACCCGATGTGCCATCAATACTCATGAATATTTTCCTAAAACAAGATTCAGGAGTATTATGAAGATCCGGGTTATGAACATGTTTATAAATAAGATTTGATATCTAGATGTGTCATATGTATGTGAGCCTTATGTTATGTTTTGAGAGTAGTATTTAGCACCGAGCAATGAGGGTTCAAGATAACCTGAGTCCAAAACTACATTGCCACCGTAGGTTGCCCTCTGTGGCTTATGACATGATCCTTATGACATGGTTCTAACCTTGGCCAATTAGAACAACCTTTTTTAGTGTGAGTGTATGACACTGGACTTCATATAGCTCATCATGGTTTAATATCGGTTAAGAGAAACTCCTATATGAATATTTTTAAGCTATAAAGTTATATGATATCCTATTTTGAAGTTTGACTTCTATTTCATGTCTTATGCTCAAACTATGATGTTTTACTTATATTTTCTCTTAGTACGCATGAACTCAGTTTTAAACATGTTTTAAGTATGTTTTACTATGTTATTGTATAAACTCAAATACTCGGTACATCATATAGTACTGATGCATATTCTTGTGCTGCATCCTATTACGATCCAGATTTAGGCTCCCATTCTTAGGCTCGTGGATAGAGACCGACGACTATCAAGTATGATTAGTGAGTCCTCATCTTTCGAGGACTAGTATGATTCCTAGTTAGTAGGATTATTTATTTCAGTACTTAGAGTTAGCTGGGGTCTTATCCCAGCAACTCATTATGTCTTATGTAGAGGTTTTTCGGACATAGTAGAATATTTACATGTTTCAGATTGTGGTATTCCTAGATATCTATGTTTATGTTGAGTTAGTGCACTTACCCTTTCGTTATGCTTCTGCTATTATTATCCATGTTATATTATGTCATGCTAAAGCTAGGGGTTAACTTGGGATAACTTATGGTCTCGGGTTCCGTGTTACATCTAGGAGGTAGCCCCGGGGCATGACAAATTTGGTATCAGAGCATCAGGTTCAAAAGTTTTAAGGTATCTGAAAGCCGCATTAAGAAGAGTCTCCTTCATGGGTGTGAAGCGCTCCACACTTATGAGAGGGAAACTATGAAATATTTTAGTAAAAACTTCACTTCTTTCATGATCAATATAGTGCGATAGAGTTTAACTCTATTACTCCTCTAATCCAATCTTTATGCATTTCATATTATGCCTCTTCATTGTGCCATGCCTCATGGAGCCAACGCTCAATATGCGAATCCTCTGATTATGGACCACAAGGTCACTAATATGGAGTTCAGGAATGCCATTCAGATGTTAGCTCATGCAATGGCCAAGCAGGCTAATCCGCCAGCACCTGTTCCTGCTAACCCTCATGGTAGGGCTGTTGCTGCCAAAGTTTGAGACTTCATTTGTATGAACCCGCCTGAGTTCTTGGATTCTAAGGTTGGTGAGGATCCACAAAATTTCATGGATGAATGAAAAAGATTTTGGAAGTGATGCAAGTTATCAGTATGGATGGTGTTGAGCTAGCTTTCTATCAGCTCAAGGATGTGGCTCACATTTGGTATGCTCAGTGAAAGGATGCTAGGGCTAGGGATGCGGTCGCTATGACTTGGGAGTGCTTTGAGAGAGCATTTCTTGATCGGTTCTTCCCTAGGGAGTTGATAGAGGCTAAGGCCGAAGAGTTCATGAATTTAAGGCAAGGATTTATGTCAGTTTAGGAATATGGATTGACGTTTACCCCGCTTTCTCGATATGCTCCTTCTATGGTGGCCAATCTGAGGGATCGAATAAGCAAGTTCATCTATGGGGTATCCAACTTGGTGAAAAAGGAGTGCAGGTCCTCTATGATTTTGGGGGACATGAATATCTCTAGGCATATGAATTATGCTCAGTAGATTGAGGGAGACAAGTTGAAGGAAATGGAAAGGGAGAAAAAAAGGTCTAGATCAGAGAGTTTGGGTTTTATCCATCAGAGGTACGGAGGTGGGCATCATTCTTCATTTCAAAAGAGGTCGTCAGGACTCATGCCTTCATCGGCTAGTGCTCCTACTCAGGCCCCCAAGCCTAGGCATGATTAGTCAAGTAGAGGATCAGGTTCGTAGTCTCAGGGAAGCATTGGAAAAGGGCCTTCCTACCCTGTTTGAAATAAGTGTGAAAAGAATCATCTAGAAGAGTGTCGTTATGTCATAGGTGGATGCTTTAGGTGTGGACAGGTTGGACACATGATTGAGGATTGCCCTTTAACCAAGAAAGGACATGGAGGTGTCAGGATTTAGTCTACTTCAGTAGCCCCAGTAGGTCATCCAGCCGAGCAGGGTACTGCTTCTGGTTCGGTAGGTGGTCAACGCCAGAACTGTCTCTATGCTATGTCATCTTGCCAGGATAAGGAGAGTTCCCTAGATGTTGTTAGTGGTATGTTGCAAGTCTTCTTTTTTGATATTTATGCTTTATTAGACCCCGGAGCCTCCTTATCTTTGTGACCCCTTATGTTGCTTGCAAATTTGAAGTCGGTCCTGAACAACTCTTAGAACCCATTTAAATTTCTATGCCTATTAGTGAGTCAGTCCTGGCTAAGAGAATTTACAAAAATTATCCTATCTCAGTCCTTCATAGAGTAACTTCAGCCGATCTAGTAAAGTTGGAGATGACCGACTTTCATGTTATTTTTGGTATGGATTGGTTGCATGTATATTATTCCTTGGTTGATTATCGCACCCGAGTTGTCAGTTTCAAGTTTTCAAATGAACCTATATTAGAGTGGCAGGGTAGTCCTCCATCCTCAAAGGGTCGTTTCATATCTTATCTCAAGGCTAGGAAGATGATCTCTAAGGATTATGTCTATCATATAGTTTGGGTTATGGACTCGGAGTCCAAAACCCCACCTCTCCAGTCAGTTGGTGTAGTAAATGAATTTCCAGAAGTGTTTCTTGAGGATCTGCCCAGAGTCCCTCCTGAGCGGGAGATCAACTTTGGGATACACCTTTTCCTTGATACGCAGTCTATATCTATTCCTCCTTACATAATGAATCCAGCAGAGCTTATGGAAATGAAAGATCAGTTGAAATACCTCCTTGATAAGGGTTTTATCAGACCCACCATTTCTTCATGGGGTGCTCCGGTCCTATTCATGCATAAAAATGATAGTTCTCTCAGAATATGTATTGACTATCATCAGTTGAACAAGGTCATAATCAAGAATAAATATCCCATTGCTAGGATTGATGACTTGTTTGATAAGCTTTAGGGTGCCAGTTATTTCTCCAAGATCGACCTTAGATCCGGTTATCATCAACTCCATGTTCGAGAGAGTGACATTCCAAAGACAACTTTCAGAACTCGGTCGATATGGTCATTATAAATTTGTGGTTATGTCTTTTGGACTAACGAATGCTCCTGCAGCCTTTATGGATTTGATGAACCGTGTGTTCAAGCAGTATTTGGATATGTTTGTGATTATTTTTATTGATGATATTTTTATCTACTCTCGGAGTGAGAATGAGCATGCGGAACATTTGAGAGTTGTGTTTCAAACCCTCAAGGACCGTTAGTTATTTGCTAAGTTTAGTAAGTATGGATTTTGGATGCAGTCTGTTGCTAATCTGGGTCATATTATGACTATAAATGATATTCGAGTTGATTCGCAGAAAATAAAGGCAGTGAAGAACTGGCCTAGACCCACTTGCTCGTATGATATTAGGAGCTTTTTGGGTTTGGCTGATTACTACAGGAGATTTATGGAAGGGTTTTCTTCCATAGGTTCCATTGACCAAGTTGACTCAGAAGAAGGTTAAGTTTCAGTGTTCTGATAAGTGTAAGAGGAACTTTCAGGAATTGAAGACTAGGTTGACCACAACTTCAGTATTGGCTCTACCCGAGGGCTGGATGGCTTTGTTGTGTATTGTGATGCTTCTAGGATTGGTTTGGGTTGTGTTTTGATGCAGCATGGTAAGGTGATTGCTTATGCTTCCAGACAGTTTAAGATTCATGAGAAAAATTACCCGACTCACGATCTCAAGTTAGCGATCATGGTCTTCACTTTGAAGATTTGAAGACGCTACTTGTATGATGTCCATGTGGATATGGTATCAGAGCATGGTCGTGTCCTAGGGAGTTTACAAGCCATATAGGGAAAGTGTAATGACCCTTTCCATTATTATGCTTGAGCTTTTCATGCGAGAAAATGGGTTAGAAAACTTCCTAGGACAAATCTTCAAATCTACATGTCGTTACACCTCCCAAAGACACTAGAAGTTACCAGAGACTCATCGATCCCCACACGACCATTGATGACATAAATTTATACTAGGAACTGAAACTTACCTTAACGCAAGCAACTCCATCTTTAGAAATGCCATGATGCCCTGAACCAAAATTGACCTATCCCAAGGTCTGTTGAGGTCATACAATCACGAATCACTATCGAAAGATTTTGATAACTAAACTCTTATGACTTAACTCTATAGCATGATCTATAAGATGAAAGAAGAGTAACTAATCCTAAATACCCAATAACCTCCTGATTATAAGTGTGGTGCACAACACACTCATAAGCAAGACTCTACTAGAAATGTCTTGTAAACTCCCTAGGACAAGACCATGCTCTGATACCAAGTTTGTTACGCCCCAACTCTGAGGAGGCACAAAAAGCACCCAATGCCACACTCGATCGAGCAAACTAACCAAAACTAAATGAAACAACATTGGTGGATTGTTAAGGCCAAGCCAATAAAATGAAACACAATATGAACAAACTCAAATATAACAAAAATATAATATTAGGCCAACCAGGCCGCAACTGACTATCGGTCCTAAACAAATGTCCACAAGCCTCTAGGATGAAAAATGACTAACCACGAGTCAAGACAGGACGCCGAAATACCCATTACCCATACAAATCAAAAGAAGACTCTAGACCCAGCAAATCCAAAAAGAAAAGAGTGTATCAACCATCAGTTGAACTCAACCACCCACAACGAGGACCACTATCTATCTGATAACCTGCAGACATGAATGCAATGCCCCCAGGCAATAGGGACTTCAGTATGAAAAAGTATATTGAATATGTAAAGTGGTATAATAATAGAAATAGGACAACCCAAAACTGAAACCACAAAATGAAGAAGGTTTAAATAAAATGATACTAATATTGCAGCCACAACCCGCATAGACACAACGTTAGCCCAACACTACCTTACCTTCCCTTACTCTTGGGCCCACAACAACTACAACCTCGACCACACATCGCCTCTAAAACTCAAGGTACAGTTATCCACAACAATAATAACATAGAAATGCAATACAAGATGAACAACACAATACATAGGCTCAACCTGCAAAATAAACACACGCCTTACGGGAGAGAAACATACAAGGAAGACTATGCAAAAAAATACTCACGCCTTATAGGTCCTCATAATACCATGGGCTAGGCGATACGGAAAGGTATCAAGCCTTACAAGTCCTTGCAAAGCCATGGGCTCAATCATGAGAACAGATTTCACGCCTAACAGATTTTTGTAAGACCTCTAGGCAATCACAATTAAAAAATATAATACAATATGCAACACATAACACAATACAATACAAGATTTTAGGCAGGCACCAAGTACCCAAAAACCACTATACCTCTGTAATGACCAGGTTCGTCATTACGGGTAAACCATTCATGTAGAGTTTTGGGTTAGAAAACTTCTGGGTTTAGGAGTTGAAAATTTTGGGCTAGGCTAGTCTCGACTGATTTTAGAGTGAGGTAGGGTCTAGTGCAATCTGGGTAAGGATTGGGTTAGATATCTTGTTTCAAGCTAGTTTTCCTTGTAGCTAAGACATAGAGGAGTCCGGGGGACATTTCAGAATCGAATTCGGGTAAGTAGAGCTCCCGAAATCGAGGTTGACGTGAAGGAGTTATTCTGAAATGTCAAGAAAATAAGTGTGTTGTAAAATGAACACTTTTGAGGGACTTTATGACTTTTTGTCCCATTTCAACCGCTATAGTGGTTGACACACCACTGTAGCGACCTCTGCTATAACAGAGAAATTACCGCTATAGCGGAAGTCAACGCGGGTCAGCACCACTATAGCGGTAGGATCTGCTAAGGCGGTACCGCTATAGCAGAGTGGGGACCGCTATAGCGGAGCGACGTACCAGAAAACCCAGAAAATAGGTTTTAATTTCATTCTCTCCCATTCAGCCCCAAAACAAAAGAGACAACAACAACAACAACAACATACCCAGTGTATTCCCACAGCGTGGGGTCTGGGGAGGGTAGAGTATACGCAGTCCATACCACTACCTTAGAGGTGAGGTAGAGAGGCTGTTTCCGATAGACCCCCGGCTCAAGACAAAACAGTCTAAAAATAGGCTAAAAAGGACGTAACAATGATACAGGGTAAAAATACAAGATAAAACTACAAGAGATGATAGGAAGTAATATGTAGTAACAAACAACAGACAGAAACAAAGCACTGCCACCAAATACTACCACGAGGAATCCAAGAACAAGAAACTATAAGCGTAGCCCTACGATTACTAGTCGGGACAATAAGGAAAAACACTCCTACCTACTAGCCTACACACACTTCTACCTACTACTCTTCTACCCTAATCCGCGTCCTCCACACCTTCCTATCTAGGGTCATGTCCTCGGTAAGCTGCAACTGCGCCATGTCCTGTCGAATCACCTCTCCCAAATACTTTTTCGCTCTACCTCATCCTCTCATGTACCCATCCATAGCCAACTTCTCACACCTCCGCACTGGAGCATCCGTGCCTCTCCTCCTCACATGTCCGAACCATCTCAACCTCGCTTCCCGCATCTTATCTTCCACCGACGCCACACCCACCTTAACTCGGATATCCTCATTTCTAATCCTATCTCTCCTAGTAAACCCGCACATCCATCGCAACATCCTCATCTCCGCCACCTTCATCTTTTGAATATTGGAGTTCTTTACTGGCCAACACTCTACTCCATACAACAAAGCTGGTCGGACCACCACTCTGTAGAATTTGCCTTTAAGTTTAGTAGGCACCTTATTATCACACAAGACTCCAGATGCGAGCCTCCATTTCATCCACCCAACACCAATACGATGAGTGACATCCTCATCAATATTTCCATTTTCCTGGATAATAGACCCAAGATACTTGAAACTCCCTTTCTTTTGGATGACCTGTGTATCCAGCTTCACTTCTACGTCATCATCCTGAGTCGCCTCACAAAAAAGAGCCATTCCAAAACCCTCCTAGGCTTCTCCAAGGCTTGGGAGCCATGGGGATGAGGAATTCGGGTAAAAAGGATGTGAAACCATGGATTTGAGCCTGCAGGACCGCCAGGAATGCCTCTACGGAGCCAGAAATGCATGATTGCAGTTGTTTAGCACCCAGGTAGGCTAGGTTTTTATTGAGTAGATAGACCTGCTTACATTTTGTATTTACTGTATAGTGGGAAAGGAGAATTCATCATTAGGCCTCCGAGCACGGAGTCTGGTGGATTCGGTGTTGGTTATGTAGGTGCTAGGAATTGGTTGGATTGAATTGTGGGTTATTGATAATTATTTAGGACTATTTATGTTGTCCTAGTATGATAAGATGATAGGGCTCAAGGGCTGGGATGTCGGGAAGGTTCGGGGAACCGGGAATGGCAAGGATAACTAAATGGGTATGAAAATAGAAAACTCCTAGGTGAGGTTTCATGAATACAGAGGGCATGATAAGTAGCGTTGATTTTGCTAAGGGCTAAGGGGTGGTAATTCACATTGTTATTATTTATGTAAGTTTCAAAATCAATGTGGTTGTTAAAGTATGCTAAAAAGGGAAATCGTTCATTATTCATAAATAAAGGGTGAGTGTGTTTGGCGTCCATACGGTGGTTGAGGCTAAGTTATATACCCGGGAAGGAGGGTAGGTTATGGCTTACGATTCATGAGAATGTTGTATACTTTGTACTCTTATCTAAGTGTTTGTATGAATTGCATGACTTAGAAGAATTGTGTAGAATGTCTAAGGGTCCTGTTTTACAGTCTGTGAATTGACAGTGTGTTTCTTGTTGGTTTACAAGTTCTTTGTTCATTATTTTGACTTTGGATTATTGACATTCGGTTGGATTAGGTACCATGCCTGGTATGAAATACTAACGGTTGGATCGGGTACCATACCTGGTACGAGTATAACAAATGGTTGGCTCGGGTACCACGCCTGGTACAAAATACTAACAGTTGGCTCAGGTACCACGCTTGGTACGAAATACTAACAATTGGCTCAGGTACCACGCCTGGTACGAGTATAACAAATGGTTATCTCGGGTACCACGCCTGGTACAAAATACTAATGATTGGCTCGGGTACCATGCCTGGTATGGGTTTATTTTACTGTATCCATGCATTGATATTGTTGTATTGCTTTGACTGTTATTGGTTCCATGAGTGGATCGGGCTATTTTATTGAAACATGATATTTTTTGGTGGTCCTTGAGTGATCGGGAATCCTGTAATATCTATTGAGTTGGTCTTGGTGTAGGCTAGGTTGTTATAGCATATTATTAGTTTGGTCGTGGTGTAGGCCGAGTTATTATAGCATATTGTGGGTTTGGTCTTGGTGTAGGCTGAGTTGCTATATTATTAGTTTGGTCTTGGTGTAGGCTGGGTTTTTATAGTATATTGTGAGTTTGGTCTTGGTATAGGCCGGGTTGCTATATTATGTTACTAGTTTGGTCTTGGTGTAGGTCAGATTGTTGTAGTATATTGTGAGTTGGTCTTGGTGTAGGCTGGGTTGCTATATTATGTTGGTTATTAGTTGGTCTTGGTGTAGACCGTGTTTGTCATGTTAACACTAGATGAGTGAGAGGGATCCGGGTGGGTTTGGACTATTTAAAATAGGTTATGTGCTCATAAATTGATGTTATTAAGTGTAATAATGACGGTCATAAATTATCATGGTTAATAATCTAAGGGTGGGTCTTGGTGTAGACCGGGGTAGTCGGTTGAACACTTAGGTGTGGATGGAGGACCCTTGGAGGGTCTGGGTTATGTGATCCAAGAAGGGATTTAGATGTAGCTCTATGGTGGTCATTGAAAGTGTCAATAGTTGTTAGGTGAATTGCATATGGTTGGTAAATATAGAGGAAGACTGAGAGTCTGGGTATGATTATTGGTTAATATAACCAGGTGGTAAAGCTGTCCTAGAGGTCCGGGAAAGTCTGGAAAATGGTAGGTAATACTTGGGTATAAGTGGTTTGGTTGGGCAGTGGGACGGATTTAGTTTGAGTATTTAGTCAAGGTAGTTGACTAGGGTAAAGGTTAAAGGTGACTTGGGAAGTCTACGTGTCAAAGTGACTTAGATAGTCTACGTGTCAAGGTGACTTGGGAAGTCTACGTGTGAAGGTGACTTGGAAAGTTTAGGTGACAAGGTGACTTGGGAAGTCTAGGCGACAAGGCGACCTTGAGAAGTCTAGTTATGAGTGAGACTTGGGAAGTCCTAGATGTCAGGGTCAAGGTTAAAGGTGAAGGAGGGAGCTATAATGTTTATTTTCATATTTCTCCCTGTTTTCCTATATGATGGTACATGTGGATTCGGGTCAACCGATGATGCCTACCAGTACGTGTGGTTGTACTTACTCTACTCTTGCTATACCATTTTGGTATATTCTGGTTGCAGGGTTGGTGATGTTTCATAGGTACATGATGATGGTGATCTCCAGCAGCTTCTGTCCTTCGATTCTATGACGGAAGTTGTGTCTCTTTTACATGTTCTGTATAAATCTTGTAGTAGCTCTTGTACCTGCTAAGACTAGGTCCTAGAGAGGGTGCTTTTAAAGGTTGTAAAGGTTTTCCACAAATTGGTGTGCTTTGGTTGATAATTACTTTTTCTGTGTACTTAAAATTGGTCAGTAAAGTGGTGTTACATTTTGGGTATAGGCTTACCATTTATATAGATGGTAAGGGAACAAAAAGGGATTGTGGACTGTAGGGAAACTCCAGTTTCATAACAGTTGGGACTTGGTTGGGAACCAAGGGAACAAGGGAGCCATTAGTGTGTAATGGCGGGAAGATATTGTCGGGAAGCAATGTTGTTGTGATTTCTTTGTATTTCATGATGTGTCATGTTGATTTGTGATGCGATAATGCCGGGAATGGTCTTGAGGGTAGTTTAAGAGCATGGCGGGATTTACAGGTTTAGACAGTGATAACTGGGAAGGGGGATGAGTGCATTTAGCAAGAAATAAAAATTTCATGTATTGTTACTGTCGGGACCGCTATAGCGGAAGCCAACCACTACGGCAAAACCGCTATAGCAGAGTGACCACCGCTATAACGGAAAGGGCGAGAGGCAGGAGCCTTACCGTGTTTTCCCCTGTTCTCATTCATTCCTGGAGGCAATGTAAAAGCAAGTATTAACCTGTGAATTGCTTTGTAAAACAAGGAAACCAATGATTTAGCTAATATAGTACGCGTAGAAGGGAATTTGTCAGAAATTTAGCATCCATACGTGAAGAAAAGAAAGGGTAGACATGGTAGCCTGGGGTATTGATAAGATTGTAATTGACCATTGATGAGTATAGTCACCTCGGTGGATATCGATAAGATGACCCCTAATTGACTGAGTAGTGTTGGACACTGCTCATAGGCTATGATGAGGGTGATTATTGACTGGCTTATTGTTGAAAATCCTTAGTGGTAGGGTCAATCAAAGGAGTGAGGTTATTAAAACCAATTCTTTAGCATTATTGTCTCTCTTCTTGACCATGATAATACCCAGTGTTACTGCCCTTTAAGAGGTAGGGGTGTACTAGTTTTAGCCTCGGCTAGGGTGTAAGTGCCCAAATAGAGTTTACCCTAAGGTGAGAGCTGACAAAATCTCAGGCAAGGATGGGTTCCAATGGAATTTTTGCTGTTGTGTGGTTTAGAGGCACATGGTGTCTCGGGGTATAGTGTTGATAGGATGATAAGTGAGGGGCATAGTACCCCGTAGGAAGCTTCCGGAATGGAGTTTGAGTTAGTAGAACTCCGGGTATAGCAAAAAGGGGGTCGCCATGGTGGGATCTGGTTCCCTTGTCATGGAAATTATTTTGGGTTATTCGTTGAGTTTCTTTTGCTTCGGTGTTTTGATGAGGCCCCAGATTTCTTGGGCACTCGGGGAGGGGTAATCTAGTTGCCTTGTGCAGCTCGAAGGAAGGAATTCCTTGATAGAGTGGAAGAAAGTTAAATTTTTGGCTGAGTAGGGTATACCAAGGGATTGGGAGGTTTTTGGTGGTTTGCGTAAGGTTATATTTACGCTGTCATGGTAGAGCATTAAGATTGAGGGACGGGCTTGTTCTTTCCCTCCGCTGTAGAGATTGTTCAGGGATGAACGAGGGGTAAATTGGTATCTGTTGTAACGACCAGGTTCGTCATTACGGGTAAACCATTCGTGCCAAGTTTTAGGTTAGAAAACTTTCGGGTTTAGGAGTTGAAAATTTTGGGCTAGGCTAGTCTCGATCGATTTTTGAGTGAGGTAGGGTCTAGGGAAATCTGGGTAAGGATTGGGTTATATATCTTGGTTCGAGCTAGTTTTCCTTGTAGCTAAGACGTAGAGGAGTCCAGGGGACTTTTCAGAATCGAATTCGGGTAAGTAGAGCTCTCAAAATCGTGGTTGACGTGAAGAGGTTGTTTCGGAACATCGAGAAAATATGTGTGTTATAAAATGGACACTTTTGGGGGACTTGACGACTTTATATCCCGTGTCAACCCCTATAGCAGTTGACACACCATTGTAGCAACCTCTGCTATAGCAGAGAAATTACCGCTATAGCGAAAGTCAACGCAGGTCAGCATCGCTATAGCAGTAGGGTCCGCTACGGCGGTACCGCTATAGCGGAGCAACGTGACCAAAAAACCTAAGAATAGGTTTTTAATTTAATTCTCTCCCATTCAGCCCCAAAACAAAAGAGAGCCATTCAAAAAACCCTCCTAGGCTGCTCCAAGGCTTGGGAGCCATGGGGAGGAGGAATTCCGGTAAAAAGGACGCGAAACCACGGATTTGGGGCTGCAGGACGCCAGGAATGCCTCCACAGATCCAGAAACGCATGGTTGCAGCTGCTTGGCGCCCAGGTAGACTAGGTTTTCATTGAGTAGATAGACCTGCTTACATTCTGTATTTACTGTATAGTGGGAAAGGAGAATCCATGATTAGGCCTCCGGACACGGAGTCTGGTGGATTCAGTGTTGGTTATGTAGGTTCTAGGAATTGGTTGGATTGAATTATGGGTTATTGATAATTATTTGGGACTGTTTATGTTGTCCTGGTATGAAAAGATGATAGGCCACAAGGACTGTATGTCGGGAAGGTTCGGGGAACCGAGAATTGTAAGGATAACTAAATGGGTATGAAAATGGTAAATTCCTAGGTGAGGTTTAGGGAATACGAAGGGCGTGATAAGTAGCATTGATTTTGCTAAGGGCTAAGGGGTGGTAATTCACATTGTTATTATTTATGTAAGTTCCGAAATCAATGTGGTTGTTAAAGTATGCTAAAAAGGGAAACCGTTCATTATTCGTAAATAAAGGGTGAGTGTGTTTGGCCTCCAGATGGAGGCCGAGGCTAAGTTATATACCCGGGAAGGAGGGTAGGTGATGGCTTACGATTCTTATGAATGTTGTATACTTTGTACTGTTATCTAAGTGTTTGTATGAATTGCATGACTTAGAAGAATTGTATAGAATGTCTAAGGGTCCTATTTTACAGTCTGTGAATTGAACTGTGTGTTTCTTGTTGGTTTACAAGTTGTTTGTTCATTATTTTGACTGTGGATTTTTGACATTCGGGTGGCTCGGGTACCACGCCTGGTATGAAATACTAATAGTTGACTCGGGTACCATGCCTGGTATGGGTATAATAAATAGTTGGCTCTGGTACCATACCTAGTATGAAATACTAATGGTTGGCTCGGTACCACGCCTGGTATGGTTATAACAAATGGTTGGATTGGGTACCACACCTGGTATGAAATACTAACGGTTGGCTCAGCTACCATGCCTAGTATGGATTTATTTTACTGCATCATTGTATTGATATTGTTGGATTGCTTTGACTGTTATTGATTCCGTGAGTGGACTGGGATGTTTTATTGAAATGTGATAATTGTTGGTGGTCCTTGAGTGACCAGGAATCCTGTTATATCTATTTAGTTGGTCTTGGTGTAGGCCGAGTTGTTATAGCATATTATTAGTTTGGTCGTGGTGTAGGCCAAGTTGTTATAGTATATTGTGGGTTTGGTCTTGGTGTAGGTCGGGTTGCTATATTATATTATTAGTTTGGTCTTGGTGTAGGTTGGGTTGTTATGGTATATTGTGAGTTTGGTCTTGGTATAGGCCGGGTTGCTATATTATGTTACTAGTTTGGTCTTGGTGTAGGTCGGGTTGTTGTAGTATATTGTGAGTTGGTCTTGGTGTAGGCTGGGTTGCTATATTATTTTGGTTATTAGTTGGTGTTGGTGTAGACCGGGTTTGTCATGTTAACACTAGATATGTGAGGGGGATCCGGGTGGGTCTGGACTATTTAAAATAGGTTATGTGCTCATAAATTGATGTCATTAAGTGTAATAATGATGGTCATGAATTACCATGGTTAATAAGCTAAGAGTGGGTCTCGGTGTAGACCGGGGTAGTCGGTTGAACACTTAGGTGTGGATGGAGGACCCTTGGAGGGTCCGGTTATGTGACCCAAGAAGGGATTTAGATATAGCTCTATGGTGGTCATTGAAGGTGTCAATGGTTGTTAGGTGAATTGCATGTGGTTGGTAAATATAGAGGAAAACTGAGAGTCTGGGTGTGATTATTGGTTAATATAACCAGGTAGTAAAGTTGTCCTAGAGGTCCGGGAAAGTCCAAAAAATGGTAGGTAATACTTGGGTATAAGTGGTTTGGTTGGGCAGTAAGCCGGAATTAGTCTGGGTATTTAGTCAAGGTAGTTGACTGGGGTAAAATTTAAAGGTGACTTGGAAAGTCTACGTGTCAAGGTGACTTGAGAAGTCTACGTGTCAAGGTGACTTGGGAAGTCTACGTGTCAAGGTGACTTGGGAAGTCTACGTGTCAAGGTGACTTGGGAAGTCTAGGTGACAAGGCGACCTTGAGAAGTCTAGTTATGAGTGAGACTTGGAAAGTCCTAGATGTCAGGGTCAAGGTTATAGGTGAAGGAGGGAGCTATAATATTTATTTTCATGTTTTTCCCTATTTTTCTATATAATGGTACGTGTGGAATCGGGTCGACCGATGATGCTTACCAGTACGTGTGGTTGTACTGACTCTACTCTTGCTATACCTTTCTGGTATAGTCTGGTTGCACAATTGGTGATGTTTCATAGGTACATGACGATGGTGATCTCCAGCAGCTTCTGTCCTTCGATTCCATGACGGAAGTTGTGTCTCCTTTACATGTTCTGTATAAATCTTGTAGTAGCTCTTGTACCTGCTTAGACTAGGTCCTAGAGAGGGTGTTTTTAAAGGTTGTAAAGGTTTTACACAAATTCTTTAAGTCGTCTATTTTATGAACATTTTCTGTAAAAAAAAATTCTCATGTATAAAAATGGACTGATTAATGGTTTACTTTAATTTCTACGAGTTACCTGTTGGACGGGTGGTGAGAGTTCATCTATCTAGGTGGTTAGAGTAGGTGACCGCACGGCCCGGTAGGTTGGGTCGTGACAACCTCCTCCATATCACAATCATAATACAATAATTAACCCATCCATAACCGTAGTTTAATAACCACAAACATGTATACGACATCTCTTACTTCCAACTTAACACGATACTGATATCATCAGACATGATTTTCTAACAAGAATAATACCAACCATACTTTAAAAATATTTAACAATCGATTCTTTGATAGCATGCTAGCCACGAAGATTACAAATCTTAAGAAATCATGCCAAAAAGAAAAGAAATAGCCTTTACATACCTAGATCCGATCTTGAATAACTTAATGTAGATAATCGATCTTCTTTCGTTAATCGAATATAACTCCAACATATTTTCCACAAAAATCTTCCTTACCGAATATCCATGAACTTCTTACTATTGGTGAACTACAATTACAAATTTCATAAAACCGCTTTAAAACTTGCTGCCAGAAGTAGCACCCACAAACTACGAACAAAATTTGCTCCACGATCAAATATATTTTGTTCTTAGCATAACCTTTATAAGGAGTGGGTGAAGAGGCCAGTGAGTGTAAAAGAAATTTACAAATGGTTGGCGTATAAAACAAAACAAAATACATAAAAAATAATTTGCACTAAGCAAGATGTTTAAATCTTATCAAAAAGCTTATTTTATTTATCATCAAATAGCTAAGTAAAAAGTCTCAAACAAAACTTTGAACCAATTTAACAATATCCTGATGAAATTGTTACTAAGCCAATGGTAGCAAAATAATGAATGATATGCTACTTTAAATGATAAGTTTGAAACAAATATCGTAGAAACATATAAAGGCACATGTTTCTATCCTCCTTGTCTCCACGTGGAGACTTGGTCTCAATCCAAAATTAGCTTTATCAATTTCTTTGGATGGAGTTTATATCAGGTATGCACTCGAATATTGTATAAATTTATGGAAAAATAAGCATAACTTTTTGAATATATCACAACTAATAAAAAATCATCTCGAATAAAGCCTATCTTATATAATAATAATTTTTTAATATCACTAAATTTACTATCTCCATTAAAATATTAATAAATTATAAGGCTCTTATAATATAAAAATATAGATGCAAATATATCGTAATTAAAACATTTTTAAAAGGCAATAAAAATAATTTTTTATTAGATTCTAATTTAAATTAAATATTTTCAAATACGCACAGTGTTAATAAAACTTTCAAATTTAGGCTCGTAATCCTTTGATACAGAACCAAGGATAACGTTAAATACCTGGCCGAGTGTTACATATATCTATACTTTTTTCTGATTTTGCCATGCATGTTTGGGTTTAGATATAGATACCCAGGTGCAAGATTCTGAGAAGTACTGCAAATTTTATTTAAATGTCCCTTTTTATAATTTTTTTGTTTTGCTAAATTTAAGTTGATTGGATGTCTCCTTTTTCTGTTCCTTCTGACAAGGTGCACAAAGATGTATTCTAAAATTGCAACAACTAACTCAATTTAACGGACACATCTAAGGTGTTTAATTATATTCCTGAAGCAACTAAAAAGGTTTTAATATCTTTTTTCATAGATTTAATACGACGTATTCCTCGGTCCCGTCCCTGAGTAGTTCAAAAGGTACATTATTTATTTCTACTGAATATGTGTTGTTTATATTTGTTTGCAAGAAATACATTTGAAATGTCTATCATTTGCTTGCATCAGTTTTAATTGTAGTAGGTCGCTGTTTATTTAACTTCATGTTATCGTGATGATTTAGATATAACGTATACTAAATTGTAAATGTTCCTTAATACTCAACAAAATCAGAAACTACTTGAAATAAAAATGAAGACAAACAAAGACACTACATTCCATAGACTTCAAAAGACTAAGGACATCGACTTGATAATAGAAATATGCAATGGCGTACTTGATCGCACAATACCCCAGAGAAAATAATTAATTTCTATTGCATCATGGGCAACTCTTACTAGAAAGTTTTCACCTTTTGACTGTTTATTTTTTTGAATTTATTTCTCACTTAAAATTGACATCTATTAGCTTCACTTTATTTCTGCGATCAAAAGATACGATTAATAATTATTTGGTATGTATAAAGTTCAATTCTTACTTCTTCTATGTTTTCTTTTCTGGACGTAAGTGCCTTTAGTCCGGTATCATTTGGAGTAAAGAATCATATATTTCAAAAAGAAGACTTATATTTTTGTATTGAAGTTACAGATCATATAGGTTGTTTCATTTATAACTTTCATAGTTAGCTTTAGATTGCAATTGCAAACTCACATCTAAAGGAAATGGTTTGACATATAGAGATACTTTTTTCCACTGAAGGTGATGAAAGGTAAATCATAGTCTGAGGTCTCAATATCAAGGAATTTGACCTTTTACTAAGTAATTTTACCAATTATTTCTTTGAGATAGAATGAAAAATAAGCGCAAGGTTTAATCTTCGCAGGATTTTCATGGCCAACCTATGCTTCAATGCCTCATCCCCTGCAATATGTACAAGGGTGAGAGTATGGCAAGGATAAGCTACTGATCCACACAATATTAAGGAGATAGTATGATATCAGCAAAGAGTATTCTAAAGTTTTGCAAATTATTTAACAAGGATCATATTCTCAGTTGCTTCTCGCATTGGGATAGCAGAAATAGTGTCCCTTCATTTTTATTTCAATTGTTCGCTATGAATGAGTCAAGTTGAATTCAGATATGTGAAGTAAAAATATTGCTTTTTCAGGAGAATAAGTAGAGCAAGAGCTCTTGAAGTTTACTCGGGTGCACTTCTTCATTCATCCACTTAAGACTGACTAGGAGCATGTGGATCCAAAAAATCTTGCTTCCTTATTTGCATCTCTATTTTCATGGAACAAAACTATAATCAAAATATGATTTTTCTATTGTGATTTTTCTTCATAATATATGGTTTCTAGACTAATTCATCTTATTTTATGCTAATGCAGGTGTCAATATCCAACCCGCCGCGAGTGGCACCATTCCGAAACCCCCAGATGAGCGAACCAATTATCAATCCAACACTTAGTGAATCTAACAGCTCAAAATCAATTGCATTAAAATAAACTATCATTCACAACCCCAAAATTACTAAAACAATAAGGTTCTGCGGAAATACCCCTAGAAGCTGAAATTCAACGTACCAAAACATCTACCAATATCTAAAAATGGGGATGTAACTCCAAAAATAGAGAGTTAAGTCCAAAACAAGTGGACTAATACTAAACTGGAAGAAACCATGGTAGCCCGAAGGAAGCAGCTCACCCTTGGAATCTGGAATCGCTGGGACTATATCTGAGGTCGCGTAGGAGCCGCTGGAATATGTCCTGTACTCACAAAAGAAAAGCAAGTGCAGAATCAGTACACAACTACAGTGTACTAGTAGGATCATTGGCCAGCTCCAACAAACAATATATGAACAATAAACCAGAACTGAGTAAAGCAGTATAAACATGTAAAACAACCAGTAGTATATTTTCAGACTCTCAGTCTATCTTCTAACTTATCGACCATATGAAACAGGTTCAACAATCATTTAAACAATGAACAATAACAATAACACTTACCCTTTTTACGTCACACGGAACAACTAAGGATCCCTAGACCAACACTTAAGTGTTAACATGCAATGTCTGATCCACCTAAGGATCAACCCCACATTTAAGTATAACAACCGGGCCTCTCAAGAACAAATATACACAATCACAATTTCAACAATCAACCTGGTCCACTCATGAAACCATCGATAAAATATAATCAACAATGTATATTTAAACATGTATCATGCGTGGTACCCGAGCCAACCAATATAGAACATGTACCAGGTGTTGTACCCTAGTCAACCTTTAGTATCCTATACCAGGCGTGGTACCCTAGCCAACCATTAGTATTCCATACCAGACGTGGTACCTGAGCCAATCGAATATCACACAAAATCCAACAATCAATAATTAAATGAACAGAAATACACTTGTAACACCAACAAACAACAAAATCAAGTTTATTTCACATAATTGACACCCGAATACTTAGACATTCATAACTTCATTCCTTAGGATGCAAGCACATACACCACTAAGCTAAAGTTACATGTACACACATTGCATTTGGAAAGACAATAATCATCACCTACCTCGAATAACTTAAAAACTCTACTGGGACGGAGCCTTCCTATTTTTTGAAGCTTTCGCTCGTTCTTGGTCTAACAATGACTACAAACATATCAAAATTATTCCAATGGCCTAAACTTACCAGATTATACTTAAATCCTAATTTCTAGGCCAACCCACGATCATTCCATCCCAGGGCTTTCCCACCATTAATTCACCTAAAAACTACCATTTAACGATTAAATTAAGCAAATAATGGTGATTTAATCATGAATAAGTGATAATAATCATAACCAAAGAATTCCACAACCTAGAATCCCCTTTTCCCCAGATTATACATTCTTAGGTTAACCCAAACTTTCCCCCAAGCTCGTAGTTAATGATTCTACTGTGTAGGAATCATAGTACTAAGTTAGGCAAGAAAAATCCTTACCTTTAGGATGAAATTTGGTGAAAAACTGACTTAGAATCGCCAAAATTGCCTCTGCCCTTCCCTAAAATATTCTTGAGAATTTCTGAACATTTTTGGAGAAGTTTTTGCATTTACCTTAACTTATTTCGCTATAGTGGTCCGTACACCGCTATAGCGGCGCCATCGTAGCGGAACAGATTACTATGGCGGTACTGACCAGCATTGAATTCTGCTATAGAGAGAATTTCTCCACTGTAGTGGTAGGACAGAACCTCAAAAAATTCCCCAAAAGTATCTATTTTATAACACACTTCAAATCCTGACACTCCGAATCAACTCCTTCACATCAACCTTGATACCGAGAGTTCTACTTGTCCGAATTTATTTTCAAAATGTCCTCCGAACTCTTTAATATCTTAGATAATAGAAAAACTAGCTCAACATAAGATACACTACCCAATCCTCACCCGGATTACCCTAGACCATACCTTGCTCAGAATCTATCCGAGGCTAGCCTAGCCTAGAATTTCCAAATCCCAAATCCGGAAGTTTTCTAACCCAAAACTTAGCACAAAAGGTTCACTCGTAATAATGAAATAAGTCATTACAATAGATACCAATTTACCCATCGTTCGTCCCCGAATGATCAAACCCAAAAAAGATGATTTAAAAGAGAGAAGAGTAGCACCTGAATCCTCAAACAAGTGAGGGTACTTGTCCCGCATGTCCTTCTCATTTTCCAAGTGCCTTTCTCAACCGGATAATGCTTCCATTAAATTTTTAGCGACATGATCTCCTTTGTCCTTAATTTCTGGATATCCCGATCAAGAATCTCAACCGACACCTCTTCATATTGAAGACCCTTGTCTAGCAAAATGGAATCTTATTTGATAATATATTCCCCATCCCTATGGTATCGCCTCATCATGGATACGTGGAAGACTGGATGGACTTAGGATAAATGGGGCGGCAGTGCTAACCTGTAAGCCACTGGCCCTACAATCTCAAGAACCTTGAATGGACCAATGTACCGAGGGCTAAGCTTTCCCTTCTTCCCGAATCGCATTACCCCCTTCATTGGTGACACCTTCAACAAAACTTGTTCACCAACTTGAAAATCCATATCTCTTACCTTGCAATCTACGTACTCTTTCTGCCTACTTTGGGCTGCTAGCAACTTGGTCTGAATTACCTTTACTTTTTCCTGATCTTTTCTCACCAACTCGGTTTCACATCGCTTATCTCAAACCACCCTATGGGTGATCTACATCCTCTCTGATAAAGTGCCTCGAATGGTTCCATATAGATACTGGAGTGATAACTATTTTTGTACGAGAACTCACACAATGGTAGAAACTAGTCCCGATGACCCCCAAAGTTGATCACACATGCTCTCAGCATATCTTCCAATACCATAATTGTCCTCTATGACTGACCGTCTGTCTGAGGATGAAATGCCATGCTGAAGGTGAGTTGGGTGCCCAATTCTTCGTGCAATTTTTCCCAGAACTTGGAAGTAAACTGTGTACCCCTGTCTGAAATGATGGAGAGTGGAACCCCATGCAATCTCACAATCTCCTTAACGTAAATCTTAGCCAACTTCTGCGAGTTATAATCCACGCTGATCGGAATGAAATGAGCTGATTTGGTCAGCCTGTCCACGATGACCCAAATGGAGTCATATTTTCTCAAGGTCTTAGGAAGACCCACCACAAAATTCATGGCTATCATTTTCCACTTCCACTCGGGAGTGGGCATCCTCTAAAGCAATTCTGCAGGCTTTTGGTGTTCATATTTAACCTGTTGATAGTTCTGACAGTTAGACACATAGTCAGCTATGTCCCTTTTCATCCCAGGCCACCAATAAAGTCACCTCAAGTCCCGATACATTTTGGTTACGCCCGGATTAATCAAATACTCCGAAACCATGAGCCTCTGCCAACACATTCTGAATCATGATATCAACCCAAGGGACACAATCCTCCCTCTGAAACTCATCACTCCACCACCATCCAATGTGGCATCCCCGGACTCTCCGGATACCACCTTGTTTTGAAGCTTGTTCAACTGTGTATCCTGAAACTGTTTGGCTTTTATTTCCTCTATAAATATGGGTTTGAACTTAATATTGACCAACACCTCACCTTGTTCTAAGATGCCTAATTTCATGAACTTAGATTTTGAGTCCGAATCTCCCTATCCAATGGTCATTTGGCCACCCCTAAATAAGCCAAACTGCCCATGCTAACTATTTTCTGGCTCAATGCATCTGCCACTATATTAGCCTTGCCCAGATGATACTGGATGGTCAAATCATAATCCTTCAACAATTCTATCCACCTCCTCTGTCTTATATTTAAGTCTTTCTATGTAAACACATGTTGTAGGATGCGATGGTCCGTGAACACTTCACACTTGACACCATAAAGGTAGTGTCTCCAAATCTTAAGTGCAAAGACCACCGCTGCCAACTCCATGTCATGGGTTTGGTAATTCTTCTCGTGGGGCTTCAACTGCCTTGAAGCATAAGCTTTAACATTCCTGTTCTGTATCAACACAACACAAAAACCCGAATGTGAAGCATCAAAATACATAATGAAATCCTTACTTTCAACCGGCAATGATAGAATGGGATCTGTAGTAAGAAGTGCTTTGAGATTTTGGAAGCTATCCTCACACTTGTGTGACCAAACAAAAGGTACGTCCTTTAAGTCATCCTTGTCAAATGAGTAGCAATGGATGCAAAGTCCTTGACAAACCTGCGGTAGTATCCTGCAAGCACCACAAAACTTCTAATCTCACTCACCAAGCTAGGCCGAACCCAACTCTTAACTGCCTCAATCTTTTAGGGATCCACCATCACCCCCCTTTCTGACACCACATTCCCTAAGAAGGCAACCAAAATTCGCACTTGAA
This sequence comes from Jaltomata sinuosa, assembly GCA_003996215.1. NCBI lineage: Eukaryota > Viridiplantae > Streptophyta > Magnoliopsida > Solanales > Solanaceae > Jaltomata > Jaltomata sinuosa. The sequence goes on from QJPP01001264.1 coordinate 252,096, forward strand.
AAACATGGCATATAATTTCTGGCACCTCAAAATATCTAAAACAATGCGAAGATGCTCTGCATGCTCCTCCTTACTCTTGGAGTAAATCAGAATGTCATCTATAAATATGATGACAAACGAATCCAGATATGATTTGAAAACCCCATTCATCAAGCTCATGAATGTTGCCAGTGCATTGGTCAACCTAAACAACATCACCAGGAAGTCATAATGCCCATACCAAGTTCGAAATATCATCTTAGGGATGTCCTTAAGCCTAATCTTTAACTGATTGTACCCTAACCTTAAGTCAATTTTTGAAAATACAGACGCACCCTACAACTGGTGAAAAAAGTCATCTATGTGGGGTAAAGGATACTTGTTTCGGAGGGTGTCATTGTTAAGTTACCACTAGTCTATACACATCCTCATACTACTATTTTTTTTATAAATAAAATAAGAGCACCGCAATGCAAAGCACTGGGATGAATAAATCCCTTGTCCAAGAGTTCCTAAAGCTGAGTCTTATGTTCCCTAAACTCTACCAGAGCCATACGATAAGGAGGAATAGAGATAGGAAGGGTGCCCAGCTCCAAGTCCATGCAATAGTCAATGTCTCTATCTAGAGGCATGCCAGGCAAATCCGCTGGAAACACCTCTTGAAACTCAAATACCACTGGAACTGACTCAATTGAAGGGGACTCCACACTAATAAACTGGAAATGAGCCAAGAAGGCTAAACAACCTCTTACAACTAACTTTCTAGCCTGAACAAAGGATATAATATTAGCCGGCTTAGGCCTGTACACACCTTCCCACTAGTCTATCCTTACCAGAATCTCTAGAGTCACAGTCTTAGTATTACAATTCAACACCCATGATATGGCGATACCCAGGTCATACCCAAAATAACATTAAAATTGTAACGACCGGGTTTATCATTACGGGTAAACTTTTTGTGCCATGTTTCAAGTCAGAAAACTTTGGGATTTGGGAGTTGAAAATTATGGGCTAGGCTAGTCTCGGCCAGTTTTGGAGCGAGGTATGGTCTAGGACAATCTGGGTAAGGATTGAGTAACGTGTCCTATTTTGAGCTAGTTTTCCATTTAGCTAAGACATAAAGGAGTCCATGGGACTTTTTGGAATCGAATTCGAGTAAGTAGAACTCCTAGTATCGAGGTTGACATGAAGGGGTTATTCTGGAATATTGGGAAATCGAGTGTGTTGTAAAATGGACCAATTTGGGGGACTTTATGACTTTCTGTCCCATGTCAACTACCGTAGCAGTTGACACACTGCCATACCGAACTTCGCTATAACAGAGAAATTACCGCTATAGCGGAAGTCAACGATGGTCAGCATCGCTATAGCGGTAGGCTCCACTATGGTGGTACTTCTATAGCAGAGTGTGTACTGCTATAGCAGAGTGAAGGGATCAGAAAACTCAAAAATGAGTTTTATAATTTTATTCTCCCCCATTCAGCCAAAAAATAGACGAGGGTTACTCCAAGAATCCTCCTAAGCTACTTCAAAGTGTGAGAGCCATGGAGAGGAGGGATTTTGGCTGAAAGGGTGTGAAACCATGAATTTGGGCCTGCAGAATCATCAGGGAACACTTTCATGGAGCCATAATATACACCATGCAGCTGTTTGGCGTCTAGGTAGGCTAGGTTCTTTCTTTGAGTAGACTTAGACCTGTTTCTATTTCATATTATTGATATAGAAGGAAAGGAGGAATCATTTTTAGGCCTTCGAGTACGGAGTCTGGAGGAATATTGTATGGTTTGGTTGGTTTACTGATTAGGGATTGCTAATGTTGGGGTGATGTGCTTCATCCCGGGTTGTTTATACATGTCAAAATTGGGTTCAGAAAAATAGATTATTGGTAAGGTTTGGGAAATCGAAAAGTTTATGGTTAATTAAGTGACTAGTTTAAAGGGAGTTTCGGGGATGATTCTAGTATAAAGGAAGTAGAGTTAACTAGAATGCTTAAGGTATCAATGTTGGGGGATGTCTTTCTTATGTTATATCTATCATAAGAAAAGGATCCAGAATTGATATATCTGCGAATATGCGCCAAAAAGGGGTAAGTTGGGGATTAGTCCTCGGGTGGATCTAATTATACGTTACTATTATAGTTGATGATGGTCCCATGAGTGGACCAGGTTTAATTGTTGAAATTGTGACCATTGTATATTGGCCTGTGAGAGGCCGGGTAATTAAACTTAAGTGTGGGATTGGTCTTAGTGTGGATCGGGATGACATGTTGAACATTTAGGTGATGGTTATTGATTCATGTATGCATTGTATGTTTATGTACTTTTGACTAAGTAATGTATTGTTGCATTGCTTAGGAAATGATTTAGGAATGTCCAAAAGTCTTATTTTCAGTCTTGTGAAATGAACTAGGTGTTATTGCTTGTTAGTTTACAAGTGTTGATTGTTCATTATTTGTGACTGTGGATTTTGTGTGACATTCGGTTGGTTCGGGTACCACGCCTGGTACAGGTTACGTATTGGTTAGCTCGGGTACCATGCCTGGTACAGGTTAGCTATTAGTTGGCTCGGGTACCACGCCTGGTATAAGATACTATTTGGTTGGCTCGGGTACCATGCCTGGTACGAGAATTACAAATGGTTGGCTCGGGTACCACGCCTGGTACGGGTTTGCTTTACTTGCTTGGTTGTATTCTTTACATGTTGGTTCCATGAGTGAACCGGGTTATCTGTTATTAATGTCTTTACATGTGGCTCCTTGAGTGAACTGGGTTATCTGTGATTGATTGCATTGGTCCTTGAGAGGCCAGGTTGTTACACTTAAATGTGGGGATGGTCCTAGGGTGGACTGGGCATCGTATATTTACACTTAGGTGTTAGTCTAGGGATCCTTGCTTGGTCCGATAATAAAAAAGGGTAAATGTCATATTTATTATTGTTATTGAATGATTGTTGAACATGTCCCCTGTGGTGGGTAAGTCAAAGGTAGACTGAGAGTTTGGAGTTATACTACTGGCTGTTATTATATATTGTACTGCTTTACTCAGTGCGGGTGCACCATTTGTTCTTTATATATTGGGTTTCTGAGAGGGCTGAGATTTATTATCATTTTGCGTATAGTTGGTCCCTGAAAGCCCGGGTTAGTATGCTCAAGTGTCAAGGTGGTTCTTCTGTGAACCAGAGCAGTATGTTATTGTCCTAGGGATCTTTGTTGGGTCCGAGTTTCGTGAAAAGGATATATGTTATCGTCATTGGGAATTGTCAATGTCGGTTAGACTGGTCTACGTCACTACGTAGTGGGGTTTACTTCGAGTTGTTGAGTCATAGTGGTTGATTTGGGTAAGGAAATGGTAGTCCGGGTAAGAACATAGATGTTGGCAATATCAAGGTGACTTGGGAAGTCTAGGTAACAAGGTGGCTTGGGAAGTCCAGGTGTCAAGGTGACTTGGGAAGTCTAGGTGCCAAGGTGACTTGGGAAGTCTAAGGGATAGGCAGGTTTGGGTTGACATTGGGTTTTGGTAAGGTGAATGTTTAAGGATTGAGTATTGTAATTAATTGTGCATTCCCTTGATTTCTTATATGATGGTATGAGTGGATTCGGATCGGCCGGTGATGCCTACCAGTACGTATATTTGTACTGATTCTACTCTTGCTATACCTTTTTGGATATAGTCTGGTTGCAGGGTTGATGATGTTTCATAGGTTCAGGATGACAGTGATTCTCTAGCAGCTCCTACTTCTTGCTTCTATGGTGGGAGTTGTGTCTTCTTCAGTTTTATATCATCTTGTAGTAACTTTTGTACCGGCTTAGACTAGGTCCTAGGGAGGGTGTTTTAAAGTTGTAAAATGATTTTATTATATTCTTCATAGAGGAGGTTTCCTGAATAAAATATCGTAAAGGTTTTCATGTATCAAAAATGAAGGTTTTTGGTTATAATTGAGTTTTTCCGCATTTACCTGTTGGATGGATGGTAAGGGTTCATCTATCTAGGTGCATAGAGTAGGTGCCCACACGGCCCGGTAGATTGGGTCGTGACAAATGGTATCAGAGCCTAGGTTATCGATCTCCCAGTACAAGAGTAAAATATCGAATAGAGTCCTACAGATTGGTGTGTTGACGTCCATATCTAATCCTAGGGAAGCTATGAAGCATTCTAGGAAACATCTCTCTTCTTTCATCCCTTTTCGTGCGGTTTGTTTACTTGCTTGTATGAGTTGAATCTAATTGGTATCTCTCGATTCCAATTGGCATCTCAACGAAGTAAAGGATGTCATTGGACTCTGGTTGCGATAAAACAAGCAAGGGAAATTGGAACCGGGAAGGTTCCAATTGGTATCTGGCCTAAGAGGCTGTGGTAAGGCATGTGTGATCGGCTAAGGGTCATTCATGGGACATATATAGAGTAATTGGTGTGGTTTGATTTTATTGTAACTTGAAACTGAATTATTTGTGTATTATAATGCTGGCATGACTTATTGGATTCGTATATGATTGGTTGCCTTGTTATGAAATTGCGAGTCAGAAGGTATTTATAATTGATTGTCAGTATGATTGAGTGTGATTAAGTGTTGTGTGTGTGTGGAGTTAGAATTGCATATAAATTTTCGAGAAAAGGGCTCATCATTGGTCAAGATAGTGAGGGAAAATAAATTACGACTACGGGAAAACTCCGATTTCAGGATAGTAGGGACTTGGTTGGAAATCATGGGGAAAATATGCTATTATTGATTGATAGTGGGAATTGCGGTAAGAAATTTTTTGTGGTAACTCATGATTGTGACTTCAGGGAATTTATGGTGACTTTAAAATGTGTGATTTTTTTTGGCGATAAATTGCGGTATGCCCCAATTGGAAGGGTTTGCATTACATTCGGGTATAGACTTATCATTGGTATATATTCTAAGGGAACAAAAAGGGTTTAATGATTATGGAGAAGCTCCAGTTTTGGGACAGTCAGGACTGGTTGAAAATCATAGATAGGAAAAAGTGGGACTAGTAGTGTACGATAGCGGGAATGTGTTATTGTGCGCGGTTCTGGTGTGTGTTGTTTCTGATTTTATGATAGTGGGGTGCTAAATTCTCAACCATGCATAGTTGAGGTTGGTCTTGAGGTTATGTTTTAAGACCGTAACGCATTTTCGGTGTTAGCATTGAGAATAGGGAAGGGGAATGAGAGAATTTTTCAGAGAATGGTAAATTTTCTGGGCTATTACTTTTGGGGGTTGCCATAGCGGTGTGCAAGTCGCTATAGCGGGATGGGCAGGGCATAATCACTGTCCTATTTTTCCCCTGTTCTATCTTTCATTCTCGGGTCATTTTAAATCGCTATTTGAGTTGCGAGCTATTGCAAGAATTATTTAGCATCCTTGCGCAATAGGAGGAAAGGGTAGATATGATAGCCCGGGGTATTGGTGAAGTTTTGATTTACCACTGGTGGGAATAGTCACCTATGTAGAATTTGGAAAAATGACCCGTAATTGACTGAGTAGTATTGGACATTGCTCATAGGCTTATGTCATGAAGGTGATTTGGCAGGTTTATTATTGATGATCCTTAATGGTAGGGTCAGTTGAGGGAGTGGAGTTATTAAATAGAGTCTTAAACATTGTTATCCCTTTGGTCGGTTATGATAATACCGATAGTATCGCTCATTGAGTGGTGGGGGTGTGCTCGCCATAGCATTGGTTGGGGTGTAAGTTCCCGGGTAGAATTTCTTCCTAAGACAAGAGTTGACAAAAACCTTAAGCTAGGATGAGTTCCAATGAAATTTTTGTTGTTGCATGATTTAGAGATATGTGGTGTCTCGGGGCACAATATTGACAAGAGTAAGGTGATATTATGATATGTAAGGGGCATAGTACCCCATAGGAAACTTACGAGATGGAGTTTGGTTAGAAGAACTCCGGGTATAGCGGGAAAGGGGACGCCATGGTGGGATCTAGTCCACTTAGCATGGACAAAAACTATTTTATTCGTTAGTTGAGTTTTTTTTTTCTCCGGTGTTTCGATGAGGCCCTGGATTTCTTGGACAGTCGGAAAGGGGTAATCTAGTTAGCCTTGTGCAGCTCGAAGAAAGGAATTCCTTGATAGAGCGGGAGTGAGTTGAATTTTAATTGAGATGGGTACACCAAGGGATTGGAAAGTTTCGGTGGTTTACGTAAGGTATTACGCTATCACGGTAGGGCGTTAAGGTTCAGGGGGGAGGGAGAGGCGTGCTCCTTCTTCTCTTTCCACCTTAGAGATAGTTCGGAGATGAATGATGGGTAAATTGGTATCTGTTATAACGATCGGGTTAGTCATTACGGATAAACTTTTCGTGCCATGTTTCAAGTCAGAAAACTTCTGGATTTGGGAGTTGAAAATTCTGGGCTAGGCTAGTCTCGGCCGGTTTTAGAGCGAGGTATGGTCTAGGGCAATTCGGGTAAAGATTGAGTAACGTGTCCTATTTTGAGCTAGTTTTCCATTTATCTAAGACATAAAGGAGTCCGGGGGACTTTTTGGAATCAAATTCGGGTAAGTAAAACTCCCGGTATCGAGGTTGACATGAAAGGGTTATTCCGGAATATCAGGAAAGCGAGTGTGTTGTAAAATGGACCAATTTGGGGGACTTTACGACTTTATGTCCCGTATCAACCACCGTAGCGGTTGACACACTGCCATAGCGACCTCCGCTATAGCAGAGAAATTACCGCTATAGCAGAAGTTAACGCCGGTCAGCACCGCTATAGCGGTAGGCTCCTCTATGGCAGTACCGCTATAGCAGAGCGTGGACCACTATAGCAGAGCGACAGGATCAAAAAACTCAAAAACAAGTTTTATAATTTCATTCTCCCCCATTCAGCCCCAAAACAGACGAGGGTTACTCCAAGAACCCTCATAAGTTGCTCCAAAGCTTGGGAGCCATGGAGAGGAGGGATTCCAGCTGAAAGGATGTGAAACCACGGATTCAGGCTTACAAAATCATCAGGGAATGCCTTCACGGAGCCAGAATATACACCGTGCAGCTACTTGGCATCCAGGTAGGCTAGGTTCTTTCTTTGAGTAGATATAGACTTGTTTCTATTTCATATTATTGATATAGAAGTAATGGAGGAATCATGTTTAGGCCTTCGAGCATGGAGTCTGGAGGAATATTTTATAGTTTGGTTGGTTTACTGATTAGGGATTGATAATGTCGGGGTGATGTTCTTCATCCCGGGTTGTTTATACATACCAAAATTGGGTTCAGAGAACTAAATTATTTGTAAGGTTTGGGAAATCGAAAAGGTTATGGTTAATTAAGTGACTAGTTTAAAGGGAGTTTTAGGGAAGATTCTAGTATAAAGGAAGTAGAGTAAACTAGAATGGTTAAGGTACCAATGTTGAGGGATGTCTTTCCTATATTATATCTGTCTTAAGAAAAGGGTCCGGAATTAATATATCTGCAAATATATGCCAAAAAGGGGTAAGTCGGGGATTAGTCCTCAGGTGGGTCTAATTATACGTTACTATTGTAGTTGATGATGGTCCCATGAGTGGATCGGGTTTAATTGTTGAAACTGTGACCATTGCATATTGGCCTGTGAGAGGTCGGGCAGTTGAACTTAAGTGTGGGATTGGTCTTAGTGTGGACTGGGATGACATGTTGAACACTTAGGTGATGGTTATTGATTCATGTATGCATTGTATGGTTTTGTACTTTTGACTAAGTATTTGTATGGTTGTATTGCTTAGGGAATGATTTAGGAATGTCCAAAAGTCCTGTTTTCAGTCTTGTGAAATGAATTAAGTGTTATTGCTTGTTAGTTTACAAGTGTTGATTGTTTATTATTTGTGACTGTGGATTTTGTGTGACATTCGGTTGGCTCGGGTACCACGCCTAGTACAGCTTACTTATTGGTTGGCTCGGGTACCACGCCTGGTATAAGTTACTTATTGGTTAGCTCGGGTACCCGCCCTGGTACAAGATACTATTTGGTTGGCTCGGGTACCAAGCCTGGTACAGGAAATACAAATGGTTGGCTTGGGTACCACGCCTGGTACGGGTTTGCTTTACTTGCTTGGTTGTATTCTTTACATGTTGGTTCCATGATTGAACTGGGTTATCTGTTATCAATGTCTTTACATGTGGCTCCTTTAGTGAACTGGGTTATCTGTGATTGATTACATTGGTCCTTGAGAGGCCAGGTTGTTACACTTAAATGTGGAGATGGTCCTAGGGTGCACCGGGCATCGCATGTTTACACTTAGGTGTTGGTCTGGGGATCCTTGCTTGGTCCGGTAATGAAAAAGAGTAAATGTCATATTTAATATTGTTATTGAATGATTGTTGAACCTATCCCCTGTGGTGGGTAAGTCAAAAGGTAGACTGAGAATTTGGAGTTATACTACTGGCTGTTATTATATGTTGTACTGCTTTACTCAGTGCGGGTGCACCATTTGTTCTTTATATACCTGAGAGGGCCGAGATTTATTATCATTTTGCGTATAGTTAGTCCCTGAAAGGCCGGGTTAGTGTGCTTAAGTGACAAGGTGGTTCTTCTGTGAACCAGGGTCGTATGTTATTGTCCTAGGGATCCTTGTTGAGTCTGGGTTTTGTGAAAAGGATATATGTTGTCGTCACTGGGAATTGTCAATGCTGGTTAGACTTGTTGCGTACGTTTGATAAGCTAAGGGAGAGACTTATGGTCTGGTTATAGCATTGGATATTGTCACTTGCCGAGTATGGCCCTGGGGTCATGGGAACAGTTTTGTACTAGTAGGTGGTGGTACGACGGGTGTGATCTACGTTACTAAGTAGTGGGGTTTACTACGGGTTGTTGAGTCATAGTGATGGTAGTCCGGGTATGGACATAGATGTTGGCAATGTCAAGGTGACTTGGGAAGTCTAGGTGACAAGGTGGCTTGAGAAGTCCAGGTGTCAAGGTAACTTGGGAAGTCTAGGTGACAAGGTGACTTGGGAAGTCTAAGTGTCAAGGTGACTTGGGAAGTCTAGGTGCCAAAGTGACTTGGGAAGTCTCAGGGATAGGCAGGTTTAGGTTGACATTGGGTTTTGGTAAGGTGAATGTTGAAGGATTGAGTATTGTAATTAATTGTGCATTCCCTTGATTTCTTATATGATCTTATGAGTGGATTCAGGTTGACCGATGATGCTTACAAATACCTGTGTTTGTACTGATCCTACTCTTGCTATACCTTTTTGGGTATAGTCTGGTTGCAGGGTTGGTGATGTTTCACAGGTTCATGATGACGTTGATTCTCCAGCAGCTCCTACTTCTTGCTTCTATGGTGGGAGTTGTGTCTTCTTTATTTTTGTATTATCTTATAGTAGCTCTTGTACCGACTTAGACTAGGTCCTAGGGAGGGTGTTTTAAAGTTGTAAAATGGTTTTATTGTATTCTTCATATAGGAGGTTTCCTGAATAAAATATTGTAAAGGTTTTCATCTATCAAAAATGAAGGTTTTTGGTTATAATTGAGTTTTTTCTCATTTATCTGTTGGACGGGTGGTACGGGTTCGTCTATCTAGGTGCATAGAGTAGGCACACGCATAGCCCGATAGGTTGGGTCGTGACAAAAATCTAGCATGTACAGAATAATCAAATCTACCCAAGTCTGAAAACCCATAAAAACCATAGGGCAAGTATGATATACATGGGTTACTATCACAGACTCCCCAACCTGGGTAGAAACATGAAAGGGGAATCAAGGACATCACAAACCAAATCCAGACCCACAACAAATTTCACATAAACATACGAATAAGTATAACTTGGGTCAAACAGTATAGAGGCCATCCTGTCGCAGACTAGAATTGTACATGTGATCACAATATCTGACGCCTCAGCCTCAGACTTCCTTGGGAATGCATAATAATGGGCCCGATCATCAATCCGAGCAACTTACCTGGTTGGCGGCTCCACTCCCCTTCACATACCACCATTTTCTCTATTTCCTTAGCCTCCCTGAAAGATACCTCGCCTACCCTGTGGATGACCTCTGGCATAGCCACCTCCACCTATCGAAACTACAATCTTAGACTGTTGCTGAGTCTGATTGCCTGCCTTCCTGTGGGGGTACTCCCTCTTGAAGTGACCCGGATCACCATAATAAAAGCATCCGCGGTCAAGAGTAGGACTGCTAGTAGAAGTATAAGAAGCCCCCTGGCCTCTAGGAGCGAAAAACTGCTGACTGGCTCCCCAACGACCACCGGTAAAAGCTGGCAGGGCTGACTGAATAGGACGAGCAGAATACACTTGTTGGTTGTGACCTTTGGAGTATGAACCACTGAAATTAATTTTATTTCGGGACTTCTTGGCTAACATCTTAGTCTGCCCAACCTGTCTAACCCCCTCTAGTTTCTTCACATAATCGGTCACCTCATTAAAACTCTTCCCTGCCAAGGTCATATGCACAGACAATACCTGCAACTCAGTATTCGGGCCCTTCACATATAAATGAATCCTCTCCTCCTCAGTACCCAGAAGCTGAGTAGCATAACGTGACAAGGCATGAAATTTGGCCTCATAGGCTGAAACCAACATGTTATCCTACTCAAGATCCAGAAACTCATCGTTTTTATGATCCCTCAAAGTGCAGGGCACATACTTCTCTAAACACAGAGCATGGAACTGCGCCCAAGTCAGTGGAGGCAAAGCTGATGGCCGACACTCTACATGAGCTCTCTACCACTGCTTGGCATCACCCTGAAGCTGGAAAGTGATGAACTCTACCCCATGGTGATGCACACTGCCCAGCTTATGCAGCCTCTCATAACAGTCTAGAATAAACTCGAATGCATCCTCCTTCTAAGTGCCCTGAAATGTTGGGGGTTTCAGTTTCAAGAATTTGGTCAACATCTTATGCTCATTACCAGTCATAACAAGGCCTAGTATCGGACGGAAGAAGTCATCAATACCCGACACCGCATCCATCCTAGGAGCCGTTGTGACAGCCGGTTGAGTTCCCGAAACCTGATTTGCTGTACCAGTGGGAGTGGCTCCAACACCTACCAGCCCACTCAGAAAAGTCTACACTTACTGAAATTCCTCGAGCAATATAGGGGGAAGACCTGCAACTCCAGCCAGTGTCGCCTCCTCCTGTTCCGCGCCCTTCTCAAGAACAGCCTCAACTTCCTCCTCAAAAGGATCCTGGGGTGGGGGAGGGGTCGCTGCCCTTGGCCCTGCAGCTGCCTGAGCTCCACCCCTGGCGGGTGTTGCTCTACCTCTGCCCCTGCCCCTTTCGCGTCCTCTGATTGCTGGTCCTGCTACCAGAATTGCCACTCTCGCTCCTTACGTCTGGTATTAACCATCTGCGGATAAAAGAGTGAAAGAAGTTAGATACCAATTTGTATTACCAGATACCAATTAGAATCCAGTTATAGCACGAAGGAAGAAAGAAGAGATAGTTTCCTAAAGTCCTATAGCCTCTCAAAGAAAAGTACAGACATCTCTGCACCATTCTGCAAGACTCTACTAGACCAGTTTTGGTACAACGAGGTCAATGAACCTAGGGCTCTGATATCATCTTTGTCATGACCCAACCTATCGCGAGTGGCACCCACCCAAAATCCCTGGATGAGCCAACTCATTATCAATCCAACACTTAGTGAATCTAACATCTCAAAACCAATTGCATTAAAATAAACTATCATTCACAACTCCAAAATTACTAAAATAATAAGATTCTGTGAAAATATCCCTAGAAACTAAAAGTCATCATACTAATATATCTACCAATGTCTAGAAATGAGGATGCAACCCCAAAAATAGAGAGCTAAGTCTAAAATAAGTTGACTAATACTAAACTGGAAGAAACCATGGTAGCCCGAAGGAAGCAGCTCACCCTTGGAATCTGAAATCGATGGGACTATATCTGAGGTCATATAGGAGCCGCTGGAATATGTCATGTACTTACAAAAGGAAAGCAAGTGCAAAATTAATATACAACTATAGTGTATTGGTAGGATCATCAGCTAGCTCCAACAAACAATATATGAACAATAAACCAGAATTGAGTAAAGCAGTACAAACATGTAAAACAGCCAGTAATATATTTTCAGACTCTCAGTCTACCTTCTAACTTATCAACCATATGAAACAGTTCAATAACCATTTAAACAATGAACAATAACAATAACACTTACCCTTTTTACTTCATCCGGATCAACTAAGGATCCCTAGACCAACACCTAAGTGTTACCATGCAATATCCGGTCCACCCAAGGACCAATCCCACATTTACGTGTAATAACCCGGCCTCTCAAGGACCAATATGCACAATCATAATTTCAATAATCAATTCGGTCCACTCATAGAACAATCGATAAAATATAATCAACAATATATATTTAAATCCGTATCAGGTATGGTACCCGAGCCAATCAATATATAACCTGTACCAGGCACGGTACCCGAGCTAACTGTTAGTATCTCGTACCATACGTGGTACCTGAGCCAACCATTAGTATCTCGTACCAGGCGTGATACCCGAGCCAACCATTAGTATCTCTTACCAGGAGTGGTACCCGAGCCAATCGAATGCCACACAAACTCCAACAGTCAATAACTAAATGAACAGAAACACACTTGTAACACCAACAAGTAACAAAATCAAGTTTATCTCACATAATTGACACCCGGATACTTAGACATTCATAACTTTATTCCCTAGGCATACAAGCACATGCATCACTAAGCTAAAGTTACATGTACACACTTGGAAAGACAATAACCATCACCTACCTCGAATAGCTTGAAAACTCTCTTGGGCTGGAGCCTTCCCGTTTTTCAAAGCTTTTGCTCGTTCCTGGTCTAACAATGATTACAAACACACCAAAATTAGTTCAATGGCCTAAAATTATACGGATTATACTCAAATCCTGATTTTCAGGCCAACTCATGATCATTCCACGCATCCCAGGAATTTTTCACCATTAATTCACCTAAAAACTACCATTTAACGATTACATTAAGTAAATAACAGTGATTTAATTATGAATAAGTGATAATAACCATAACCCAAGAATTCCACAACTTAGAATCTCCTTTTTCCCGGATTCTACATTCTTAGGTTAACCCAAACTTTTCCCCAAGCCGGTAGTTAATGATTCTACTGCGTAGGAATCATAGTACTAAGTTAGGGGAGCAAAATACTTACCTTTAGGATGAAATTTTGTGGAAAACTGACTTGGAATCGCCAAAATTGCCTCTGCCCTTCCCCAAAATATTTTTGAGAATTTCTGAATATTTTTGGAGAAGTTTCTACATTTACCCCGACTTATTCTGCTATAGCAGTCCGTATACTGCTATAGCAGCACCGCCATAGCGGAACAGACCGCTATGGTGGTGCTGACCGGCGTTGACTTTCGCTATAGCGAAAATTTCTCCGCTATAGCAGTAGCCGCTGTAGCTCAGTGTCAACTGCTACAGAACCTCAAAAAATCTCCCAAACGTACCCATTTTATAACACACTTCAAATCCTGATGTTTCGAATCAACCCATTCATGTCAACCTTGATACCAGGAGTTCTACTTGCCCGAATTTATTTCCGAAAAGTCCCCCGAACTCCTTAATGTCTTAGCTAACGAAAAAACTAGCTCGACATAAGATATACTATTCAATCCTCACCCGGATTTTCCTAGACCATACCTCGCTCAGAATCCGTTCGAGGCTAGCCTAGCCCAAAAATTTCAACTCTCAAATCCGAAAGTTTTCTAACCCAAAAATTAGCACAAAAGGTTCACCCGCAATGACAGAATAGGTGGTTACAGCAGAAAATGGATTCTCTTAGCCGTCAATGTAGCACCGGGTAATACTATGTTATTTTGTCATTCAGATGCATGATCTGATTTATTATGAACTGTGGGCAACCCATATTAAGAGGTATGAAATGAGCTATTTATTTCTCTTTTAACTATAAGAATCTTTTTCTGATTACTTTCATTTTTTATATCATTGGTCATGATATTTCATTTACTGAAATTTTAATGTACTTTAAGTATATAAATATAAAAGAAGTGGATGATGGCTATAAGTTTCCGGGAGAAAGTTTGAGAGAACTTTGTTTCTCTATTTTCAGAAATTACAAGAGAACACTTCAAACAACAGATGCATTATATTATTTTCAGAAAATTTCTGAAAATCAAATTACACTTCGGTGAGTATATTGAGATTTGTTAATTTATTGATATGTCAAGAACCTAACTCGTGGGACTTGCCTGACCTTCACAACAATAATAAATCTGTCCAGAAAGTGGAAAAAGAATTGGAGAAGGATCTTCAATATCAATTGTTGTTATCTCATTTGTTAATAATTGAATTCTATACCCCATATGTGGGAGTTAAGCAAACACCCAGTGGTCAAGGACGTTTCATAGTTACATGTGTTAACATCTATTTTGTTTGAAGTCTATTTTGAAACTTTGCAGGCTGGTCTTTCACAAGGGAGAGTTCAACTGTTTCATCCGTAGACGTTCTTCATGTACTGCAGTAATAGTCAATTTATGTGAAGTCTTTTCTTTAAGGGAAAAAACTTATAAAAAGGTGGCTTTTGTGTGCATAGCTTTCAAAGTTGAGGCAGTATAGAGTTAGAGTGATATAATTACTTCCTTTGTTCAGATTTAACAATTTGTTTAGCTTAACATAATTGAAATGAGAGTTGAAAATATAAGTTTTAGGCTCAAAGGTTTCCGAACTTCGGTAACTTCTTTTATATCTGCTAGATTTGGATGAGAAAATTATTGTTACTAATAATAATGATGCGGGAATACTGTATGCAGAAGCAAGCTGCACGTTGGGATTTCACTTGGCCATGAAAGATGTGAAAAATTAGAGCACCTATGAAAGTAGCTTGCTTTGGTTGGAGTTGAATGGCAGCAACATGACCTATTGTTTAACTCAAGATATGCTACGGAAGAAAAATTTCCTATTTTATGTAGCCGATGCTTCTTTAAGGGAAAAAAGTCGCAAGAATCTGTTCTGGATTGCAGACAAATATGCAGATTTCATATTTCTTTTTAAGCTTTCCTCTTTGTATCATTTGGACTATTTGGTTGAAGAGGATATGCTTTGCAAATAAAAAAGAACTTTTTCTTATGTAGAGAGCAGATGCATACAAAATCTGTAGTTTTGATAGAGTAGTATGACCGAGAATATGTTGACCATCTCAACTTTTGGAATTGTAACTGTAACAAACAAAATTGTAATCCTTTCTTTTTGAATCTCTCTTTTGTATTCGATACTCAATTAATGCATTATATCTATCTTACAATGAAATATTTACCATGTACCATACAGAACTCTTTTCAATACATATCAAAATAAATTGAATTCATATAGCATCTATTATGGATAATGCCATAAAAAGTTGGACCCGATTAACTCAATCAATATAAATGGAAAAGTCAGGTTTCATATTTGGGAGAATTTCATATATATACAAAAAAAAACTAATTAGTTTACAATAAATATAGCCATATTTTCTTTTACATAAAAAATAGCACAAAATTTCAAGCTACTCTCCCCCGCCTCTCTCCTGCTAACTGTTCAATGTATTTTTTTTGTTTCTTTCAAATGCAAGCAATATTAAAGAGAGAAAATCATTATCGTTGACAGTTTCTTTGTTTCTTTTTCGGAGGACTTTCATATTCTTTATTTTATTTGCTTTCTGAAACAAACAAATTGCAGTACTAATAATTCCATCTATTGGCTTTTGCATTTCCCCACATTTATTTTGCCTTTTTTTTTCTTAACCAAACAGATCCATTTTTTAGCATTATGACCTATTGTATTTTTTTTCCTTTGAAGGTTGAAGTGGAAGCACTAGTAATTCAAAGACCAAAAATGACAACAGTAATGAGCCAAGTGAAGAAGCTGAAGGTGTCTGTGTTGATTTTGGGTCAGAAAAAATCCACTTCTCTGCTTAGCTGGTAACTATATTGTATAAATAGTTATGTAATGTATCGATATTATATTAGTGGTGTATAAACGTATATATATGATATATAATTATGTATCAGAAATGTACAACAAAAAATGATCGCATGTATATATAATGTACCGATATTTTATAAATAGGTATGTAATGTATATATAACGTATCGATATTGTATAAATAATGTATAAACATGTATATATAATGTATAACTATATATCATAGATGTATGTACAATCATATACATTGTTTATACAATATTTATACACTAGGTTTCTAATATAACTTTTTTTGTATATATATCACTTTTATAGAGGAAACTCTAAAATTCTTGCATAAAACACTAATGAAACTACAAGAGTCAGTGGAATGACAATCAGTATAGTAGCAAAGTTGGGTGGGGGGAGTGAAGCTTTAAAGGAAAAAAGTTGTTGCAAATATTTGAAAACGACATTAATAGAAGATGGAGAAGATGGAGGAAGAAAGAAGAAAGAAGAGAAGAAGAAAAGTGAAAAAGTTTGTGTCGCTTGATCTGAATGAATTTATCTTATCCTAGTAATAGAAGTTTGCTTTTGCTTTTTCTTCCTGATAAGGAGTTTACTTTTGTTTTTGTTTTGAAAAAAGAGGTATATGGGTTATTGGTTGGAGCAGATCAGGAATCAAAGATTATATGGTTGAAAGTGACCGTTGTGATTGGATGAGCTTCACTATGTCATCACTCGTCACATGCTAAATTCACGAAGCAAGTGGCTATTTTTGGAAATGAAAATGGCCGAATGGCCAATATATATAATAAAGGGACTTATTTTTTTAAGTGGGCTATTTTTTGTGTAAGAAATTTAACCTAATGGATATTTTATCTAATTTTCCCTTCATATTTCCCTTCTTTATGTGTTTATTGTTGAATTTAATTATGCTTACACCATAATGATGGACTTTTTACGAAGGAAAAAAGGACAAAATTTGCTCATCACATCAACGTCAAAGCTAGCAACGCAATGACGAACCGGATTTCAGAAGAAATACACTTTCAAAGTTTTATTCTTGCTATTTTAAGTTTACTTTACATTTTTGAAATAACGATTTCATATGTTTTTAAAGAAGCTATAATCTAGGTCTTCTAATATCTTAAAACAAAATTTAAAAATAAAAATTCCATTTATCACTCTTTTAATTTACTTCGTCATGTTAAATTAGAGTAAAACAAAATTTTATTAGACCCTTCCACAACCAAATAACTTGAAGAATGGCAATGTTTCTTGGATTAGCTAAATCATTAATATAATCAATTAATCACCCTTAAATAAAATCAAATGGGTTTCGGTTTGAATAATATCATTCATACAGTATGAATTTTACTTGACAAAAAACAATGATAATTTTTTTCTTGAGTTGATTTCTTAGGCGTGGTCGCTCAACTAATGATAATTATATCTTTGTCCAAAAAAAAAAGATAATTATATCTCAGAAAGTCATCTTTCTTCTTCATTTAATTTTCTTTTAGCAAAAAAGAATTAACAGTAACTATCAGTTGAGTGACCATATGAAATCAACTCGATCTTTCTTTCTTTGACTAGTTGTCAGTTTACAACTTCTTTCTTTTTTTTTTGGAAAAAATATTTGCTTCTTCAACTTGAAATGCTATTTCATAATTTCTTAATTAAGGAAGTTGGAATTACACATTAGAGTATAATAATCATGATTAGTTATTTAAATTAGGTCTTATTTAGTGACGGCAGAATATGGAACTACCGTAGTAAGGAATAGTGTGAAAGAAAGAAATAAACAAATTAATAAGGCAGACACATCTTTGGTTCTGATTCATCGCAGTCTTTTATTTTTATTGACGAATTTATATTATTAGACAGAATACCTAGCGGCCCAAAAAATAAATATGAGTATAAGAGACGATATTGAATGTCAACATGATGTAGAAGGAAAATTGTATGGATTCTATTAGTTAAGAAAATGATGATAATTATCTCTATCTAGCTACATCACAAGTGGCCATAATTGGTAGCTGTGTCTTAAATATCATGGTCTGCTGCCTTCATTTCTTACTCATCTAGATGATTTTGATGTGTAAACTAATCTGTATATGAATTACGATCCACTTTCAACCCTTCTCTTAATTATGATCATTAATTTAGCTAGTATAAATTATGTTTGCAATTTGCATGTGTAAGCAAGATGGAAGGAATTTTACATTATAATTTTGTTCACAAAATCCAACAATTTACTATTATTACACTTGAAATTAAATCATATATGTGTAAGTAATATCAGTGTCAAAAAATCACTTAACAAATCACGTTCGACAAGTTTTGGGCAGAGATAAGTTTAAGACTATTCATTTTTAAAGTCATTGTTCAATAAGTTTTGAGCAGTGATCAGAAGTTCAAGACTGTCCATTTTCAAAGTCATTGAACTTAAAATTCAGTAAACAAATAGAATAGCTAGGAGTAGAATTTACATGGTCAATACTTGGACAAGTCAGCCATATTACTATGACTATTACAATTTCTTCAGTCTTCAAAGTAAGCCAAGGAATTAATAAAATGTTAAGTATTATATTATATATTGGTCAATCAACTCCCTTCAACTATTGAAATTCTAGTTAAAAGTCAGCAAAACAACTACTTCAAATGCCTTTATCTGGGACAGTCATCTTATAATCTCATAACCCAGTCAAAAAGTCTTAATAAGACCTTCACTGGTATTATCTTTTCTACCATAATACATAAGAGATTTCCAATATATCATATAATTCTCGTTCTTAAAATTTTATTATTTTTAAAATCCAAAAAACAGATGGAATTCTAGAATTTTTCCCCAGAGCCAAACACTTAATTAGCTTCTGCTAGGAACTGGTCAGCAAGGGTAGGGCCATTAATAAATTCAGTTAGAAGCCTAAGTCAAGAAACTACAATGAAGTGATGGACCCCTCTACAAGATTAGAGGAAAAAATCATTGTGATAATAACTGCGAACATCTCAATATCTTTTCTTTTTATTTTGTCAAATTAGACTTTACGGCCTTTTATTTTCTATCCGGTCCCGTTTGTGATTCGTTCAAAGCTCTTTAACCTGCCTTGTTATATAATTAAACCAAAGATAGGATTTGATTCGTCGAAAATTATGGCTGGAGGAGGAGGAGGATCCAGTTCGAGTCCTTCTCGTACTCTTTTAGACACTCCAACTTGGGCACTGGCTACTGTCTGCTTCATCTTTATTTTTCTTGGCATTTTCATTGAACACTTGATCCATCTTCTTTGCCATGTAAGCAATTAGATAAATGTTTATTCTATGTTGTTTGGACTCTTCAAACTCATGTCGAATCCCAGCAGTATTTTGAAAAGACCGAACAACATAAATTTTATTTAGAATTTTATCAAGTATATAAGTTTTATGGATACTTTTGAATTTGCAACACTCGTGCAGTGGCTCAAAAAACATAGGAAGACCGCTTTGTTTGAAGCTGTGGAAAAACTCAAATCAGGTCTCTCTCCTCATATCCTTTTACAGCTCCTTGGTTACGATAATTTAACCTATTATAGCACATTACTTATTTTATTGTTCAAGTTGCTTGTTATTGGAGTTTCATGTCGATGTGTTGAGGTGTATTTGGATCTTTATATGGTCTTGAGTGATTTTTACTTCTTGACCTCATGACCTTTGAGGTTTCGTTAGGCCAAAGACTCATTTCTTTTATTATTGTATTAAAGCCAGACCGAACTCAATTCATTATTTACTCGATGTTAGGCTCCCATTTTATATTGTCACACGCTCTATATGTCCAGTCCTGAGCATGCGGGAGAGTCCAACATCACTGGGTTAGGTGCACTTGAACTTTTTATATGGTCTTAAGCTCGTTTCTGAGATTGAGTTGGACGCAAGATTTATTACTTATTCCACTTTTTATGTATAGACATTACATGTAATTACTTTTTATTTGTACCTAATAGTATAAAAAGTTAAAACTCTTTGACAATTTAATTTGTTTTGTTATATGCAGTGTTGATGCAACTAGGATTTTTGTCTCTATTATTAGCAGTGATACAAAGGCCAATATCCAAAATATGCATACCAAATAGAATAGCAAACTCCACGCTTCCTTGTAATCGTGCTGTACTGGATTCTACAAAAACCATCAAAGGATTCCAGCACTTGTCAAATTCATCATCCAATTTTCTATTTTCTCATCATCAAAGGGAATTGGCATCTGTTGAAAATTCTGAGGATCACTGTGACTCCAGAGTATGAAGAAAGAAAAATGATACTCACTCTCTGTCCGAATTTATGTGGCATGTATTTTTTGCAATTTAGGAGTCAAACGATTTTTTTCCACGATTTTCATATATACTTGTTATACTTTCCAATTATCAACTATTGGTCCGAATTTATGTGGCATGTATTTTTTGCAATTTAGGAGTCAAACGATTTTTTTCCACGATTTTCATATATACTTGTTATACTTTCCAATTATCAACTATTATAACTTACAGTAGTTTTTACTAGGTTTCAAATATGTAATTTTTTTTAAAAAAAATAAGTATATATGACTCTTGAATAAGTATGGAGGGAGTAAAATAAGTATGGAATTTTTTTAAAATTTCCATGTCTGAATCCACAGTCAACACTAAAGGATTTGACTCTTGAATTAATCCAAACGGTGAGACATAAATTGAAATACAGGGAGTATGTTATAGTTAATTTATAGTTTTTGAATTAACAAAAATGTTTTCTTTCTTATTTTGGTTTAAATTTGTTTTCCAGGGAATGACTTCTTTCATGTCACAAAGTGGAATCAATCAGCTAAATAACTTCATCTTTGTCCTAGCAATTATGCAGATTGTGTACAGTGTTGCCACAATGGCTTTAGGTAGAGCTAAGGTACGCTTGCTATTCCTAAATTAATAGAAACTTCACGATTTTATAGGTTTACAACGTGCAATCAAATAAGAAGGGATGAAATGCTTTCCTTTTCAGTTGATTTTATTCTGTATGATCTTATTTGCAAAATATAAGAAATCAAAGTATTTTTTGACCCCTCTTATAACCAATCCAAAAGATAATTGATTAGAAAATTATGATAATTCATTGATTCATTTGGTATCTAAATTAATATATAATTTTAAAGCATTTTACTACTATATCAAAATTAATAATTAAGAAATGCAATGTCTAAGAATTAAATGTTTTAACTATATGGCACTTTGCAAATTTTATTTTGGAAACGGATGGATTTGTTAGATCCACATAAATGCATAACACGAGGAATTATCAATAAAAGGATTGTGGTGAAATGAAGATGGTCTCCGAGAAGGTAAAGCAGAAATTGATATGAGAAAATATGTTAAAGTAATCAAGATTGTTCATTCTTAAATTGTCTGGACTAGTTGATTGCTTCAGCTGTCAAATAATTTTAAATATTGTTTGATAATTACTAGTAAATATATATTTTCTTAAATTTGTACTTACATTTTCCTATATAAATACTACTAGATGAAACGCTGGAAAACTTGGGAGAAGGAGACGCAGACCATAGAATATATGGCAGCCAACGGTATGCACCTTCATTCTATTTGTTAACACGAACCAAGTCAAACATTTGAAAATATATATAGTTCAAATGGTGCAATTTTTTCTATTTAACAAAATAATTGTATTTTGACTGATATAAGAAAAAAATAGAAATTAGTGATTTACTCTAAACAACAAAATTTATTTAGTTAATCCGATTTAATGCAAATTTCATAGCTAATTCTGCTTTTCCCCTTTTAAGTTACCAATTATCTATAGCGTGTGTAGATATTTTATAGTAATTAATTTGTTTGAGAAAATATTTACTTACACTGTTAATTGTATACTTAAAACTCTCCTAAATAACCTGACAAAAAATTGAAGTATACATAGAGGGATGATCGAAGAGATGAGTCCAAGAACTAATATTTTTAATATATACGACTATATTATACGCCTATATGAAGACCACTTTTTCAAAACTGGACCATAATTTAGAGATGCACATATTAGTCAAACGTACATTTTTATCTTTAATTATTATTTTCTCATTTTTTAAATATATATTTTGAATTATAATTAACATTTATAACTTTTATATTTTTACATAATTTTCAAATATATATATATATATAATCGAACTAATATTTTTAATATATACGACTATATTATACGCCTATATGAAGACCACTTTTTCAAAACTGGACCATAATTTAGAGATGCACATATTAGTCAAACGTACAACTTTATCTTTAATTATTATTTTCTCATTTTTAAATATATATTTTGAATTATAATTAACATTTATAACTTTTATATTTTTACATAATTTTCAAATATATATATATTCCTTTGCTTTATATGTATTCTTTATGTCAATTCATTCTTTCTTTTTATGTTAATCCGTTCTTTTTTACTTGTCTTGCATTTTTCTTTATGTTTTATCGATACTTTTTTCACATGTTTAAGTTGTGCAAAGTCATTGAGTTGAAATTCATGGCCAAATCATCTTGTATTCTAAAAAGCTTCACATAAATTAAAGAAAGAGGCCGGAGTGATTGTTTGATGTCATCGTGTATGTAACATGGTGAAGCTGAAGTTTGAACCATATCTTAGTAGTTGAATGTCACACCAAAATTTCAAGAGCAATATTATAGTCAACCATATTAAGAAAATTCAATTCAAGAATTAGTATTTCAAAGTTTGAGAATAGAAAGTGACTTTTGATTTGATTAAATATAGTAATTCATATCTGATTTATAATATACTGAATTCTAATTTAACTGCATTTATGATCAAATGTAACTACACATTAGATCCTAATCGATTCAGATTTACAAGAGAAACTACATTTGGTCGACGCCACATGAATAAGTTTACAAACACTTCTATTCAGCTTTGGATTGTAAGTATAATTCTTTTTCTATCTCTTTAATATACTATTGAACATTACTATCCTTAAAATTTGACAAAAGTGACTACTTTTAATTTTCGTCAAATACATTAACAAATTATGTTGATTAGGTTTTAGAAAAAAGTCTCATCAAATCCTAGAACCTGCTATACAAAAAATTACACTAGACACCAAATATTGACCAAAAAAAATAGCAAAAGTTACACCTCAAAATCTACACCAGACTCTATAAAATAGATCAGATAGTAGAACATGCAAAACTACACATCCCAATATAAGTTCACGCTAAATTCCTTTTTTTTTTCTTCACAATTCTTGTCAAATCTATAACAAATAATGTTTGTTAAATATATGATTATGTCTTAAGTATTTACTTTTGATAAATTTAAAAAATCAAAATTATTCAGAAGACTATTTAAGGACTTCTTTATATTTATTTCCAATTTTGGACAGTCTCTTTTGCAATTAGTATTAAGTAGTACTAGTATTTTACAAATGGTACAGAAATGTTTCTTTCGGCAATTCTTCCATTCAGTAGCAAATGTTGACTATCTTACATTACGACATGGCTTCATTACGGTGAGTATTCCTTTTCTTCTTTCAAATATTAGTCGCTTTGATAAATTCAAATTCTTTAAAATATTTAACGTTCTAAAAGAATAATAAAATTATTTACTATTTTTATCCTTTGTTATTTTAGTTGATATAGTATTGACTAAGTGTGACATTTAAGATAATTAACGATTATGTTAGAAAAAATGTTCTCTGAATAATTTACTAGGTGATTATTATGCAGTATATAAGACTCATGACTCAAAATAATTAAATCTTTCGGTGTAAGGTGGAAGCTCCCAAAAATAACCAATATTGTGATAGTGAAGGTAAGTAACTAACCAATTTCTAAGGCCTAGTAAACTAAGGTGATAGTGCAAATACTAAATATTGTCTTTCTTAATTATTAGTGTACAAAAATATTGAATGAGAGATAATATGAATCGAATATAGTACTCCATATTTAAATGATTTGATTGCAACTAATTAATTAACGGGTGAAAATCATTTATACCTCTCAACTTTGCTTTAAAAATCAAACTCCCTCCTCAATTTTGAAAAATAATCATTCTCCCCCCCTTTTCCTAATTTATTTTTCTAAATGTCCATTCTACCCTTACATTATCAATCATTATCTTTTTTTTTCTTTTTTACTTTTTTAAAATTATGATATTTTTATTTTATAATTTATGTAACAAATTATTTATAAAAATATTATTTTTGCTGAAAAAAGAGAAGGAAAAAATTTGATTGAGTACAAAAGCTAATGGCATTTTATAATAAAATAAAGGAACATAATAAAAAAATAGTTTTATTAATAATAATGAAGACTATAATGTAATAACCTTATAAATATATTTTGATGCATATAATAAAAAAATTAATAAAAATAAAAGTATATTTTATTTAGAAAAATCTTTATAAAAAAAAACCTTTATTTATATTGAAAATAAATTTTAAATTATATCAGAAAATATTTTATTAATGACAATCAAAATTCGTTTATCTATATAGACAGTAGAGAATAAGAGATAAGTGCAAGTTAAAGGAAATATGCAGGGGCGTATCTAAGAGGGGGCAAGGGTGTTCACCCGAATCCCCTCGATAAAAAATTATATTGTATACAAAAGGTATTTTTTTTTAATTTTAGTGTGTATATATAAATTTTGAATCCATTTAATACAGGATTAGAGGTTGGCTAAGTGATTTAGGAGGTTCAAAATTCATCTTGAGATTCCAACTTCAAATTCATATAAATACATATATATTTAATGCATATGATATTAGAATAATAATTATAAAAAATAATATTTGATTTTACAATAAATTTACAAAAGAATTATTCTACTTATAATATTAATGAACTAAAATAAAAAACTATAAATACTTAGATTAAAAAATAAAATATTATATATAATGTAATTTTTTTTTTACATAAATGAAGGAATGAATGTCAAGGATAAAATAGACATTGCATATGATAAGGAGGGGAGAATGATTATTTTTCAAAGTTGAGGGGGGAGTTTGATTTTTAAAGCAAAGTTAGAGGGTGTAAACGATTTTCGACCCTTAACCGTACTACTGTCTCACTAATTAATGTGTTTCCCTATTATTCTACTCAATTAAAATGTGCAGGCTCATTTATCTTCAAACAACGCCTTTAATTTTCAAAAGTACATTGAACGATCTTTGGAAGATGATTTCAAAGTCGTCGTTGGCATCAGGTACTCCCAATGATTTATAATTTACAGTTTAAATTTGTACATGTCAAAATGAGCTGAGTTAATAAATCAATTAGACTAACATTGGCCCAAAAATTACTAGTGGTCATCTCAGACACAAATCACTTGTGATCAATTTGCGACGCAATGTAAGTAGTATTAATTTGCTACTCGCAAGTAAAAACTTTAAAATTACCATAATTCATACCTAAATCAGTTGTGAGAAAAATTATGACAGTAAATACAATACAATTTATGTAATTTGTATACGCCACTGCATAATAATAAGTATCTATATCGACTTACAATGTCCTTTTATTCATTATTGGAACAGTCCTTTCATGTGGTTAATAGTGGTCATCTTCTTGCTGCTTGACGTTCATGGTATGCCATGACTACTTACCACATATATAGCCCATCAATTAATACTTGGTTTAATTTTTTCAGCTTATATATATAATAACTGTCTTAATTAATCAACCAGGTTGGAACGTCTATCTTTGGGTATCATTTCTCCCACTCATTGTAAGGAAATACTTATTTAAATCTGCTCTTAATTTCATTAGAAAAGACAAAAATTAGTGACATAATTTGTCCGTTGCTAGTTATAGGTTATTTAGCGATGAATTATAAGAAAAGAAATCTGGAAATAGTTATCAATATATACCATTCGACCATCTGGTTTAACAAACATGGCCGAAGTATACATCACATATACACTCGATTGTATATGGTGTGCATATATTATGCAAATGTTGTATATTATATATATAAAATATGTATATTTTATTTATACGTATGTAATTATATGTATATTAGTATAAAGTATACACTATCTATACACTTTGTACATATCTTATAAACTAAATGATCACCCAAAGATATTAGGCTGTAATTTTCTCTAAAATCTATAGCTAATTTTTTTCTTGTGGGTGTGAAATTTTCTTTGCTTTTAAGTTTCAAGCAATATAAAATATTCATTACTATTTGTTAATTGTTGATTTTTATAGACGGTGTTGGTGATTGGGAGTAAGCTGGAGACAATTGTTGCCCAAATGGCTCTTCAACTGGAAACTCAAGACAGTGTCATCATAGGATCACCATTGGTTCAGCCTAATGATAATCTGTTTTGGTTTAATCAACCTCAATTTGTTTTGACCCTTCTCCACTACACCCTTTTCATAGTAAGTAATTTCTCTTTTCACCTCATCTATTTATAACGAATTGGTGTATTTTGATATACCTGGTATTGGTCATTTGATTTTTCATAAATAAAATGGCCCAAAAGGCCCCAAAAATGTTAGTTAAAAAAAGAAAGAAGAAAAGATATAGCTGATATTGGTAACTAGAGGAGTTAAATAGGTGGGTTGCACTGAATTTGAATGGGTCAAAAGTCGACCGAAATGAGTTGGGCTGAACTAGACTAAAAGGCGGGTCATAACCCGATCCGTGCAATCCTTACTAAGTTTTAGTATCTTCGTTTGTTTGTTTTTTTATAATTTTTAAATACCTAATGAAATTATTTTTTTGTTTATTATGGCTATGTATATATAACATATCATTAAAAAAAAAATACTTTTACAAGATTTCTCAAGGATCAAATTGGACTACATATCAACCCAAATTTAGATGGATTTAAATAGGTAGAGATAAATGGACTTAGATAACAAATATGCGGATCGATAACCTCCAAATTTAAGCATATTGAGTGAATTATATATTCATGGACTAATTTTACTACTCCTATTGATAACTTCTCGTATTTTCTCAATGATTAATCTCACTTATGTTGTAACATGTATTACTTAACTTTTAAATTATTTAATAGTGTAAATATTTTTTTACATAATCAGTATATAAAAATTAAACTCCTAGCTAGTCTTGTAAGCAAATGAAAGCATCAAAATTTCATTTTTTTTAATCTCCCTAACAATTAACTCATACTATCTATTTTCTCTGTGTTTGATGACTTGATTATAGAATGCATTTGAGCTGGCCTTCTTTATTTGGGTGACGGTAAATCTCTACCCTAATTTTAGCCAAGAATTTTTCTTATAATTAACAACTCATTTTTTTTTAAGTTTTTGTAAAAATTAATTAAATATTTCAGTGGCAATTTGGAATAAGATCTTGTTATCATGAGCATGTGGAGATCATCGTTGTCAGGGTAGTTTTGGCGTAAGTCATAATTCCATCCTCCTTAATTAATTCTTTATCAGAATTATTTACTCTTAATATTATTTTTTGTATGTAAATTTGAAATTAACTTTTTCAAAATAAAATTATAATTTATTTGAATATGTGGGTCATGCAGGCTGATGGTTCAAGTACTTTGTAGTTACATTACTTTGCCTCTATATGCCCTCGTTACACAGGTTTGTTTGTACTCCAAAAAACATACTTGTATATATAAGGATTTGATTCACTTTACAACAAGTTTTTGTAGTATAAATTAGGAGTCGAAAACAATAAAGATAAAATAGAGAAGAAAATATGCCACAGTACTATAATATGGGAAATATAATTTGTCTTGAAATATATCACTCTTTAATTTCCAAGTGAAAACACATGAGTATTTATAAGTGGGAAATGAACGTTAGCACTTATAATCAATGATAACTATCCAACTACTACAACAATGTAACAGCCATTCAAGGCTATTCAAGACAGTGATCTGTTACAATAACAAAGTTTGAATTCAAAGCTAGACTAAACAGTGTAAAGAAATTAAAAGTCATGTGCCTTAGGCCTTCAAATTTGAGGGCCTCATTTTTCAGCAATAATAAATTATAGATTTTTTTTAAAAAAAATATATTGAGTACTATTTGTAAAAATATGAAAGAATTATTAGAAGAAATTTAACACATTTGGAGTACTATGTCTCATGCAAAATGATATGGATTGATTATATTATCAATTGGAAAAAAGATATTAGAAGAAGCCAATTATGTAAAAGTTATTAACAATTTATATCTTAAAGAGTTAGAAGAATAGACTTTATAAATAAAAAAAATTAAAGTTTAAGGCTTCCGTTTAATTTTGGCTTTAGGCCACTAACGTGCTTGAACCGCCCTGATCGGTAATGGCTCATGAACACAAATGATAATTGTTCATAAATGGTTTGTTACCATTGCCAATGCTAGTATAGAATTAAAAAAGAATTGTGTTGAAAATAATTAAGCCATTAATAAGTCTATAAAAATGAACCTAGACAATACTTCTTTTTTAGAATATCAAAAATATTTTTTTAATAAATCATATAATAAATATTTTTTTAGGTGACCTGTTTCTATAAAAATTCTCTTTTATGATCTTTTCATTTTAGATGGGTTCACATTTCAAAAGAGCATTGTTGGAAGAACACATAACACAAGCCATAAAGCAATGGCACACAGAAGTAAAGAGGAAGAAAAAGAAGCAAAAGAACAAGCTGCAGGAATCAGAATCGTCACATTATTCTGTTGCTAGGGCAACAATTACCACTTCTCCAGAAATAAAATCCAGTTCTAGTGCTAATGAAATTCAAGAGATATCTGAAGAATCAGTAGAAGTGATTACCATAGTCCATCAAAATCAATCACAAATAGGTGTTGATTGAAATAGAAGAAGAGTATATAAGTTTTTCATTAGTAGAGGACATAAAGAAGGAATTGAAATTTTTGTACTTGGGCCTAAGTTTTAGTCAAAAATTTAATATTTTTTTAGTGTTTTTATAGGGGGATTATCATAAATACCCACTAGTAAAAACTTAATGAGACCTCCATAGCAACACTTGATTAATTACAATTTATACTAAGAAAAAAAATCTCTCTCACCTCTCTCCCTCTTTCTCTTTTCTCTTTTCTCTTTTCTCTTTTCTCTTCTCTCTCTCTCTCTCACACACACACTCTTTCTTTTCCTCTTTGTATTTTGTATTTTTACCCCCCTCTCTCTCTCTTTCTGTCTCTTTTTATATAAACAAGTATATGCATCATTTGTATTTGCTTGAGTCTATCATATACAAATACAAATATATTATTTGATGCAAATGTATCATTTGTATTTGGATGGTTCAAGTTGTATCAACAAATACAATTTATATCATCGAATAAAATTGTATACAAAGGTATCATCTATATTTGGATGGTTCAAATTGTATCAACAAATACAATTGTATCAACGTGTATCAACGAATATAAAATATTATTTGTATCAACGAATACAAAATACAATTCATATCAACGAATATAATTGTATCAACGAATATAATTTTATCAATAAATTCAAAATACAAGCATCAAAGATACTTGATTCATTGATTTACAATCGTATCAACGAATACAAAAAATAATTCGTATCAACGAATACAAAAAATAATTTGTATCAACGAATACAATTATATCAACAAATACAAAATACAAGTATCAAAGATACTTGAATCAATGAACACAAAATATAATTCATATCAACGAATATAATTATATCAATGTGTATTAATAAATACAAAATACAAGTATCAAAGATACTTAATTTTATTAATATACAATTGTATCTTCGAATACAAAATATAATTTATGTCAACTAATACAATTGTATTAACGAATACAAATTACAAGTACCAGAGATACTTGATTTCATTGATATATAAAATACAATATATAAATTTGTGAAAAGAGGGTTCCCTGTATAGAGAAAAAGAGAGAAAGAGATAGAGGGAGGAAAAGAGGCAGCGAGCGAGAGGGAGAGGGGACAAAAGCGAGCGAAATTGGGAGAGAGAGGGAGGAGAGTGGTGATATAAGGCTAAAAATCATGATTTTACTCTTTAGTTTACCTCATATTTTACTTATTTTAATTCGCTTTTGAGCTTGCTTTATGTAATATATGATTACATAGCTTACTTAGTGTGTAGATGAAGAATGAAATAAAATTTGGAGCATAATGGAGTAATATTGATGGTTTAAAATCTGAGTAGGAGTTGAGGATAATGATCTGAAGCATGTCCATGAATGGTAGATCAAGATGAAGGTTTAACGAAGGCAAAATATATAAAAAAAAAAGTAAAAAATGCACTACGAAAAGGCCCTAGGTGCCCCTACAGTGCAATAGGACAGACTAAGCCAAGGGGCTGCCCAGGAAGCCTATGACGTCGCCTCGTCCTGAGTGTCGCACCATTGCAAAAATAGGCCTAGTTGGCCTGGTTTGACCCAGGCAACCCGGATCCGATATGGAAGCCCCCAAAATTCTATATACTATTTTTAGTCATTTTTATTGAGAGAAAGGAAGTCTTGAAGGTAATATAGAGGTAACGAAGTACAAGGGTTTTCTACCTAGATTTTTTCATTCTTTTTTTTACTTTTTATGATTGAACCTTACTCTATTCATGAATTCTTACGTTTGTAATCAATTCATGAATAGCTAAACTCATATTATCTAGAATTGTGGATCAACATGAATGTTGATGTTTGAAATTAATATAGTTTGATTGGATTTCTATTATTTGAGTTATTTATCTTTTTTTAATCTTAATTATTTGATTATCTGGTCAATTCTCAAATACTATCTATGATTCATAAATTGAACTAGGAATAAAAAATTTATATTTGTAATACGAAAAGATAGAGTTTGGGAGTGAACTCTATAAAAAAAAGGGGGGAACGATTCGCTAATATGGATAAGGATATACCCGTTAGCTTTTTTTAGTTGGTGTGGAAGAAAATAACACACACTTCACTATCAACCGACAATCATAGGAATATAGGCGTTAGGAATAGTAGAGTAGATGTAGAGTTTGTTTGGAAAGACGCTCAGCATCGTGAATATCAACCCGCAACTAATAACTCAAAAAATCAGTTAAATTAGTTAACTAATAACTTAACTTGATTATTCTAAGTCCACAACTATGGATCATTAATCATCTCTGAAATCACGAAACAACTTGAAATCCTTCTTAATTCTTAGAATTTAAAGTAGTTAGTAGTTAATAATCTCTCAATCAAATATTATCTCCTATTTACTCACTGAATAGTCAAAATAGAAATTCACTCTAGTTATCAATTCGTCAATTCTCCATGGAATCGATATCTGGACTTATAAGTCTTATATTACTTGTCAATAGTATACACTTACGTGTGCATTTGGACGCAATAATTTTTTAGCATTGTTGCTGAGGAATTTGTTAAAAATTGATATACTATTTTGAGCTTTTATCAATCTATTCAGTTTTTACTTTTAGTTGTTATTTTTGTTTACATTACATGTTTTGAGTAATTTATGTCCAATACTCAATAATGTCAAGGCAGTCCCTTGATTCCATTTAATCCTGAAAGTGAAAGAATTATTAAAAGATTTAGAACTATGGGTACACAATGAATTGAAACCTAAATTCAGATGGAGTGCAAGATTCTGTTAGGGCGCAGGGATGGATCCATGTGCTTAACTTTTCTAGGCCAAATCGTGAGAATTCCTCCAAGAAAATAGTCAAGACAAAAATTTAAGTAACTTTGAAACTAAAAGAAGTAACGGTACGACTAGTGCTGAATATTTGCCAATTTGAGGGTAAATCACACGAAGACCCGCATAAGCACTTAACAGAATTCGTAGAGTTGAGTGATAATCATCACTACCAGAATGTGTCAGATGAATATGTGAAGCTGACTTTGTTCTCTTTTTCATTTATTGAGGAAGCAAAGAAATGGTTGTAAAATAAGTCAGTAGGTTCAATCACTCCTTAGGATGGATTATCAGAAAAGTTCTTAAATCAATTTTTTTCTTCAAGAAGAATCAAAGAATTAAGAGGAAGGATATCCGATTTTGTGCAGAAAGATACTGAGTCATTGTCACATGCATAATAAAGGTACGAGAGTTATTTTAGCGATTGCCCTCATCATCATCAGCCTAAGGACATCATTGTCCACAACTTGACTGAGACCAAACTCCAAGCCACTTCTAGATTCTACAGCTCAAGGGAAAATCTTATCTAAGAGTTATGATGAGATTGAAGCGCTGCTCAACCTTATATTTGTAAGTAATAGAGATTATCAAGAGCCAAGTAGAGTGTTCTTTTCAACTTTACAGAAAAAGTCAGGAAAGCTAGAGTTAGGTGAAGTTACAATCATGAGAGCTAAAATTAGGCAGCTTTCCAACTTAGTGAAGAAGTGTCTGACAGCCCAAAGCTCAAGTCAAGTTCAGCAGGTTCAAGCAGACAATGTTATGTGTGAGTTAAGTGGTGAAAATCACACATATTTAGGTTGTTCTCTAAATTCGAAATCTGTATTCTATGGGGGTGAAATTGTGGTATAAGTTTTCACGGTAATGGCTACGCTCAAACTACAAAAATCACCCAACTCTTTCTTGAGGGGGTAATCAAAATCATCCATTTACACAATCCAATGCTCAAGTGAGTAGTTCGCTTAAAGAGACGTTTAAGCAGTTTGTAGCTCAAACTCAACAATTTAATCAAGCTCAATAAGTGACCAGTGAAGAAAATAAGAAAGCAATTGCAGACATGCAATTATGGTTGGGCCAATTTGCTATAACATTACATGTGAGACCTCAAGGGGTTCTACCTAGTGATACTGAGAAGAATAAAAAAAATACAGTTAATATAGTCACCTTGAGAAATAGAAAAGAGTTAGAAGTAGAACCTACAAGAAATAGGAGATATAATGAAGAATTGAGGTCTACACTAGTTGAAGAGATAGTGAAAGAGAAAGATGAAATTGAAAATCCATTAGAAGAGTTAACAGTCAAGCCACCACCACCATTCCCACGAAGATTTCAGAAGCAGAAAGCTAATAATGCGTGTTCAAGGTTTTTAGACATATTGAAGTAGGTATATATGAATATCTCATTGGTAGAGTTATTGCAAGAGGTGCCAAAATGTGCCAAGCACTTGAGAAATATAGTTGCTAATAAAAGGAGCTTTACAAAATTTAAAACGGTTGCACTCCCTGAGGAGTGTAATTGGAGAATTAGGAATAAATTCCCTCCGAAGTTAAAAGATTCAGGCAGTTTTACTATTTCTATAATTATTATAGACCGAGATGTGGGATGGTACTTTGTGATCTAGGTGCTAGTATTAACTTAATGCCCACTTCAGTCTTCAAGACTTTGGGAATTGGTGAACCAAGACCTACCACAGTTACTTTGTAGTTAACAGACCGCTCCTTGGCCTATTCTGATGGAATTATTGAAGATGTCTTAGTGAATGTGGGGCCATTTATTTTACCCGTAGACTTCATTATACTAGACTACGAAGCTGACAATGATGTACATATCATTCTTGGTAGGGAATTCTTAGCCACAACCGATGCAGTGATTAGGGAGAAGTTCAAAAAAATGTCTATGACTGTGGGAGAAACTGAATCCACATTTAATATGTTGAAGGAAAATTGATTGCCTACTCATTATGAGGAGTTCAAAGTCATCAGTTTGGGACCTCTAAGATTGAATAAGGCGAGAGAAGAGACTTCTTTAAATCAAAATGACCTATTGAGGGATCTTGATCGATTGAACTTGAATCATAAGAAAGTTGAGAGTATAGAAGAAGAAATTAAAAGCGATACTAGAGATAAGGGATTATTCCAAAATGGATGGGAAACAAATCCCATTTTTCATCTTAAGAACTTCTTGGATGTTTGCAAAAAATATGACAAGGTCATAAATGATAACATGAAGTTGTATTAATTTCTCCGCTCTCTTAAGGGAGAAGCAAGGGAATGGTACATAAGTGCTTCATCAGATTTAGTAGAGATATGACCAGGCTTGGTTTATACTTTCATCCATGAAATGAGTTCACACGCCAAAAAAATAAGAGTTGTGAATAAGATATTGTATTTTAAATAAGAGTAAGATGAGTTATTATGTGACACTTAGGCAAGATTCAAACAACTTGTGGAGTATCCCGGTTTGGACCTATGTAAATTGATAATGATGGACACCTTCTATCGAGCACTTGACCAAATCAACTAATCCATTATGGATGTGGTATTTGGTAGATGTTTGGATGAAACTTCATTTATCTCATCCATGAGTTTTTTATGAAGTATAGCCGGACATGAAATTTCATGGAATATCAAGTTTTAAGGCCTAATAAGAGAGGTTAAAAAAGAAAGAAGAGAACAGAAGATCAATTGAGATAGGGTGAAGTTGTTTATCTCTATCGTGGAGCTAATGAAACTTGAAAGCTCAAGGAGAGAATAGAAGCTCAATTGAGATGAGGTGAAGTTTCTTAAGGTTCTACAAATGTATGAGAAAGTGATAAAGTGTCCTGAGCACGAGTTAGAGAGTCGTGAAGTGGAATGAAAGAGCGTGAGAGCTAAAAGTGATGAACCTCCAAGAGTGACAAAGAAACTGAAATTAAATCCTAAGAGGAGGAAACGTATGAGAGAGTCTTGGTCTAAGACATGCATCGTGTCCCGATGTTATTCAGGCAATTATCGGGAGACAACTCAATTTTTAATAGTGTAGCTTTTTATTTTTATTTTTATAGTATTATATTTTTGTTGTATTTATTTTTAAAGATTAGAAAAAGTCTGAGTATTCAAATTTAAAGAAGAGGAGTATAGTTGAGGTTAAGTGCGGGGTCGCACGACCCTTGATAAAAAGTAAAGAAATATACTGCTAGCTAGGCCCTAAAGGGTCTCAGGGAGTATCTATAACCCTTATTTTAATTTTATATATTACTGTAGGGACAAAGCATGACTTTAAGTGTGGGGTGAGATATATCTCAATAGTTGTGAATCTAAGGGTAAGCAAGCCATATGATTTTATTTTGTTTGAGTTAAGAATTACAAAAAGATTTTGTGTTGTGTCTGTTTTGGTTCTAGATTTCTTAAGAGACATATTTTATCCATCCCTCGATTTTTCTTATGTCCTTGGTTCTTTTTCAAGGGAGGACCCTTTAAATCGGATAACTTTTTTACTTTTAGGAATAATTTTTATATTTTTTTCTTAGAAAAGACTTTTTCCAACAATGGATGATTGACGATCGTATTGAGGGAAGTTAGTCATTAGGAGTTAGAGTGTGACTCCTTGAGCCTAGATCCTGAGCATGGTGGCACCCGATGCCCTTTGTTTGGTGGAGATCTACTCCTATGCTAAGTGTCTTTATTGTGTTTGCATGTTGGCCTGAGCATACCTGTAGCATAGCATGATATATGAGCATAAACTAACATAAGTTGAAAATATGAAAGTATTTTTAAAAAATGAATCTTTATTTGTTAACATACTTTTAGAAAAATGACATATGAGTCAATACATAAACTGAATACATGTCTTGACTTGACTGACTACTATCTATCTATGAAGCCTCTAAACTAAATATCTAAGTACTGACTATCGAGAAAAGGCCCCCAGTCTACCTTTATGTTATTAACATACACTACTGAATCACTTTGCAGATCAAGCCCTCTAGAAATAAAGAAGGTTTATCCAAAAATGAAATGATAGAACTTACATGAAGCATCTGAGCACAT
Organism: Jaltomata sinuosa; assembly: GCA_003996215.1. Classification (NCBI taxonomy): domain Eukaryota; kingdom Viridiplantae; phylum Streptophyta; class Magnoliopsida; order Solanales; family Solanaceae; genus Jaltomata; species Jaltomata sinuosa. Next base: position 287,647 of record QJPP01001264.1, read on the forward strand.
GTATAGGTACCTGAGTATGCATCATAAAATGATGCAGCATCAAATGATGTAAGTACATAGAATGTACGGTATGTAAAATAGCAGAAAAAAAATATGGCATAACATATGTAGGAAATCGAAACAATAAGTATAGAGCAATATGACATGAGGTAGATATAGGCATAGATCATCAACTATTGAAGATAAGTACTTTTTTTAACATTTAATTCATTATGAGAGTAGGTGGTATAACCAACATAAATACATATATACATCACGAGCTAAGTGGGTTTGATGAACACCTGAACGACTAGGTACCTGACCACATATGTCACATGAGTTGGTGTGGTCTGTATATAACAACATAAAAAATGTGTGTAATCATCTTCTATTCGGGATACATATGAAGGAGTCATCTGAATAACGAGAATGATTCATACCTACATCGGCAAATATAGTTTTAGACGTTTGTCTTTAGACTTATGCCTTCTCGGTTAACCATCTAACTCCCTTAAGATCATATGATTTCTGTTTTAGTCTTTTTTGATTCATGTTTATAAGTTAGCCATTTTAGGCTTATATTTGTAGGTTAGCAACTTTAGGCTCATAATCATAAGTTAGCCACTTTTAAGCTCATAATCATAAGTTATATTATTTATCAACACAATAGAAGATTTATGGAAGGTAAAGTAATAGCCATTATGCCATGGTTCATAAGATAAGAATTTTCATAACTTTATGGAGAGAAGCTTTTGGAATAATCATATCAATTTTAGCATATTTTATGGTCATGGAGATCATTTCATAAGATCATAAAGACATTCTTGAAGTAGTTTTGTAGTGTTAGAAGTCAAAAGGATCACATTATTATGTCATAGCTCATAAGAAAATAATTTCATGACATTGGAAGGTTCAAGTCATTTTAACTTGGTTCATAAGATATGAGTTTTTGTAACATTATAGAGATTACAAAGGTTATGGAAGATTTATAGCATGATTCATAGATTGAGAGTTTCATATCATCATCTCAAGACATAATCAAAAGAGTTCATGTTCATCATGTTGGGAGCATACTCAACGAGTTCATATCATAGTTCATGAAACATGCATTCTTGAAAAGACTTCACCATATAGGGAATAATAAGGATTATTAGATATCATAAAGATCATAAGATTCATAGTTTTATTAGGACCATAGACTTCATAAGATTCATAGATTTGTTATTTTTTTGAGAAAATAACAAGACTTGGTACATTAGAATAAAGATTACATAACTTTCATTAACATTCATGAATTCATGAGTAAATATAGAAGGATTCATAAAAATCAAATAGAATACGATTATCATGAGATATGAGACAGGGTAGAGATCTCATGAGCTTTTTAAGAAGAATTAAAGAGATATCATAATCATTAGAATTTTTATCTAACCAAAGTTTGTTCATGATAGTTATTTTATGTGGAGAAAATGAATCCATAGGAATGAAATAGGTAGGATAACCTTACATACCTTGAGAGGAAGGGGAATTTGGAAGAAAAACTTGTGTTTACCCTTACTTGATCTCTTGAAGCCCTTCTGTGAGTTTGAGAAGAGAAGGAAGGAGTAGAATGATAGTTTATGAGTATTTCTACTCATAGGGAAGGGTTTTAAGTTATGGGTAGGGGTTACAAAATAGGAGTAGCATGAAAACACTCCTACTAGAATAAGAGAAAGAAAAACAAACAAAAATTTGGCTGGAAGGGGCTTCGGGAGCTATGCCACACAACGTTGTCACGACCCGAACCTACACCCTGGACGTAACATGGTTCTTAGAGCCACAAGTGACCCCAAGCTAGCCCATAGAATGATATACTACTAATCATTATGAATAGATAATACTGAGTGAAAGCTAAACTAAATTAAATGTAAAGTGTGAAACAATCTAAGTAATCTCTAAAATAAAACTAAGTCTGAAAAGTGATACCAAACTGAAATAAGATGAAATATCTAACTCTATGTCTAAAAGCTTTCACGCCCTGGGTCTACACCCTGAATGTAACACAGTGCTTAGAGCCACAAGTGACCCCAAGCTAACCCATGGTATGACATATACTAAGCATTCTGAAATAAAATAGCCAAGCAAAAGCTAAACTAAATAAAATATAAGTCTGGAATTTAAACTGAAAATCTCTAAACATATTAGAAGTTTGAAAAGTAAGATTGACTGAATAAGCTGAAATATGACTCTATGTCAGAAAGTCTCTAATACTGATGAGTTACTGGGATAAGCTCCCAACTAACTCCAAAACACTGAAAACTAAAATGAACTAATAAGAAAGCATCATAAGACACATCCTCGGATGATGAGGACTCACCACTAGCTATCACTTAGATGACATTGAAGCGAGCTAATCAAAAGGTTGAGTCTGAGAACTTGGACCTGTATCATGATAGGATGTAGCACATAGAGTATGCAATCAGTACTTTGAATGTATTGAGCATGCGAGATATGCAATATAATTGAGCATACTATAATACTGAAAAGCTGAGAGTAATGCATGCTAAAAATTATAGTACAATGACCTAAAATTGTAAGATGTATAGAAACGGAAATGCATGGACACTCTAATAACATAATAGTAAAAGTATTTAAACTGGATTTAACTAAAGGACCAAGTACATAACTACAAAATATATAAGTGTGGGAGAGCATGTTAACTGACATAAACCATGTGAGCTAAACGTGGAGTCTGATGTATATGCCTCATTGAGAGAATATAATATACATTGCTAATGTATAGAGGCATGAGTAGCGTGATCACTAGTTTTGATTCCCGACTGAGGGACTAAATAACCTATGGTGGCATGTAGTTCTGGGACTTTAGGATACACTGAACGCTAGTCCAACTTGGTGCTAAGTACTACCCCCAAAACTGATATCTATTAGCTCTTTTTAAAACTGAAGTCCTAGAATACTACGTCAGAAATTAACTAGTCTGAAAACATTATTTCTGGAAAGTTGTAGTAAACTGAAAGCTAGATAATTTTTTTTAAAACCCAATGCCAGTAATCTGGGTTAGATTTTGAAATAAGCTAAGTCATGAAAAAATACTACAATCTAGGGCTAAGTTCTTGATTTCTCAAACCTATGTAAAAACTCATACAAATCATTGAAACTAAAGTATAGTTCATTGAAGCAAAATTCTAAATCCTAAAATAAACATAAAGATTGAATTCTATAAAATTCACATGATAGGGTAAGAACCCAAATTTCTAAATTAATGAAACTTGAATAGAAAACTGGGATTTTGGGCATAAAGGAAAACAAGCCCCTTATTGAATACCCATATACCTGATAGAAAGAGATTCTTGAACTAGGGATGGAGTTCTGAAGCTTTAGAGAAGAAAGCCCTAGGTTGGATGGAGAGAAAAATCGCTTATGTTTTTTCTTTTTGAGACTTGAGCAAAGGAATGAAGGAAAAATCTTCTAAGTTTGATTAAAACCCTCTTAAAATAAGCCTAAAATGACTTTGTATATAATTTAAAAGGGAAAAGGAAAAGTCTAAAATACCCTCGAGGACTTAAGTTAAAAACTGCTGAAAAATTTGCAAACTCGGTTCCACGATTGGGAACCATGATCCGTGGATGGTTCCATAAGTCACGGAACCCTCTCGTCTAGATACTGGTTTATTTCCACGAGGGGCAACCAAGGCCCGTGGTTTGATCCATGATCTATGGATCCGTCTCGTGGATTAGAGTCCAGAGGCTGGTCTGTAGGACCTATTCCACGGATGGCATCCACAATTCGTGGTCTGTTCCACAGTTTGTGGAAACCGTCTATGGTTCCTGTTCTGTCACTTTGACAGTCTCACACTTAGAATTCTAGTGTATTTCTTAGCTTAGAACTTTTAGGGTGTTACAAAAGCCTCTACTACTGACGAGCTACTGGGACAAGCCCTCAGCTAACTCTATATACTGATATTGAAAATACTAAAGGAAATACCATAAAAATCCATCCTCGGATAATGAGGACTCACCACTGGTAGTCGCTGATGTAGCATTGGAATGTACTAACTGTGATGCTGAGACTGAGCACCCAAACTTGGATCATAATATGATATAGTTCAAAGAAAGTATATGATCACTACTTTGAATGTACTGAGCATATGGGATATGTAAATTGTAAAGTAAACTGAGCATGCTGAAAATACTGATTAAACTGTACTGAATACAAACTAAGTGCAAAGACTGAACTATAGTACAATAACCCAATAATGATATACATAAAGCTGAAATGCAAAGATACTCTGAATAGTCATAATAAAATGCAGTGAAATTGAACTGAGGGTCATGTACACATATAATGAGTCTGAGTCTATGGGAGAGTCTATTAACTGACATAAACCACGTGAGCTAACATGGAGTCCAATGTATACGCCTTATTAGGAGGACCCAATATACCTTGTCAGAGTATAAAGACATGACTGATGTGATCACTAAACTGATGCCCAACTGGGGGCTAAAAAAACCTATAGTGGCACGTTGTTCTATAACTTTAGATAAAACTAGGACCCTAGTCCAACTCGGTGCTAAAGTACTACTCCCAAACTGATTATATTGATAGCTCATTTAAAACTGGTGTTCTAAAAACTAGGTCAAAACTAAGTTAATCTAAAATGATTTTTGAAAGACTATATACCGAAAACTGATCATGTTCTATTCATACTAGATGTTGACATTTTGAGCTAAATTCTTAAGGAAGAACTATTTTATATGAAAATACTGTAAAATCAAGCTAAGTTCATTTTTTCTCAAATCTTGGGGTTAGAAAATACTTGTAGGAATTCATGTGTAATCATTTAAACAAGAATAGAAATCATGTAGTATCATAAAGAAATCAAATTTGTAGAGAACTGCATATGGGTATTAACCGTAAATGTATAAGATCATGAAAACCAAAGTAAAAGCTTGAGGTTTTGGGCATAAGGGTTAAAGGAACCCTTACTGAATACCCACATACATGATTATTGGAGAATCCAAGGCTAGAACTTGAAGATTGGAGCTTTGGAGAAAAACCCTAGCTTTTGCTCTTTGAGGAAATCCTCTGAATATTTTTTTCTAAAGTCTAATTGTAGGAATGAGGGAAGGATTGACTAATTCTGATAAAAATACCCCTCTTAGAGACTTAAAATGATGTAGTTTAGGGGTAAAAGAGTAGGAAAAGACTAAAATACCCCTATTGGATGAGTCTAAAAAATTGCTGAGTTTTCTGACATGGGGTTTCATGGACTGAACCACGGTCCATGAACCACAGTCCATGGCTCATGGACTGGGCTCATAATTCAGGCAACATTTTCCCACAAGTGGTGTTCATGGCTCGTGGACTGTTCCACAACTCATGGAATCCCCTAGTGAACCCTCAGGTTAATTTGTAAGGCTTCTGGACTTTGCTCAAACTAAGTTTCACGACTAGAGTCCACTGCTCGTGGACTATTCCATGGCCTGTGGAACCTTCTCTTGAACTCAGTCTATCATTTTTTGTATACTGACACTTCCTAGTAAAGCGCTCATAACCTTTTACTCTGAACTCCAATTAATGAACAGTCAGTGGCACTGGAAAGAAAACTTAAAGACCTTTAATTTGATGGGTCATTGGCCATCTAACTCTCTATATTTTAGTAGAAATGATCATTTGTAGTTGACCCAAGAAGAATCTTATATGATAACTTTATCGGCAGGAATGCTCTCAACATAACTTGGTGTTAGAAGTTTCTTAGGGCCATGATTTTCATCCAAAGCACTCACCACACTAGGGAAATGATCATGACACTTGTGAAGAATGGTTCGGGTCTTGGCTTAGAATTTTTTGGATATTATAATATATCCCCTTTAGGATTATTTATCCTCGAATGAAGACTAACTAAGCTGAGATGGTAGGGAAAATCCTGCAATCCCACCAGCTGAGTTCTAAAAGATGAAGTATTTACATGGTAATTGATTTCTGACTGAAATATAAAGTAAGCTGGATTCATGAGACATGTATGCATACTAAGAGCATAAGAACAACTGATGGAACATGAAACATATGAGAATACTAAAAAGGAAACTATTACCTCAAGCTAATACTGAACTGGAAGGAAAGAGGTGAGGGTACTTGGTCATCATATTTGCTTCTGCTTCACTAGTAGCTCGCTCGACTAGCTGGTTCCTCCAAAGGTCTTTCACTGAAATGATCTCCTTGTTTCTCAACTTATGAACCTAACGGTCAAGAATCTCAACTGGACCTCTTTGTAAGAGAGACTATCCTTCATGCCCACACTCTTTAATGGAACAACTGAGGCCGGATCACCAATGCACTTCTTCAATAAGGACACATGAATGACTGGGTGCACTGATATTAAATCTGTGGGAAACTCTTAACTAATAAGACACATTACCAATTCTTCTCAAAATCCTGTAGGTACCTACTTACTGGGACTAAACTTCCCCTTCTTACCAAATCTCATCACTTCCTTCATGGTGAAACCTTCAGAAATACCCAATCGTCAACTGCAAACTCTAAGTCTTTTTTTCTTACATCTGCATAAGACTTCTGACGACTCTGAGTAGTCTTTAACCTCTCCTTAGTGAGATAAACCTTTTCCATAGTCTCATGAACTAAATTTGGCCCTATCAATGTAGCTTCAACTATATCAAACCAGCCAATAGGAGATCTACATCTCCGCCCATAAAGTGCCTCATATAAAGCCATCTGGATGCTAGAATGAAAGCTGTTATTATGTCACGCCCCGAGGCTACCCCTAGACGTAACACGGGACCTGAAACCACAAGTGCCCCAAGCTAACCCTTGGTCATAGCATAACTCAGGTATGTCAAATAAGCACAGCGGAAGCATAATAGAAACTAGATAACTCAATCCATAAGATAAAAACCAAGATGAACATAATTCGAAGAAAACCCAAACACTGTCTATGTCTGAAAAGCCTCTAAACTGTCAAATAGAGTTGATGGGACAAGAGCCCCAACTAACTCAAAAATCTGAAGAAAGATAGATAACATAACTAGGGTAATACTAGTCCTCGAAGAATGAGGACTCACCAATAGAATCTGGATACCCAGCTTCGTCTAGCCATGAGCCTGATGAGGAGTACCTGAATCTGCATCATCAAGAGGATGCAATGCAAGATATGTGTCAGTACTATAGGATGTACTGAATATGCGAGATAAACAGGAATCTGAGATAAACATGCTAAATAAACTTGTAATGCTGAAATCATGCTATAACTGTATAACTGAAATGTAAGACACTCAATGCAATGCCAAATAAAGATATACCAGATATCAAAAGTAATCATAATAGTTCTGAAGTTTGAAGGCAAAGAGTAAATGCATTTTAAAACCTGATACTATTTCTGTGGGAGGTTCTCTAATTGACATAGACCATGTGAGCTACAAGAAATCCAATGTATACGCCTCATCGAAAGGACCCAATATACCTTGCCAGGGTATAAAGGCATGACTGTGGCGTGATCACTAAATCTGATGCCCAACTGAGGGGACTTAGAACCTACAGAGGCACGCAGTTCTGGGACTAAGAGTACTCTCACCCTATCCAACTCGGTGCTAAATGCTACTCCCAATATAATACGTATAGCTCATATAATACTGATGCATATCTTGATGCAGAACTGATCATAACTAATGACATATCTAATGTCAAATCAGTTCATAACGCATAAAGACATATCTGATGTCATACAAATTCATATCACGAGTCTTAAAGCTTTGCAAAACCATAATTCAAGATATACTTTCCTTTCTAAAATCATAGCTTGTAGAATTAGGCATGCAATTTCATGAAAACTGAGGTCATGCTATCTAAACATACCAATTTTACTCGAAGACATGCAATTCAAAGGAATCATGCTAAAATTCATACTTAACATATGGGCTTTTGAAAACACTTATAAAACTTTAATTAAAGCATGGGTAATAGATAAGAAATCATGAATTAAGGCTTTAAAATAAAACCCATAACTTTTCCCCAATTTGGGTAAGAAACCCTAATTTCATAAATTGTTAAATCAAAGTAAAAATTTGGGGATTTGGGCTTAAGGGTGAGAGGAAGCCTTTAATGAATACCCACATACCTTGATTGATGCTAACCCAACTGAAATTGAAAAGAAAAAAAGGTTTGAACTTGGAGCTTGAAGGAGTTCCTTTTCCCAATTTGGTAGATGAATGAGGGAATAAGGAATGACTTAGGCTAATAAGGGTAGAAACCCTACTAAAAGTGGCCAAAATAACCTCACTTAAGAGTTAAAGAATGGGGAAAATACCAATCTAACCCTAACTTAAAAATAGAAAGCTGTAGGAATTGTTGCCTCACAGGCATCCCGACGGGCGTCGTGCCCACTACGGTCCTTCAAACAAGGCGTCGAGTAAGCTTGTTGAGACCGGGGGGCTCTGGGGGTTTTCAATGACACTCTCCCATGGCCCATCACAGGCGCGACGCCTGTGGCATTGCCCATTGAAGAGGAGGGAAAGCTGGGAGGGGAGCCTCTGCATATTTTGATAGCTTACTCCTACTAGTCATCACAGACATGACGCCCGTGGTGTAGCCCATTAGGCTGGAGGGGACTATGGCCAAGAGCCACTAGACGCTTTCCACGATGCACCCCATGGCCCGTTGGAGCTCCGACGCCCGTGGCAGCTGCTCGTGGTGTCTAATAGTTGCGGGAATTTTTTGGATTCAAGGTTTGTTAGCTGATTCAAATACCGGGGTGTTACATATTGTAGGAAAATTCTATAAGAGGTAAGTAATCATCCTAATTACCTTTAAAACTGATTACATAAGCCCTCAACATGTCCTTTAAAGTCTTATGCTCTGCCCGACCATCTATCTATGGATGAAATATTGTGCTGAGATTTACTCGAGTACCAAGACCTTTCTGGAAAGACTTCTAGAATTGGGATATAAACCAAATGCCGAACCTCATGCCATCTGACTAACTCATGGATATAGAGTCTAGCATAATCCTCTGCTGAATTAGTAGTCTTAACAGGCAAGAAGTGGGCTGATTTAGTCATCCTATCTACTATCACCCAAATAGAATCGTGCTATCCATTAGTACAAGGTAAACTAGTAACAAAGTCCATATTGATTCTTCTCACTTTCAAGTAGGAATGTCAATATCTTGAGTCATACCTCCCGGTCTCTGATGTTCTGCTTTCACCTACTGACAGTTTGGACACTTAGTCATAAAATCTGCAATGTCCCTCTTCATGCCATTCCACCAATAGACTTCTCATAAGTCATAATACATCTTGGTGGTGCCTGGATGGATAAATATTTAGATCTGTGAGCCTTTGCCAAAATCCATTATCTCAACCTATCTACATCTGTAATACATTACTTACCTTGATAATATAGCATACCATCTCTCCCTTGGGAGAAAACCTCTATTCTCTGCTGGTGGTCCGCACCCTTCAACTGATGCAAGATAGGATCATTGTCCTGTTTCTCTTTCATATGAACTACCCATAAAGATTCTGACCCATTTTTAACTATAATACCACCATCAGCTAAATCTGTAAGGTGAACCCCTAGACGAGAAAATCTATAAACATTCTTAGCCAACTCTTTCTTTTTTCTTCAACATGAGTTACACTACCTATGGACAACCTACTAAGAGCATCATCTATCATATTGGCCTTACCCAAATGGTAAATCACACTCATGTCATAGTCTTTAAGAAACTCAAGCCACCTTCTCTATCAAAGATTCAAACTCCTTTTGAGTGAACACATATTGGAGGCTCTTATGATTGGTAAATACATCCATGTGGACACCATACAAGTAGTATCTCCAAATCTTCAAGGAAAAAACTACTGGTACTAACTCAAGATCATGAGTCAGATAGTTCTTCTTATGAACTTTAAGTTGCTTAGAAGCATAAGCAATGACCCATCCATGTTGTATCAACACACAACCAAGGATAACTCTGAATGCATCACAATGGATTACAAAGCCGTTAGGGCCCTCTGGGAGAGTCAAAACCAGAGTTTTCAATCTAGTCTTCAATTCTTGAAAATTCCTTTCACAATCATCGAACCACTAAAACTTAATCATTTTTGGTGTTAATCTAGTCAATAGAGAAGCAACTGAAAAAAACAACTCAATAAATCTCCTGTAGTATCTAGTCAAACCCAAAAAACTCCTAATGTATAATAGAGAAGTGGTCCTAAGCCAGTTCTTTACTACCTCTATTTTTTGCGAATCTACCCAAATGCCCTCACTGGACACAACATGACCCAGAAATGCAGTTGACTTCAACCAAAACTCACACTTGCTGAAATTATCAAATAACTGCGATCCTTGAGAGTTTACAACACAACCTTCAAATGGTTTGCATGTTCCTCCTCACTCCAAGAATATACAAGGATGTTATCTATAAATACAATGATGAACATATCCAAGTACAACTTGAATACCATGTTCATCAAGTCCATAAAAGTTATAGCAGCATTTGTTAGTCCAAAAGACATAACCACAAGTTCATAGTGGCCATACCGAGTTCTGAAGGCTGTCTTTGGAATGTCACATTCTCTAACTCTGAGCTGATGATAATCAGACCTGAGATCAATCTTGGAGAAGCAGCTGATACCCTGAAGCTGGTCAAATAGGTCCTCAATCCTAGGTATGGGATACTTGTTCCTGATTATGACCTTGTTCAATTGACGATAGTTAATACATATTCTGAGAGAATCATCTTTCTTTCACATGAAAAGGACTGGAGAACCCCACAGGGAAATACTAGGTCAAATGAGACCTTTATCTAAGAGGTCTTTTAGCTGATCTTTCAATTTCTTAAGCTCTACTGGAGCTATTTTGTACGGAGGAATAGATATGGGTTGCGTATTTTTAAGAAGTTCTATCCTAAAGTCAATCTCCCGCTCAGGATAGACTTCAAACAAATCCTCTAATAAATACCTCAGGGAACTCGCTGACTACTACAACTGATTGGAGAGATGGCGATCTCGAACTCAGTGTCCTAAACTTGAACTATGTGATAAATGCACCCTTTAGAGATCATCTTCATCGCCTTAAGTTAAGTTATGAAATGAATACCCTGCCACTCTAAGATAGGCTTATTCAGAATTTAAAATTTTATGACTCTAGTTCCACAGTTGGCTGAGGCATAACAAGCATGTAGTCAATCCATGCCTAGAATAATATCAAAATTGGTCATATCTAATTCTACTAGATCAACTAATATGACTCTATAGAGGACATAGACTGTGTAGTTTTTATACACCCTCTTTGCTATGACTGACTCATCGACTGGGGTGGAGCTGAAAATGGTTTTAAAAGCTGTTCATGACTGACTCCAAATTTACATGCAACATAGAGGGTTAAAAAAGACAATGAAGCTCTAGAGTCTATTAAAGCATACACATCATGAGAAAAGACTTGCAATATACCAGTGACTACATCAGGTGAGCTCTCCTGATCCTAGAGAGATGACATAGCATAGAGGCAGTTTTGGAACTAATCACCACCTATACCAAAAGTAGTACCCTGTTGAGCTGTGGGACAAGCTGGGATGATGTAGTAGCAGACTGAGCCCCACTACCCCCATCCCTATATACGATGGAGGGGAAATTCCTCAACTTGTGGCCAATCTGACCGCATCCAAAATATCCCTCCCTGCCAGTAAGGCACATACCTGGATGGTTCTTACCATACTTAGGACATGTTGGAAAAGTGTGGCTTCCTGTAACACTGCCTTGAGACTTTGATCTTGATGCTCTATTCCTCTGATCATGTCAAGGTCTGAGAGATAGAGCGCTAGCTGAAAAAGGTGTTGGTCTGAATGACCTTTGATGGAAACTAAAAGTTACTTGTTCTAGCCCACTTATTTTCTCTCTCTCTCCTTCAGTTTCTCCTCTTCCAATCTATTGGCATGAGATAAAATCTGGAGATATCTATATACCCAATCAATATAGCAGTCTTACACTCTTTCTGAACTAAGTCTAACACTCCAAAAATAAACTTGCTCATCTTAGCCCTTATCTCGGCCACCATCTCCGTAGCATACCTGGAGAGCTGAGTGAATTTTAACCCATACTTCTTTACTGACATTGACCCTGACCTCAAGTTCCCAAACTCTTCAGCCTTTGCCTCTCTCAACTCCCTTGGGAAGAATCGATGTAGAAATGCTCTAACAAAATAATCCCAAGTCATAGGAGCTGCATTTTTATCACGAGTTTCCTTTCACTGGGTAAACCAAATATGAGCCACATCCTTAAGATTATAGGAAGCCAGCTTCACACTTTAAGTACCATTTACCTGCATAACTTCGAGGATTTTCTTCACTTCATCAATGAAGTTTTACGGATCCTCATCTACCTTTGACCCCAAGAATTTTGGCAAGTTCATGCGTATGAAGTCTCTAACTCGGGTAGCAACTGACCCATCATTTGGGTTAGCAGGGGTTGCAACCTGCTGATTTGCCTGGTTGGTCATAGCTTGAGCCAACATCTAAATGGCATTGCAGAATTTAGAGTTTGTGACCTCATGGTATGGAACTAGAGGATTAGCATTTCTCACATTATTTCTGCATGGAGGCATTATCTGAAACTGATAAAGAATGAATTATAAGAATAAATAGAGTCAAACTTCATTGCATGATAAAAAGCTTGAAAGAAGGGGAAGTTTTCTAAAGACATCTTATAGCCTCTTCCTCATGAGTGTGGCACACTTTACACCCATAAAAAAGACTCTACTTAACATGGCTTTCAGACACCCTAAGACACTTTAAACCTGATGCTCTACTACTAAGTTTGTCATGAGTCGAGCCTACAACATGGACGTAATACGGTGCTTAGAACCACAAGTGACCCCAAGCTAACCTATGCCATGACATACTACTAATCATTATGAATAGATAAAACAGAACGAAAGCTAAACTGAATTAAATGTAAAGTGTGAAACAATCTGAGTAATTTCTAAAATAAAACTATGTTTGAAAAGTGATACCAAACTAAAATAAGCTGAAATATCTGACTCTATGTCTGAAAGTCTCTACTATTGATGAGCTACTAGGACAGACCCCCAGCTAACTCTATATACTGAAATTGAAAATACTAAAGGCAACATCATAAAAATTCATCCTCAAATGAAAATGACTCACCACTAGTAGTCGCTGATGTGGCACTGGAAGTTACCAACTGTGATGCTGAGACTAAGCACCTGAACATGTATCATAATATGATACAACGCAAAAAAGGTATGCGATCAGTACTTTGAATATATTGAGCAGATGAGATATGTAAACTGTAAAGTAAACTAAGCATGCTGAAAATACTGATTAAACTGTATGAATGCAAACTAAGTGCAAAGACTGAACTATAGTACAATAACCCAATAATGATATGCATAAAGCTGAAATGCAAAGATACTCTGAAAAGTCATGATGAAATACAGTGAAACTAAACTGAGGGTCATGTATACATATATTGAATCTGAGTCTGTGGAAAAGTTTATTAACTAACATAAACCACGTGAGCTAATATGGAGTCTAATATATATGCTTCATCGGGAGGAACTAATATACCTTGCTAGGGTATAAAGGTATGACTGATGCGATCATTAATCTAATTCTTAATTGGGGGCTAAATGAACCTATGGTGGCACTGCCACCATGAACTAAGGATTGGAAGGGTTGACGATAGAGTTTATTTTTTATTTTCAGGCTAGTTGGCAAGAGCTTTAACAACTTAGTTCTGGAACTTTGGGTGAAACTAGGACCATAGGCCAACTCGGTGCAAAAGTACTATTCCCAAACTGATTATACTAATAGCTCATTTAAAATTAGTGTTTAGAAAACTGGGTCAAAACTTAGTTAATCTGAAATAATTTTTGAAAAACTGTATACTAAAAATTGAGCATGTTCTATTCATACTAGATGCTAACATTGTGTAATGACCGGGTCTGTTATTATGGATAAATATTTTGTGCCAAGTGTTAGCTTAGAAAACTTCCGAGTTTGAAAGTTAGAAATTTTGGGCTAGGCTAGTCTCGGTCAGTTTCTGAGTGAGGTATTGTCTAGGGCAATCCGGGTGAGGATTGGGTAATGTGTTTTACGAAAAAAAATGGTTTTTATTATTCGACTATTTTAAAATTCATTTTGAAAACCAAGTTAAAGTTTCAAAACCTTTTCAAATAAAAGCAAGAGTCGCCACTTAGTTTTATAAAAGAAAAACTAAGAAAAACTTGTAAAATTTCTAAAGTTAAAAATAGATAATAACTTAAAAAATTCGAAGTGATTTTGGGTAAGAGGTTCCTATTAATATTTCGAGAAGGTTTTAAAGACATTCGAAACATCCGCTAACTCGCGGTTATCCAGACTTGTTTGAAAATAACTTATTTTGACTAACTTTTTAAAAGATCTTGTATTAAAACATCTTGTTTTAGCTTAAGAAAAATATAGCAAATATAACTTGATGAAAGAAAATTTGATACTTATTTTTAGAAGCGAAAATATACTGAGAGTTTGTTTTAAAGAGGAAAAGCATGCTTGTTTAATGATTTCAAGTACAAGACATTTAACCATTTTTATATGAAGAAAACTTAGAAATGATTAAAGGAAATTTAGACAAGAAATGTTTACTCTTTTGGGGAAAATTCACTAAGTTAAAAGTCAATCCCAATTAGTACAAACAATTATAACTTAACAAAATACAAGAAATTTAAGGGAAAGAGAAAGGATTAAGCCTCTTGGCCTAATCAAGTTGGACTTTTCACCTCGAACAAAACCTGCCCTATACTCTAATTTGTGGGCCCTCTTTAGGCCCACCGCCATCCACTTGGACTTTGGTCCAATGTTTAATCCTTGCCCATTTTGGGCTACTGTTGTTGCTCATTTGAACTTTAGTCCAATTTCTCAAACTTTTTCCCTTTTTGGGTTGTTGCTGCTCCGATGGGGTTTGGCCTATTTTTCTTTAATTTTTCAGCCTGTGCGTCAGTTCGTTCTTGGGATTTTCTTATGAAATTAAACTTTTAAAATAGTTCTTTAAGTAAAATTATATAAATTTCACATAATTAAATATGAAAGATATAAATTATTTTTCAGAACTATTATAAAGCTGATTTGGAAAATGTTTTATACTTTTTTACAAAATAATTATTCCAAAAATTATTTAAAATTCAAAATGCTCAAGATTAACTTTGCATTGTAGAGGGTAAAAATTGGGTGTCAACAACTGCCCGTCCCTTTGGGTAGGGTTGATATAAGGAACCCTGGGAAAAGGGAATTGACGTTCCCAATTTTATCCGACCACATATTCATTTTCAGGAAGTGGTTGGTTCTAGCACAAATTTCATGAAATCATGGCCGAACTCTAGTATCGAGCTTCCTACATATCTCAGATTACATGAAAACTCAGGCCATTTGTAGTTCAAGATGCTTGATTTTACGTATAATTTTAAAAAAAATTCCAAACTATCATGGTTTTAGAGTACGGAGAGACCAGAAAGCTGAGGAGTAAGAGGATTGGGGAAAGTTAGGAATGCAGTCGAGTTTTCAAAATAGAACCCGCCTACATATCCCAAGACTTAGGAATCAGGCTGCTTGTAGTTCGACTTAATCGGTGCAAAAGATAATCTTTATGTTAAGACAACCTTTGGCTCGGGATGAGTGACGAATAATTTGATCTGTAGAAAAGAGGCTTGTAACCTCTCAACTATGAATGTGGTGAACTTCACACTCATAAATAAGATTTCAACTGGACATAATTTCTAAAGCTCAAGGTGTATTGTCACCAGGATTTGAAAAGAAGGAATATTGCTTCCAGCATGAACTCAGAAAAATACTCTGGATGCAAAACTAGGACCCAAAGATAGATAATACCAACATTACTTCTGACAGAGGTGTTGTTTTTTGGTGGTGAAAGTCGTTCCTCAGCTCACGTCCAAAGAGTTTGATATCTCTCTTTGGACTATGTCCCAGTTTACTGCTAAGAAAAAGTTTCACGTTGTGATGCATCCTTTTTGGTGTAGTCCACACCTATGATTTTGCTTTGAGTATTTCATCTTTCTCGGATGCTCTCTACAACATCTCAAAACAAAATTGTTAGTAGTAACATAATTTCATTTGGAGAGGTAGTTTTTTTTGTCATACCTCATCCTCGGGGTTACGTTCGAATCCCGTATTGTGATGTCTTTTTGATGTATTTCATATCTGTTGTTCTGGTTCAAGATTTTCATCCTCCCGGATGTCCTCGGCAATATTTTGAAATAAAATTATTAGTAATGAAGTAGCTTAGTAAGGAGAGATAGCTTTGTACCTCATTTTTTGCGTCTTGTTGCTTTTTTAATCAGATGTCGTCCTTTCCTGTCTTTGTCTTAGGAAATGATGACTTCCATAAAATAGAGACATGATAGCCTTCGTAGTCATCACATAGGATTGCCTGGAGCACATTCCCATTGTTATGACTTAGACACTTTGTACATTCTTGTTGTTACGGCTTAAAAGTGTTAGACTTGCGCATTCCCATTGCTGTGACTTGAACACTTTGCGCATTCTCGTTGTTATGGCTTAAAAGTGTTAGATAATCCAACTCTATGGCGGTTGAATATGATGATCTTTGAATATGATGACTTTCATAGTCTTTTGATGTGACAGTCCTCACAACCATTTATAGCATTCTCTTGAATGCGATAAACTTTGTAGCTATTGATAATAGTCTTTGCATACGTCTTTGGGGATAAGTCTTGCGAATTATTCGTATCAACGCGACTAATGGATATTCCCTAAACCGTCAGGCTTTGGGTAATCTAGCATATCATCTGACTTTGGATAGAGGCAGCTTACAGATTCCTTTAATTTGTCAACTTCGAGTAATCTTGCACATCATCCGACTTTGGATAGAGGCAACTTACAGATGTCCTTTGAATTTCCAGTTTTTGGGATAATCCTGCACTTTTATCCGATCTTGAATGTAACACGACTTATAGATTTTCCTTGAATTGGTAGCCTTTGGGTAGTCCTGCATAATATCAATGTGGATATGTCATGGCTTATAAATAACCCTTGGACTATCAATTTTTCGATAGTCTTGCACTTTATCCAATTGCGAATATTATCGCGACTTACACATTACCCTTGAACTTTCAATCTTTAGACGATCCTGCCCTCTATTCGGTTTCAGATATCACTGTATCTTATTTATAACTCTTAGTCTGTCAAGTTTTGGGCAATCTTGCACACTATCCGATTTCAGACATTGTTTAAGGCTTACAGACGACCTTTGGCCTTCCAATTTTGGGAGATCCGATTCATCGTCCAATTTGGATGGCGTCTTATAGACATCCCTCAGACTATATGCTTTCGACCTCGATGATAAGCGATATTTGATCATAAGGGTGACAAGGCCTTTACCACACAATCAAATATAGCCGCATCTTCGGGCGATCGACGCTTTCGAATAAGAGTGCATAAATATCCTCAACGTCAGACTCCATCGTCTTACGCGATATTGAACATGAATACGCTGGATGCCAGACTTGGCATATTAATAGGGGAGCAAATACATCCTCAATATCAGACTTCTCTGTCTCACACGATATCGGATATAAATATACTGAATGCCAGACTTGGCATAATAATAAGGAAGCAAATAAATCCTCAATGTCAGACTTCTCTGTCTCACGTGATATCAGATATAAACATGCTGAATGCCAGACTTGGCATAATAATAAGGAAGCAAATACATCCTCAATTTCAGACTTTTCCATCTCACATGATATCAGATATTAATATGCTGAATGCCACACTTGGACTAATAAAAGAGCAAATATACCCTCAACGTTAGACTCCACCATGTTACACGATGTTGAATACAAATATGCTGGATTCCAAACTTGGCATAATAATGATAATGAAGCTAATATATTCTCAACGTCAGACTCCTCCATTTCATGCGATGTCGGATATAAATATGCTGAATGCCAGACTTGGCATAATGATGATAATGAAGAAAATATATCCTCAACATCAGACTCCTCTGTCTTATGCGATGTCGGATATAAATATGCTGAATGCCAGATTTGTCATACTGATGCTAATAAAGCAAATATATCCTCAATGCGAGACTCCTCCATCTCACACGATATCAGATATAACTATGCTTTTGGGTCGATCCTGCGTAGCAAGTGCAGCTTATGGACGTCTCTGAATGTCATCTTCTTTGAAACTGGCTGGTAGAGGGACATAATAT
Source organism: Jaltomata sinuosa (assembly GCA_003996215.1). Lineage (NCBI taxonomy): Eukaryota > Viridiplantae > Streptophyta > Magnoliopsida > Solanales > Solanaceae > Jaltomata > Jaltomata sinuosa. The sequence goes on from QJPP01001264.1 coordinate 305,889, forward strand.
TCACAGCAAATGTATCTGCGGTATTAATGATAATGATGTTCCTTTTGACATGGTCCTTTTGCCATGGTCCTCTTGACATGCAAATATGATATAGTTCTCTTGACATGGTCTTCTCGACATGCAAATATGATATGGTCCTCTTGACATGGTCCTCTTGACATGCAAATATGATATGGTCATCTTGACATGGTCCTTTTGACATGCAAATATGATATGGTCTTCTTTACATGGTCCTCTTGACATGCAAATATGATAATAATGTGGATGATCATGCAATGGTATGTGTAGCAGTTGCATAAAACATCACCTTTGGTTTTTACGTTGTCCTGTTGACTCCTTTGTGTGTACTTGTGCTCAAGGCTAGACACAACGTCACTTTTACTAGCGACCATAGTCAAACTTGAAAAACTTCAAAAATGATGTCTATGAAGCTATTCAAAACAACTTTTGTTTCAAATGTGAATGAAATGGTTGTGCCCCTTTTTGGGGATAACCATAAGTACCTTTTTGAACATCGTCTATTCGTGGTGATTTTTGACTTGCTGGGGATTGGTGGAGAACGCCACTGATCTCTCATTTGGTGTCCTATTTTGAAGCTGACCAAGATGTCCTGATCCATTTGGGGACTTGGGGATGCTGCCGATCTCTCTTTATCTAGTAGTCTTTGCGAACTACAAGAAAACAATTGTCTGTTCTGGGGCTTTTTACCTCTTTTGACCCTTCCTACCATTTCGGCTTTTATCGCCAAGTTTTGGGTATTTCGTCTCATTGTGTTTCTTTGAACGCGTTGGGCAATGAGGGACTACTTTCTAACATACTTTTAAGGACAACCTATATCCACAGAAAAATTGTTAGTTTTTAGGGAAACTGATCTGTGTTGACCTCCTTTGATCTTCTGCTCCTTACATTGTCTCTTCTCCAGATACTTTCCACTCTCGGGTACTCATCGCCCTCGACTCTCTCCGAGTCACGATAGACATAACATAAAATCAAATTATAAAGGAGTAAAACTAATATGTTGTGAAGATTGTTTCAAACAAGTTCTTCGGAAGACAAAGAATTTTGAAAAAGGATAGTTTGAAAAGGTCTCTGCCCGTTATGTCATGTGCAAGCTCATCGAATGTCCTTTATTCGAGGCCTTGTCATTTGTGACATACTACTGGCGGACTCTGAAAATCCTTTATCATCCTAGTTGGGGAGTTCAAAAAATGTTTTTCAAGAAATCTGTCACAGCTGGGGATTAATCTACTTTGGACTGGGGATTTTGAAGTAGACTCTGATCTCTCAGTGTTGGGAAATTCTTCGGAGTCTATCTCTGAACTCTTGAATGAAGCTTGGTGGAAATTTTGAGGTCTTTCTCAAAATTTCTGCCCCAGTTAAAGGTTTCATGATGAATCTAGTCCCATTGGTGAGAGATTTGACACTCTATAGGAATTATGAGATTCCTTCTCGAGATTCACTTTGGTTTCTCCTTAACACATTCTGTATTCTGATTTATTGGAGAAGATCTTCGCCTTCTGAATTTTTGAGATTTCTTTCTTGGAAATTCTTCCCCAGTTTTAATTTTTGTGTAATATGACCGAGCTGTTGTGGCGCCTACGTATCCCATTGAGGCAGGAATCAGGTCAAACATAGTTCCCATAATCGTAGCAGGAGAAAGTTAGAAATAAATAAAGGGGTGTCCGAAGCCGACAAAGGCCGCCAACGTATCTCATTCTTGAGAATTCAGGTCGAACATAGGTCAAGATAGAGGGGAAAGATAGATTTTCCTAAGGGGTTGACCAAAGCCGACACAGGCCGCCTACATATCTCATTCTTGAGAATTCAGGTCAAACATAGTTCGTACAAAGAGGATAAGGAAATTTTAAGCTTTTACTAAGTGCAAAACGATTACAATTAGAAAATGCGATTACAGGGAAACAAATAGAAGGAAAAGAAACCATTTTCAGGCGTAGTATCTCTTTGCAGCATCAGAGTTGCTATAGGCTTGGTCCATACTTTGATCATTCATCTTGAAAAAAAATCAAAGCTCCTCCACATAGCACTTTTTGGATGATGTACAGTCCTTGCCAATTTGGTGCAAACTTTCCTTTGTCTCGTGGAAGGGAAGGATTAACTGTCCATTCTCTGGATTGAATTCTGGATTGACCAATAAATTTTGGTGAATGATGTTTGTGCTCATTCTCGTTCTATTATTGTAGGACCAGTCAAAGATGTTAATGTATAGCTTGAGCAGACTGATAAGTTCTATATTTCGTGCTTTTGACAAATGAACACCGACGTTGATTTCTTCAACTTGACCGTTGCTTCCCACATTGACCATCTCAAAATCTTTTAGGTGGGGCCTTTACTGGTCTTCAAAGTTCTTAGACTTCTTGATTGTTCATTCCAGGACCATGATTTCTTCATCATACCCTTCAAAATCATTATCGTCTAGCTTGGTTTATTCGTTAAGCTTTTGACATGACATGACAGTGGAAGGTTTTAACTTATTATTACTGAAACCATAAATAAAGCAAGTTAGATGGTACCAAGTAAATAAGATAAACAACAAAGGTTTTCAGAATACGGGAGGCTTTCATTGAAATCTTAAAATATTTGCAAACTATGGCTATAATCCGCATGAATGCAGGTCTGTGCCTTTTGGATAGTGGTAAAATAATACGAGGAAATTGAAAACGTAAGGGTGGGTCATTGAGCCTCATTTGAACCATCACCGGTTTTTCATAAAATAGAGTCTTTGTCTACCCAGCCGAGCAGAGAGTCACGGGGGGAGTTGCGACCCAATTCTATAGCATTTTGCCAGGCTTGGAATCCCGAATCATGGTTGCCTCAGGGATTTCATCGGTTATAGCATCGCATTCTTCGAACAAATACCCTATTCCATCCTCTTACCCGTCACTGGGAGGACCGATACGTACTGGGAATGACCGATATAAGTGAGGGAGTGGCTTAGGCAGTCCTGACTGCTTCTATGCCTTGTATTCTTGGACTACATACTCTAACCCATGCCTGGTCATCTTTCCAGGGATGCTTATGGGCTAAGTCATACCATTGGAATTGTTTCCCAGTCTGAAGCCTGGTTCATATCCGCTTCTCAGCATCGTGGTCGCAAGCTTTTTATAGATAGGTGGCATGGGAATTTGAGGAGCAAGATCCTTTTCGGTGGCATTGACGATCTCTATAGTGTTGAAATCTCTTCCTCTCGGTTGGTGGCATATTTTAAACAGGTGGGGGATGTACATATGGAATGGCATTTGGGTATGTGGGGGTATAGTTCTATGGACTGATGATGTTAGGATGATTATTCTAGGAGTTGTAGGCGTTTGGTGGTGTATTTTGATAATTTGGAGGGAGATTTTGTGAATTGTAGGCACTTGGGTTGTTGCTCTGGTTAGTATGCCGGAAAGGAGGAGTGTGGATTTGATAAGAGGATCCAATATGAGCAGGGTTATTGGAGATATGTTCGTTGAAAGGTCTAGGTGTGAAGGCAGGAGGGATATCCTTTAGATGGTTTTCAGTCAATGGGGAACTGAGTGGAGGAATCTGGAGCGGTGGCTGAGAGTTTCCCAGAGCTGGAGCGTTGGCAGCAATAGCCAAGCTAGCCATATCTTTGGCTTTTTGTACCTCTTTTTGTATCTTCTCTAGTTTCCTTGCCAGTTCGGCAATCATTTTACTTTGTTCAGTAATAACATTGTCTCTCATAGCCAAAGCATTCTCTTCTTCACTATCAATCATTCTCCCTGAAAAGCTAAGGTTAGAGGATGAATCCAGGTGTGCATTTGAGCGGGTGAAGTAAGGGTGTTCGGAAAGTTTTGTCAACACAGAGCAGTTTCTATTACCTATTGAAGTAAAACAACTGAAAGGCCGATATGTTATATCCCGTTAGTGATAAATAATAAAAGATATCTCACTGAAGATAAACACGTAAGAATTGCATTAAACACATAAAGTTGCTTTTCATCAAGGCAAATTGGTCCACAGGGTTATTGACTCGAAGGTTTGATGGACAAGAATTTGCCTATCGATTTTGGGTAGGTCGATTTTATCAGGATATTTGATTTGTCGAGTCTTCATCTTTTGATGCTTGTCTTGTAGCACTTGATATGTCTTCTAAATTCTTCAGTATCTCCATCGAGGTGGGGAAGTGAAAATTTCTTTAAGGATAGAGGCAGGGCCTTGAAGGCTTCCTACATATCTCACGAAGGAGAATTTCTTCTGGAGTCTTCTCTATCCTTTCCTTTAAGGATAACATGGGGGAAACTTAATCTGGATCCTCCCTGCGTCTATGAGATCTTTGAGGTCAATCCTGAAAGTGCGATAATTCTCTATGTTATGCCCCCCTACTCCAGCATGGTAGAGGCATATTTCCTTGCAACTGTGCTAAGCTCGGGACATTTTTCCCGCCTTCTTTTCAATTGGCTCAATGATACCAACGTGTACTAGTTTGAAGTATATATCAAGGTACGTGTCATAAAACATGGTGCAGACATATTGATGAATCAGGGTATTATGGGGGATTGGCAGTCCCAGTCTTACCTTATCACAAATTAGTAGGGAGTGAGGTCCCCACATGTGACTAATTTTCCCACTATTGATCATTTCATGAATTCTGACCCTTAGCATGGTGCACTCATTGGTGGTATGTCCCCTTTGGCGCTGGTGATAATCACACCTCTTTTGTTCATCTCTAGGGTTATACCCAAAACCCAGGGTTTGATCAGGCTGAAGGATTCCTTTCATCTTCAGAGCTAGGAAGATGACTGGGCATGTAACAATTCTGGGCCTCCGGTCATTCGCCCGTTTGTGAGCTTTGAGAGTGATCGTTCCTTTTCCGGTCTTAAACCTAATCGGCCAGACGGGGTCGTCCCTAATGTTATCCCAATAATCTGAGACTCGGTTAAAAGTCTGGATCTGTTCACTTTTTTTCTCCCACGGACTCTTCATTATTCCCTATGAATGACGCCGACCTCTTAAGCGTCAATTGGTACTTTTGATCCGTTTGTTTAATCACTTATTTTGTTTGGGTTATCCTTGTGTCAACGTTGGCCATCTTTTCTTTCATAAGGGCTATCTCTTTATCCACTTCTGTGGACCTGGCTACCAACTTTTCCTCAACTTGCTTAGTTTCCTTGATTTGCTCCTTCATTTCATTGATTTCCTGATCAATATCTTTTATTCTCTTGCGCATTTATTCTTCGGTGTCCTTCCTGAGAGATAGGAGAGAAGTTCTTAGGCGCGTTTGAAGGGGTTTTGGATCTTCTGGAAACTTGAGAAACTCGAGGAGTAATTTTGGTCGGACTTTGTATAGTGGACTTTATATTTTGCTTATGGTGTTCTAGAAATTTGTTGAAAATGGGAGTGGACCAATTAAACCTTGATTCGAGAAGCACACATAAGCACGTAAGACAGTTATATCACGTAACAGTTCATAACGCATCCTATACAAATATGTGACCTTTTTATGCCAAATGAAGGCCTAACGAATTAAAGCAGATGCACGCCATTTGTAAACATTCCATTGCCCCAAAATATTATATACATACCGTTTAAATGAAAACAGGGATACAAAATCAGGGAAAAAGTAATGTACATCAGAAATCAGTCCCACGCAGGGGTACAATTCTAAACTAGGCCTCCATGGCTGGTCCTTCGTTCTTGAACTTCTTAGACCTCTTGCAAATTCTGAATGCCTTTCGGATGACCATCTTCAAAAAATGAAAGACTATCTAAAAATTCCCAACCCCGAGGAACAACGGTTCATACAACTCGACATCATATTCTTCAATTGAACACATAGGGGATGATTGTTCTTTCAGGCTGTGGGTCATTTCGAACACAAGGTGGTCTTACTAATGGGCTTAATTTTCCTTTGATATTAAGACATCTTAGGTCAATGCCTATTTCAGGATTTGGTTTTTCTCTATCCTAAGTTTCTAGAATAGGTTTTGAAATTGATCGATAACCCAGGCGGACAACCAGGGCTAAAATAACAAGTGATCGTTAACCGACCGCGGTCAACTACTTCACTCGTCTGTTTTGAAAATTGTTCATTTTGTTAAGAACGATTGCAAATACTTGCATAATCGCCTTTTTACTCCTAATGCATTCTAATCCTTTGCCAAGAGTGGCAGAAAATGCCATGAACAATTTATATTTTACGGAAAAGAAAGCAAATAAGGAAAGTTATAAAGTTTACTAATTATTACAGATCGAATAGTTAGTCAAATAAGTTAGTTTCAAACAATAAGGTTAGAACCTAGTTGAATTTTCCCCAGCAGAGTCGCCATTTATGTTTTACGAAAAAAAAATTGTTTTTATTGTTCGACTATTTGAAAATTCATTTCGAAAACCAAGTTAAAGTTTCAAAACTTTTTCAAATAAAAGCAAGAGTCGCCACTTAGTTTTATAAAAGGAAAACCAAGAAAAACTTGTAAAATTTCTAAAGTTAAAAACAGATAATAACTTTAAAAATTCAAAGAGATTTTGGGTAAGAGGTTCCTATTAATATTTCGAGAACGTTTTTTAAAGGCATTCGAAACATCCGCTAACTCGCGGTTATCCGACTTGTTTGAAAGTAATTTATTTTGACTAACTTTTTAAAAGATCTTGTTTTAAAACATCTTGTTTTAGCTTAAGAAAAATATAGCAAATATAACTTGATTCAAGAAAATTTGATACTTATTTTTAGAAGCAAAAATATACAGAGAGTTTGTTTTAAAGAGGAAAAGCATGATTGTTTAACGATTTCAAGTACAAGACATTTAACCATTTTTATATGAAGAAAACTTAGAAATGATTAAAGGAAATTTAGACAAGAAATGCTTACTCTTTTGGGGAAAATTCACTAAGTTAAAAGTCAGTCCCAATTAGTACAAGAAATTTTATCTTAACAAAATACAAGGAATTTAAGGGAAAGAGAAAGGATTAAGCCTCTTGGACTAATCAAGTTGGACTTTTCAGCTCGAACAAAACATGTCCTATACTCGAATTTGTGGGCCCTCTTTAGGCCCACCGCCATCCACTTGGACTTTGGTCCAATGTTTAATCCTTGCCCATTTTTGGGCTGCTATTGTTGCTCATTTGAACTTTAGTCCAATTTCTCAAACGTTTTCCCTTTTTGGGCTGCTGCTGCTCCGATGGGCTTTGGCCCATTTTTCTTCAATTTTTCAGCCTATGTGTCAGTTTGTTCTTGGGATTTTCTTATGAAATTAAACTTTTAAAATAGTTCTTTAAGTAAACTTATATAAATTTTACATAATTAAATATGAAAGATATAAATTATTTTTCAGAACTATTATAAAGCTGATTTGGAAAATGTTTTATCCTTTTTTACAAAATAATTATTCCAAAAATTGTTAAAAATTCAAAAGGCTCAAGATTAATTTTGCAATGTGGAGGGTACAAAATGGGTGTAAACAACTACCCCTCTCTTTGGGTAGGGTTGATGTAAGGAACCCTGGGAAAAGGGAATTGACGTTCCCAATTTTATCCGACCACATATTTGTTTTTAGGAAGTGGTTGCTTCTAGCATAAATTTCAAGGAATCATGGCCAAACTCCGGTATCGAGATTCCTACATATCTCAGGTTACATGAGAACTCAGGCCATTTATAGTTCAACACGCTTGATTTTAAAAAAAATTCCAAACTATCCTGGTTTTAGAGTATGGAGAGACCAGAAAGCTGGGGAGTAAGAGGATTGGGGGAAGTTAGGAATGCAACCGAGTTTTCAAAATAGAGCCCGCCTAGATATCCCAGGACTTAGGAATAAGGCTGCTTGTAGTTCGACTCAATCGGTGGAAAAGACAATCTTTATGTTAAAACAACCTTTGGTTCGGGATGAGAGATGAATAATTTGATCGGTAGAAAAGAGGCTTGTAACCTCTCAACTATGAATGTGGTGCACTTCACACCCATAAATAAGATTTTATTTGGACATAATTTCCAAAGCTCGAGGTGTATTATCACCCGGATATGAAAAGAAGCAATATTGCTTCCAGCATGAACTCAGAAAAATACTCTGGATGTGAAACTAGGACCCAAAGATAAGAAATACCCACATGCCTTCTGACAGGGGTGTGGCTTGATGGTGGTAAAAGTCGTTCCTCAGCTCACGTCCAAAGAGTTTGATATCCCTTTTCGGACTATGTCCCAGTTCGCTGCTAAGAAAAAGTTTAACGTTGTGATGCATCCTTTTTGGTGTAGTCCGCACCTGTGGTTTTACTTTGAGAATTTCTTCCTTCTCAGATGCTCTCGACAATATCTCAGAACAAAATTGTTAGTAGTAACATAATTTCATTTGGAGAGGTAGTTTTGTTTGTCATACCGCATCCTCGGGGTTACGTTCGAATCCCGTATGGTGACATCTTTTTGACGTATTTCATACCTGTTGTTCTGGTTTGAGATTTTCATCCTCCCGGATGTCCTCGGCAATATTTTGAAACAAAATTGTTAGTAGTAAAGTAGCTCAATAAGGAGAGATAGCTTTGTACCTCATTTTCTGTGTCTGGTTGCTTTTTGAATCAGATGTCATCCTTTCCTGTCTTTGTCTTAGGAAATGATGACTTCCATAACATAGAGACATGATAGCCTTCGTAGTCATCATATAGGATTGCCTGGTGCACATTCCCGTTGTTGTGACTTAGACACTTTGTGCATTCCCATTGTTACGGCTTAAAAGTGTAAGACTTGCGCATTCCCGTTGTTGTGACTTGAACACTTTGTGCATTCCCGTTGTTGCGGCTTAAAAGTATTAGATAATCAAACTCTATGGCGGTTGAATGTGGTGATCTTTAAATATGATAACTTTCGTAGTCATTTGATGTAACTTTCATCGCAACCATTTATAGCATTATTTTGAATGCGATAGCCTTCGTAGCTATTTATAGTAGTCTTTGCATACATCTTTGGGGATAAGTCTTGCACATCATTCGTATCGATACGACTAATGGATATTTCCTGAACCGTCAGGCTTTGGGTAATCTAGCACATCATCCGACTTTGAATAGAGGCGGCTTAAAGATGCCTTTAATTTGTCAACTTCGAGTAAGCTTGCACATCATCCAACTTTGGATAGAGGCAGCTTATAGATGTCCTTTGATTTGCCAGTTTTTGGGGTAATCCTGCACTTTTATCCAATCTTGGATGTAACGTGACTTATAGATTTTCCTTGAAATGGTAGCCTTTGGGTAGTTCTGCACAATATCAACGTGGATATATCGTGTCTTATAAATAACCCTTGGACTATCAATTTTTTTGTAGTCTTGCACATTATCTAATTGCGAATATTATCGCGACTTACGCATTAACTTTGAACTTTTAATCTTCAGACTATCTTGCACACTATCCAGTTTGAGATATCGCTGCGTCTTACAGATAACTCTTAGTCTGTCAAGTTTTGGTCAATCTTGCACACTATCCAGTTTCAGACATTATTTATGGCTTACAGACGACCTTTGGCCTTCCAATTTTGGGAGATCTGATTCATCGTCCAATTTGGATGGCGTCTTACAGACATCCCTCAGACTATATACTTTTGACCTCAACGAAAAGCGGTATTTAATCATCGAGGTGACAAGGCCTTTGCCATACGATCAAATATAGCCACATATCCTCAACGTCAGACTCTGTCATCTTACGTGATATCAGACATGAATATGCTAGATGCAAGACTTGGCATATTAATAGGGGAGCAAATACATTCTCAACGTCAGACTTCTCTATATCACGTGATATCAGATATAAATATATTGAATGCCAGACTTGGCATAATAATAAGGAAGCAAATACATCCTCAACGTCAGACTCTTCTGTCTCACGCTATATCGGATATAAACATGCTGAATGTGAGACTTGGCATAATAATAAGTAAGCAAATACATCCTCAACGTCAGAATCCTCTGTCTCACGCGATATAAGATATAAATATGTTGAATGCCAGACTTGGCATAATAAAGGAGCAAATATACCCTCAACGTTAGACTCCATCGTATTACACAATATTGAATACAAATATGCTGGATGCCATATTTTGCATAATGATGATAATGAAAAAAATATATTCTCAATGTCAGATTTCTCCATCTCATGCGATGTCGGATATACATATGTTGAATGCCAGACTTGGCATAATGATGCTAATGAAGAAAATATATCCTCAACATCAGACTCCTCTGTCTCACGCGATGTCGGATATAAATATGCTGAATGCCAGACTTGGAATAATGATGCTAATGAAGCAAATATATCCTCAATATCAGACTCCTCCGTCTCATGTGATATCAGACATAACTATGCTTTTGGGTCGATCCTGTGCAGCAAGTGCAACTTAAGAACGCCTCTGAGTGTCATCCTCTTTGAAACCGGCCGGTAGAGGGATTCATAGCAAATGTATCTGCGGTATTAATAATGATGATGGTCCTCTTGACATGGTCCTCTTGACATGCAAATATAATATAGTCCTCTTGACATGGTCCTCTCGACATGCAAATATGATATGGTCCTCTTGATATGGTTCTCTTGACATGGTCCTCTTGACATGCAAATATGATATGGTCCTCTTGACATGGTCCTTTTGACATGCAAATATGATATGGTCTTCTTTACATGGTCCTCTTAACATGGTCCTCTTGACATGCAAATATGATAATGATATGGATGATCATGCAATGGTATGTGTAATAGTTGCATAAAATATCACTTTTAGTTTTTATGTTGTCCAGTTGACTCCTTTGTGTGTACCTATGCTAAAGGAAAACAATTAGTAGACACAGCATCGCTTTTACTAGCGGTCACAGTCAAACTTGTAAAACTTCAAAAACAATGTCTATGAAGCTATTCAAAACAACTTTTGTTTCAAATGTGAATGAAATGGTTGTGCCCCTTTTTGGGGATAACCATAAGTACCATTTTCGAACATCGTCTGTTCATGGTGATTTTTGACTTGCTGGGGATTGGCAGAGAATGTCCCTGATCTCTCATTTGGTCCTATTTTAAAGCTAACCAAGATTTCCTGATCCATTTGGGGACTTGGGGATGCTGCCGATCTCTCTTTATCTAGTAGTCTTTGCGAAGTACAAGAAAACAATTGTCCGTTCTGGGGCTTTTTGCCTCTTTGGATCCTTCCCACTGTTTTTGCTTTTATCGCCAAGTTTTGGGTATCTGGTCTCATTGAATTTATTTGAATGTGTTGGGCAATGAGGGACTGCTTTCTAACATACTTTTAAGGACAACCTATATCCACAGAAAAATTGATAGTTTTTGGGGAAACTGATCTGTGTTGACCTCCTTTGATCTTCTGCTCCTTGCTTTGTCTCTTTTCTGGATGCTTTCGACTCTCGGGTACTCATCGCCCTCGACTCTCTCCGAGTCACGATAGATATAAGACAAAATCAAATTATGAAGGAGTAAAACTAATATGTTGTGAAGATTTTTTCAAACAAGTTCTTTGGAAGACAAAGAATTTTGAAAAAAGATAGTTTTAAAAGGTCTCTTCCCGTCATGTCATATGCTAGCTCATCGAATGTCCTTTATTTGAGGCCTTGACATTTCATACATACTGCTGGCGGACTCTGAAAATCCTTTGTCATCCTATCTGGGGAGTTCGAAAAATGTTTTTCGAGAAATCTGTCACAACTGAAGATTAATCCACCTTGGACTGGGGATTTTGAAGTAGACTCTGATATCTTGGTGTTGGGAAATTTTTCGGAGTCTATCTCTAAACTCTTGAATGAAGCTTGGTGGAAATTTTGAGGTCTTCCTCAAATTTCTGCCCCAGTTAAAGGTTTCATGATGAATCTAGTCTCATTGGTGAGAGATTTGACACTCTGTGGGAATTATGAGATTCCTTCTCGAGATTCACTTTGGTTGCTCCTTAAAACATTATGTATTCTGATTTGTTGGAGACGATCTTTGCCTTATGAATTTTGGAGATTCCTTTCTCGAAAATTCTGCCCAGTTTCCATTTATGGGTAATATGACAGAGCCGTTATGGTGCCTACGTATCCCATTAAGGCAGGAATCAGGTCAAATGTAGTTCCTACAATTATAGCTGGAGAAAGTTGGAAATAAATAAAGGGGTGACCGAAGCCGATAAAGGCCGCTTACGTATCTCATTCTTGAGAATTCAAGTCGAACATAGTTCAAGATAGAGGGGAAAAATAGATTTTTCTAAGGGGTTGACCGAAGCCGACACATGCCGCCTACATATCTCATTCTTGAGAATTCAGGTCAAACATAGTTCGTACAAAGAGGATAGGGAAATTTTAAGCTTTTACTAAGTGCAAAACGTTTACAATCAGAAAATGCGATTATAGGGAAATAAATAGAAGCAAAAGAAACCATTTTCAGGCGTAGTATCTCTTCGCAGCATCAGAGTTGCTATAGGCTTGGGCCATACTTTGATCATTCATCTTGAAAAAAAATCAAAGCTCCTCCAGATAACACTTTTTGGACGATGTACAGTCCTTGCCAATTTGGTGAGAACTTTCCTTTGTCTTGTGGAAGGAAAGGATTAATTGTCCATTCTATGGATTGAATTTTGGATTGACCAATAAATTTTGGGGAATGATGTTTGTGCTCATTCTCGTTCTATTATTGTAGGACCAGTCAAAGATGTTAATGTATGGCTTGAACTGACTGATAAGTTCTATCTTTCGTTCTTTTGAAAAATGAACACCGACGTTGATTTCTTCAACTTGACCGTTTTTTCCCAGATTGACCATCTCAAACTCTTTTAGATGGGGCCTTTCCTGATCTTCAAAGTTCTTAGACTTCTTGATTGTTCGCTCCAGGACCATGATTTCTTCAACATACCCTTCAAAATCATTATCGTCTAGCTTGATTTGTTCGTTAAGCTCTTGACATGACATGACATTGGAAGGTTTTAACTTATTATTACTGAAACCATAAACAAAGCAAGTTAGATGGTACCAAGTAATAAGATAAACAACAAAGCTTTTCAGAATACGGGAGGCTTTCATTGAAATTCTAAAATATTTGCAAACTATGGCGATAACCCGCATGAATGCGGGTCTGTGACTTTTGGAAAGTGGTAAAATAATAAGAGGAAATTGAAAACATAAAGGGTGGGTCACGGAGCCTCATCCAGACCATCATAAAACAGAGTCTTTGTCTACCCAGCCTAGCGGAGAGTCATGGGGGGCGTTGCGACCCAATTCTGTAGCTTTTTGCCAGGCTTGGCATCCCTAATCATGGCTGCCTCACAGATTTCATCTGTTATAGCATCGCATTTTTCGAACAACTTCCCTATTCCATCCTCTAACCCATCGCTGGGAGGATCGATACACACCGGGAATGACTGATATAAGTGAGGGAGTGGCTTAGGCAGTCCTGACTGTATCTCTGCCTTGTCTTCTTGGACTACATACTCTAACTTATGCCTGGTTAGCTTTCCAGGGATACTTATGGATTCAGTCATACCGTCAGAATTCTTTCCCAGCCCAAAGCCTGGTTCATATCCGCTTCTCAACATCGTAGTCGCAAGCTTTTTATAGATAGGTGGCATGGGAATTTGAGGAGCAAGATCCTCTCCAGTGGCATTGACAATCTCTATGGTGTAGAAATCGCTTCCTCTCGAGACTTATTCAATCATAGTGACACAACCATTAGGGCGGCTCAGGTGATTCCCTTCACCGTGAATCACCACCTCATGTTCTTCCCAAATGAACTTTACTATTTGATGCAAAGTTGATGGAACAGCTCCAGCTCCGTGGATCCATGGTCTTCCCAAAAGCAAGTTGTAGCTCGTGGTAATATCCATGACTTGGAATTCTGTATGAAACTCGGCAGGTCTCATTTGGATGTATAGACTGACTTCCCCGATAGTGTCCCTTTGATCCCTATCAAAGGATCTCACGTTGATCTGCTCTGGTGAATCTTCCCTAGATCATACTCTAGCTGAGTGAGTGTAGATAACATGCAAATATTGAGACCCTAACCATCATCAATAAAAACTATGTTTATAATCTTCTCTTGACATTTGACAGTGACGTGCAAGGCCTTGTTGCGCATTAACCCTTCAAAGGGTAGTTCAGTAATACTTAAAGTAGCTATAGCTTTTTCCAGCATTTCTTGATTTTTAGGGATAACCGGCACTATTGACTTGCTCACAACCCATTCTTCATCGACCTCTATCATGTTAACAGTGGCTCCTCCGTGATTCAGGAGCGGGTTATTATTAACATTGGCCGGTGCTGTTTGTAGTGTGACCACTCTTTGATCAATCAAATCATGAATTTTGTGCCTCAGGTTAATGCAATCTTTGGTATCATGTCCACCTCCTCTGGAATTATAAGCACAATATCGGTCAGCCCTGAAGAAATGAGAGTCAGGATTGCCTGGTTTAGGTTGTATGGGCTGAATAACTCTAGCAGCCTTCAATCTATCATATAACTGAGTTCTGGTTTTAGCTAACTGGGTGAAAGTTCGAGGAGATTTCTTTTCCAAATTTGGATGAGGGAGATTTGCATTGGCGGGAGGAGAAACCTGGAAATTATTCTGGTTCTCGGGAGCCTTTTGATATACTTGAAAGTTTTGGGGAGGAGCTTGATAAATGGGCTGCATATTTGGTTGTGGAGTTTGGTAAATGGGCTACACGTTTGGTTGTGGAGCTTGGTATATGGGATGAGTATAGTAAATTGGTTGAGGATTTTTTGAAGATGGTGGAGGGGTCATTGGAACAAGTGACTTTTTATAGTTGGCTTCGAAGGGTTTCCGTGATTTTGGGCTAGGACTGGAAGATACCGAAGACACATCTTCCCTCTTCTTCTTGGGAGGTCCTGTCGATCATGAGGAGGCTGGGGCTTTGGTAATCTTACCACTGCGGAGACCTTCTTCTACAATTTCACTGATCTTTACTAAGTCGACAAACTTGGCTTTAACCGCTGATATCATCTTGTCATAAAATTTTGACTCCTGAGAGCGCATAAATACCGCGCTTATCTCTTCTTCTGTTATAGGAGGCTGAACTCTTGCTTCCTCCTTCCTCCATCGGTAGGCATAGTCTCTGAAGTCTTCGTTTGATTTTTGTCTGATGCATCCTAGAGAGTATCGATCTGGGATGACTTCTACATTATATGCAAATCTTTGGGCAAAATCTCAGGTGAGATCACTCCATCTAGACCATTTTTTTAGTTCTTGAGAGGTGAACCATTCCAAAGCTTCTCTGCTCAACTTCAGCTTAAAATCCTCATTAACAGAGAATCATTCTTTTGGGCGCCAACCATTTGGTCGCAGTAGCTTCTTTGGGCCTCGGGATTCCCAACACCATTGAAGGTCTCGAACTTGGGGATTTTGAATCCTTCTGGCAGGTCCATTTCAGGATGGATACAGAGATCATCATAGTCATAGCCTTTCTCATATGACGAACCTCGTAGTTCTTTGATCTAGGCTATTTCTTCCTTCATCTGTGCCATGTCGAGATCATGTTTCTTTTCCGTGGCTCTTACCTCTTTCTCCTTCTCCTCGTACTGATCCAACTCAGGGCTTTCTTGGAGAGCGGTGTATGGATCTACCATGGCGTGGAAAGTAGTTGGTGGCATGTTTTGAAGAGGTGGGGGATGGACATGTGGAATGGCATTTGGATATGTGGGGGTATAGTTCTGTGGACTGATGATGTTAGGATGGTTATTCTGGGAGTTGTAGGAATTCGGTGGTGTATTTTGAAAATTTGGAGGGAGATTTTGTGAATTTTAGGTACTTGAGTTGTTGCTCTGGTTAGTTTGCTGGATAGGAGGAGTATGGATTTGATAGAAGGATCCAATATGAGGAAGGTCATTGGAGAGATATTCATTGGAAGGTCTAGGTGCGGAGGCAGAAGGGATATCCTTTGGACGGTTTTCAGTCAATGGAGAGTTGAGTGGAGGAATCTGGAGCGGGGGCTGACAGTTTCCCAGAGCTGGAGTGTTAGCAGCAATAGCCAAGCTAGCCATATCTTTAGCTTTCTGTACCTCTTCTTGCATCTTCTCTAGTTTCCTTGACAGTTCGACAATCATTTCACTCTGTTCAGCAATAACATTGTCTCTCACAGCCAAAGCGTTCTATTCTTCACTATCAGTCATTCTCCCTGAAAAGCGAAGGTTAGAGGATGAATATATGTGTGCCTTTGAGCGGGTGAAGTAAGGGTGTTCATACAGTTTTGTCAACACAGAGCAGTTTCTATTACCTGTTGAAGTAAAACAACTCAAAGGCCGATATGTTAGATCCCGTTAGTGATAAATAATACAAGATATCCGATTGAAGATAAACACGTAGGAATTGCATTAAACACATAAAGTTGCTTTTCATCAAGGAAAATTGGTCCACGGGGTTATTGACTCGAAGGTTTGATGGACAGGAATTTGCCTATCAAATTTGGGTAGGTAGATTTTATCAGGATATTTGATTTGTTGAGTCTTCATCTTTTGATGCTTGTCTTGTAGCACTTGATGTGTCTTCTGAATTCTTCAGTATCTCCATCAAGGTGGGGAAGTGAAAATTTCTTTAAGGATAGGGGCCGGGCCTTGAAGGCTCCCTACGTATCTCACGAAGGAGAATTTAGGCCCTACGTACTTCTAGGGGTAAAAGGGATATATTTCATTTCATTTCATTTCTTCCACTATCACTTGATTACAACGAAAAGGTAAATACAAGACGACAAAAGAAAATAACTTCAATAGCTTTGCTACTTTTAAAGCTTCTTTGGGTAGTGGCGGGTCTTCTGGACTCTTCTCGATCCTTTCCTTTAAGGATAACATGAGGGAAACTCAATCTGGATCCTCCCTGCGTCTATGAGATCTTTGAGGTCAATCCTGAAAGTGCGACAATTATCTATGTCATGCCCCTTGCTCCAGCATGGTAGAGGCATATTTCCTTGCAACTGTGCTAAGCTCGGGATATTTTTCCCGCCTTCTTTTTAATTGGCTCAATGATACCAGCGTGGAATAGTTTGAAGTATATGTCGAGGTACGTGTCATAAAACAAGGTGAAGACATATTGATGAATCAGGATATTATGGGGGATTGGCATTCCCAGTATTACCTTATCACAAATTAGTAGGGAGTGAGGTCCCCACATGTGGCTGATTTGCCCACTGTTGATCATTTCATGAATTCTGACCCTTAGCATGGTGCACTCATTGGTGGTATGCCCCCTTTGGCGTGGGTGATAATCACACCTCTTTTTTTCATCTCTAGGGTTATACCCAAAACCCAGGGTTTGATCAGGCTGAAGGATTCCTTTCATCTTCAGAGTTATGAAGATGACTGGGCATGTAACAATTCTGGGCCTCCGGCCATTCGCCCATGCGTGAGCTTTGAGAGTGATCTTTCCTTTTCCGGTCTTAAACCTAATCGTCCAGACGGGGTCATCCCTTATGTTATTCCAATAATCTGAGACTCGGTTAAAAGTCTGGATCTGTTCGTTGTTTTCTCCCACAGACTCTTCATTATTCCCTATGAATGAAGCCGACCTCTTAAGCGTCAATTGGTACTTTTGATCCGTTTGTTTAATCACTTCTTTTGTATGGGTTATCCTTGTGTCAACGTTGGCCATCTTTTCTTTCATAAGGGCTATCTCTTTATCCACTTCTTCGGACCTGGCTACCAACTTTTCCTCCACTTGCTTAGTTTCCTTGATTTGCTCCTTCATATCATTGATTTCCTGGTCAATCTCTTCTATTCTCTTGTGCATTGCTTCTTTGGTGTCCTTCCTGAGAGATAGGAGAGAAGTTCTTAGGCGCGTTTGAAAGGTTTTGGATCTTCTGGAAACTAGAGAAACTCGAGGAGTAATTTTGGTCGGACTTTGTATAGTGGACTTTATATTTTCCTTATGGTGTTCTAGAAATTTGTTGAAAATGGGAGTGGACCAATTCATCCTTGATTCGAGCAGCACACATAAGCACGTAAGACAGTTCTATCATGTAACAGTTCATAACGCATCCTATACAAATATGTGACCTTTTTATGCCAAAGGTAGGCCTAACTAATTAAAGCATATGCACGTTATTTGTAAACGTTCCATTGCCCCAAAATATTATATACAGACCGTTTAAATGAAAACAGGGATAAAAAATCAGGGACAAAAGAATGTACATCAGAAATCAGTCCCACACAGGGTACAATTCTAAACTTGGCCGTCATGGCTGGTCCTTCGTTCTTGAACTTCTTAGACCTCTTGCAAATTCTTAACGCCTTTAGGATGACAATCTTCAAAAAATAAAAGACTATCAAAAAATTCCCGACCCCGAGGAACAACGTTTCATACAACTAGACATCAAATACTTCAATTAAACACATAGGGGATGATTGTTCTTTCAGGCCGTGGGCCATTTCGAACACAAGGTGGTCTTACTAATGGACTTAACATCCCTTGGGTATTAAGACATCTTAGGTCAATGCCTATTTCAGGATTTGGTTTTGCTCTATCCTAAGTTTCTAGAATAGGTTTTGAAATTGATCGAGAACCCGGGCGGACAACCAGGGCTAAAATAACAAGTGACCGTTAATCGACCGCGGGTCAACTTCTCCACTCGTCTGTTTTGAAAATTGTGCGTTTTGTTAAGAACTATTGCAAATACTTGCATAATCGCCTTTTTACTCCTAATGCATTCTATTGCTTTGCCAAAAGAGGCAGAAAATGCCATGAACAATTTATATTTTGCGGAAAAGTAAGCAAATAAGGAAAGTAATAAAGTGTACTAATTATTACAAACCGAATAGTTAGTCAAATAAGTTAGTTTCAAACAATAAGGTTAGAACCTAGTTGAATTTTTCCCAGCAGAGTTGCCATTTATGTTTTACGAAAAAAAATGGTTTTTATTGTTCGACTATTTGAAAATTCATTTCGAAAACCAAGTTAAAGTTTCAAAACTTTTTCAAATAAAAGCAAGAGTCGCCACTTAGTTTTATAAAAGGAAAACCAAGAAAAACTTGTAAAATTTCTAAAGTTAAAAACAGATAATAACTTTAAAAATTCAAAGAGATTTTGGGTAAGAGGTTCCTATTAATGTTTCGAGAACGTTTTTTAAAGGCATTCGAAACATCCGCTAACTCGCGGTTATCCGACTTGTTTGAAAGTAATTTATTTTGACTAACTTTTTAAAAGATCTTGTATTAAAACATCTTGTTTTAGCTTAAGAAAAATATAGAATATATAACTTGATTCAAGAAAATTTGATACTTATTTTTAGAAGCAAAAATATACAGAGAGTTTGTTTTAAAGAGGAAAAGCATGATTGTTTAACGATTTCAAGTACAAGACATTTAACCATTTTTATATGAAGAAAACTTAGAAATGATTAAAGGAAATTTAGACAAGAAATGTTTACTCTTTTGGGAAAAATTCACTAAGTTAAAAGTCAGTCCCAATTAGTACAAGCAATTTTAACTTAAAAAAACACAAGGAATTTAAGGGAAAGAGAAAGGATTAAGCCTCTTGGCCTAATTAAGTTGGACTTTTCAGCCCGAACAATACTTGTCCTATACTCTAATTTGTGGGCCCTCTTTAGACCCACCACCATCCGCTTAGACTTTGGTCCAATTTTTAATCCTTGCCCATTTTTGGGCTGTTGTTGTTGCTCATTTGGACTTTAGTCCAATTTCTCAAACTTTTGCCCTTTTTGGGCTGCAGCTGCTCCGATGGGCTTGTGCCCATTTTTCTTCAATTTTTCAACTTGTGCGTCGGTTCATTTTTTGGGATTTTAGGCCGACTTGATAGAGAAGTGTTGGGCATCCAGGCCCAATGAAATGCAAGGGAGGGGAGTCCATTTGTATCCAAGGTTTCACCTTTTTTGGAGCAGCGTTCTGAGACTATGAGCTTCATCGGAAACTACCCTTAACCACCGGAGCTCAACTTGTTTTCCCGGAAGAACTCAAATTTTAGGGTTCATAACTGAAACTTTCAATTCCTTTGATGAATTTATAGAGTGGTTCTCCAAGAAAATCCAAGGAATCAAAATCCCATCCCCTTAATCTCGCTACAACAACAGGTATTTATAGGGGAAATTTAGGGTGAAAAGAGGGGGGAAAACAGAGGGTATTTTCGGGTGAAAACCCTTGGGAAATTTGAATTCCCAAGTGGATAAGCTTGATCACCATGAAATTGTACAAAAACATATTAATTTCTAGCTGATTACGCAGAGAAATAGACACCTGGAGCTTTTAGAACCATCCTAGATCTGCCAGCTCGCGATTTGACGGAGAGAAGACGTCATTTGGGAATTTTGACGAGGTTTGAGGATTCTTAGAGTTGTTGTTGCTGGACGACATTGGGAATATTAGGGTTTGTTGGAGAAAAGGTGAAGAGGACAATGAAGATGAGGGAGTACATAGGTGTTGTACAGGGCGCGTTAAGGGCGGTGGTGCATTCTTTTCTGGAAAAATGGGGAGAGAGTGAATGCGTGAGAGAATTTGGGAAAAATATATTTGAGTGTATGTATAATTATTGTAAAAGCTGATGGGGTGAGGGAGTATATAGGAGTTGGGCCGGGTTTTGGGTTTAATTCGGGAAAAGAAGTGGGCTGGGGTGAAAAATAGGAGTGGGCTAGCGGGTTGAGCAAGATTACTGGCCCAAATTGGTTGGTTGATGTTGGAGTTATAAGGGCTATTGCAAATATGGCCATTTTTAGTTAAGGAAATAGCCAATTTGAGAAGAATTGATTTTAGGGATTTAGGCTAGGATAGGAATAAAGGCAAACTAATCAAAATTAACCTAGAGCTTTAACAAATTAAAACAATTCAAAGTAATTATTGTTTTCAACACAGAATTACCTTTTAAATAATTATGAAATTAATTTATTCAATTAATATCTTATTTGAATTAATTTAGAGGAAAATCAAACGTTAAAAGGATTTCTTATGAAATTAAACTTTTAAAATAGTTCTTTAAGTAAAATTATATAAATTTCACATAACTAAATATGAAAGATATAAATTATTACTCAGAACTATTATAAAACTAATTTCGAAAATGTTTTATTCTTTTTTACAAAATAATTATTTCAAAAATTGTTTAAAATTCAAAAGGCTCAAGATTAATTTTGCAATGTGAAGGGTAAAAATTGAGTGTCAACATAATGTATCTTGTGTTGAGTTAGTTTTTCCGTTAGCTAAGACATTAAGCATTTCAGGGACTTTTCAAAAATGAATTCAGGTAAGTAGAACTCTCGGTATTAAGGTTGACGTGAAGGGGTTGTTCCAGAATATTGGGATTTAAGGTGTGTTGTAAAATGGGCACTTTTGGGGGATTTTCTGAGATTCTATCCTGTGTCAACCGCTATAGCAGTTGACACTGCGCTATAGTGGCCACCGTTATAGCGAAGAAATTCCCGCTATAGCAAAAGTCAATGACGGTCAGCACTGCCATAGCGGTCAGTTCTGCTACAGTGGTGCCGCTACAGCAGTGTACGGACCGCTATATCGAAGTAAGTCAGGTTTAATGCAAAAATTTCTCCAAAGCGTTCAGTTTTTCCCCAAGAACATTTTGGAGAAGGGCAGAGGCGATTTGGGCGATTTCAAGTCAGATTTTCACCAAATTTCATCCTAAAGATAAGGTTTCACTCCCCTACACTAGTACTTCAATTCTCAGGAAGTAGAATTGATAGTTACGAGCTTGGGGAAAGGTTTGGATTGACCTAGGAATGGTAGAATTCAGGGAAAAAAGGGGATTCTTGGGTGTTAAGTTCTTGGGTCCTGAATATTATTGTTGGGTTATGATTTGTTCGCCATAATTCGCTCAATGTATCCGTAAAAATGGTAGTTTAGGACAAATTAGTGGTGGGAAAGCCCAGGAATGGGTGGAATGATTATAGGTTTGGCATGGGGATTGGGATTATTATCCGGGTATTTTAGGCTAGAGAATTGACTGTAGTTGCTTTTAATTGTGCTTAGGCCAAGAACAAGCTAAAGCTATGGAAAACGGGAAGGTTCCGGTCTAGTAAAAGTTCCAAAAGCAATTCGAGGTAGGTGATGGTTAATGTCTTGCCAAATGCAATGTATATGCATGTAACTATAACTTAGTATTGTATGTGCTTTCATGATTAGGAAAGGACTTATGAATGTCCAAGTAATTGGGGTGTCAATTACGTGAAATGAACTTGATTATTGCTTGTTGGTTTTACAAGGGTGTTTTCTATTCATTTTATATTGACTGTTAGTTTTTGTGTGATATTAACTGTTGGCTCAGGTACCACACCTGGTATGGGATACTAAAGGTTGGCTCAGGTACCATGCTTGGTGAAGGATATAAATGGTTGGCTCGGGTACCATGCCTGGTACAAGTTATATATATCTGTTGGCTCGGGTACCACGCCTGGTATGAGTTTAATCTGCATTGTTGATTGTATTATCGATGGTTCCATGTCATGATCCAACCCATCGTGAGTGAAACCCACCAAAAACCCCTAAATGAGCAAACCAATATCGACCCAACACTTAGCAATTCTAACTGCTCAAAACCAGTTGGCATTAAAATAAACTAACATCCATAGCTAAAAACAAACACTAACATAATTATTTGCTAAAAATACCCCTAGAATCTGAAAGTCACCGTACCAAAACATCTACCAAAAGTCTAGAACGAGGATGCAACCCCAATAAAATAAGAGTTAAGCCTGAAACAAATGGGCTACAACTAAACATGATGAAGACAAGGTAGCCCGGAAGAAGCAGCTCACCCTTGCAATCTGAAATCGTCGGGACTAGATCTGAGGTCGCATAGGAGTCGCCGGAAGATGTCCTGTACCCACAAAAGAAAATCAAGTGCAAAATCAGTACACAACCACCATATACTAGTAGGATCATCGGTCAACTCCAACAAATAATATATGAATAATAAACCAATGCTGAGTAAAGTAGGCAACCATGAATACACTGCCAACAATACAACTAGACTATAAGTCTTTCCTCTAGCTTACCAACCACATGTAACAAGTTTAACAACCACTGAACAATTTACAGTGACACTAAACATATATCCTTTTCACATAACCCGGACCAACCAAGGATCCCTAGGACAACACCTACGTGTTCAACATGCAATCCCGATCTACACTAAGACCAATCCCACATTTAATTACAACCATCCGGCCTCTCATGGACCATTATGCAATAATCACAATTCAAGAATACGACCCAGTCCACTCATGGGACCATCGACAGAATACAATCACTGCAAGTAAAATTAAACCCAAACCAGGCGTGGTACCTGAGCCAACCATTATAGAACCTGTACCAGGCATGGTACTCGAGCCAACCAATAAGTATCCCATACCAGGCATGGTACCCATGCCAATCAATATGTAACCTGTACCAGGCGTGGTACCCGAGCCAACCGAATATCACATATAATCCAACAAGTCAATAATTAATGAACAATATCACACTTGTAAACCAACAAGCAACCATACCAAGTTCATTTCACATAATTGACACAGGATAGCTAGACATTCATTATTTTATTCCCTAAGCATGCAACCACATACAATACTAAGCAATAGTACATGAACACATATTGCACTTGGGAGAAACAATAACCATCACCTACCTTGAATAACTAGAAAGCTCTACTGGACCCGAGCCTTCCCATTTCCTAAAGCCTTTGCTTATTCTTGGTCTAAAAGGGATTACAAGATATACTAAAATCAGTCCACATAGCCTAATAATTGCCCAAATTATACTCAAATTCCAATCCCCAGGCCAAACTATGATCATTACACCCATCCCAGGGCTTTCCCACCATTAATTCACCTAAATCTATCATTTTTACGGACACATTAAGCGAATTATAGCGAATAGATCATACCCCAACAATAATATTCAAAACCCAAGAACTTTCACGCCCTATAACCCCCCCTTTTCCTCTGACTCTACCATTATTAGGTCACTCCAAACCTTCCCCCAAGCCTGTAGCTATCAATTCTACTAACTGGGAATTGAAGTACTAGTTTAAGGGAGTAAAATTCTTACCTTTAGGATGAAATTTGGTGAAAATCCGACTTGAAATCGCCTAAATTGCCTCTGCCCTTATCCAAAACGTTCTTGAGGAAAACTAAATGTTTTGGAGAAGTTTCTGTATTAATCCCGACTCAGTCTCCTATAGAAGTATGTACACAACTATAGCGGTGCCGCCGTAGTGGAACCGACCCCTATGGCAGTGCTGATCGACATTGACTTCCGCTATAGAGGGAATTTCTCTGCTATAGTAGTGGCCGCTGTAGCACAGTATCAACCGCTACAGTGGTTGACATGGGACAAAAATTCAGAAAATCCCATAAAAGTGCCTATTTTACAACACATTTTAAATCCTGACATTCCGAAAAAAACCTTTCATGTCAACCTAAATATTGGGAGTTCTACTTACCCAAATTCATTTTTAAAAATTCCCCCGTACTACTTAGCGTCTTAGCTAATAGAAAAACTAGCTCAATACAAGATATATTACCCAATCCTCACCCGGATCGCCCTTGACCATACCTCACTCAAAAATCGACCGAGACTAGCCTAGACCAAAATTTCCGACTCTCAAACCCAAAAGTTTTCTAACCCAAAACTTAGCACAAAAAGTTTACCCATAATGATGGACCCAGTCATTATAACAGATACCAATTTACCCATCATTAATCCTAAACCCAAAAAGATAAAATAAATGAGGGAAGGTGTAGTACCTGAATCCTCAAACAAGTGAGGGTACTTGTACCATATATCCTTCTACGTTTCCCAAGTGTCTTTCTCAATCGGACGAGGCTTCTATTGAATTTTTATTGACTTGATCTCCTTTGCCCTAAATTTTTGAACATCTCGATCAAGAATCACAATCGGTTTCTCTTCATATTGAAGATCCTTGTCTAGCAAAATTGAATCCCACTTAATGATGTATTCCCCATCCCCATGGTATCACTTCAACATAGATACATGGAAGACTGGATGGACTCCGGATAAATTGGGGGGCAGTTCTAACATGTAAGCCACTGGCCCTACAATCTTCATAACTTTGAATGGGCCGATGTACCGGGGGCTGAGCTTACCCTTCTTGCCGAACTGGATTACCCCTTCATTGGTGATACTTTCAATAACACCTGCTCACCAACTTTAAAATCCATGTCTCTTACCTTGCGATCTGCTTACTCTTTATGTCTGCTTTGGGCTGCTAGCAACTTGGTCTGTATCCCCCTCACTTTTTCCTGAGCTTTCCTTACCAAGTCCACGCACAAAGGTTTCACATCACCTGCCTCAAACCACCCTAGGGGTTATCGACATCCCCTCTTGTACAATGCCTCAAATAATGCCATGTCGATATTGGAGTGGTAGTTGTTATTCTATGATAACTCATACAACGGTAGAAACTGGTCCTAATGACCCCTAAAGTCGATCACATATGCTCTCAGAATATCCTCTAATACCTGAATTGTCCTCTCTGACTGACCGTCTGTCTGAGGATGAAAAGTTATGCTGAAGTTGAGTTGAGTGCCCAACTCTTAGTGCAACTTACCCTAGAACTTGAAGGTAAACTGCGTACCCCTGTCTGAAATGATGGAGAGTGGCACCCCATGTAGTCTCACAATCTCCTTAACATAGATCTTAGCCAACTGTTGTGAATTATAATCCAC
This sequence comes from Jaltomata sinuosa, assembly GCA_003996215.1. Lineage (NCBI taxonomy): Eukaryota > Viridiplantae > Streptophyta > Magnoliopsida > Solanales > Solanaceae > Jaltomata > Jaltomata sinuosa. Next base: position 331,490 of record QJPP01001264.1, read on the forward strand.
CCTGACCGCAATGAAATGAGATAACTTGATCAACCTGTCCACAATGACCCAAATGGAGCCATACCTTCCCAAGGTCTTAGGAAGACCCACCACGAAATCCGTGTCTATCCTTTACCACTTCCACTTAGAAATAGGAATTCTCTGGAGCAATCATGTAGGCCTTTGGTGGTCATACTTGACCTGCTGACAGTTCTAACACTTGGACACATAATTAGCTATGTCTCTTTTCATCCCAGGCCAACAATAAAGTATCTTCAAGTCCTGGTACATTTTGGTTACGCCCGAATGAATTAAATACCGTGAACCATGAGCCTCTGCCAATACCTTTTGAATTATGTCATCAAACCGAGGAACACAAATCCTTCCTTTGAAACTCATCACCCCACATGCATCAAGCATGGTGTTCGAGGCCTCCCCAGATAATACCTTGTTTTGAAGCTTATTCAACTATGCATCTTGGAACTGCTTGGCCTTTATTTCTTCTATAAAGGTGGATTTGACCTTAATATTGGCTAACAACCCACCCTGTTTAGAGATGTCCACTTGCATGAACTTAGATTCCAGTGCCCAAATTTCCTTAGCCAATGGTCATTTAAACACCCCCAAACAAGCAAAACTGCCTATATTGACTACTTTCCGGCTCAATGCTTCTGCAACCACATTAGCCTTGCTCGAATGGTACTGGATGGTCACATCATAATATTTCAACAACTCCATCCACCTCCTCTGCCTCAGATTAAGTACTTCTGAGTAAACACATGTTTCAGGCAGTGATGGTTCGTGAACACTTCGCACGTGACACCATAGAGGTAGTGCCTCCAAATATTGAGTGCAAAGACTAGTGCTACCAACTCCAAGTCATGGGTTGTGTAATTCTTCTCATGAGTCTACAACTGCCTTGAAGCATAAGCTATAACATTTTGTCATGCATCAACATAACACCCAAATCCGAATGTGAAGCATCACAATACACAATGAAATCCTTACCTTCAACCGACACTGTTAGATGAGAGCTATGGTAAGAAGTGTCTTGAGCCATACAAATAGTACCTCCTTATGATTTAACCTCATCAAGTGAGTAGCGATGAACGCAAAATCCTTGACAAATCTATGATAGTAGCCTGCAAGCCCTATAAAACTCCTAACCTCAGTCATAGAGCTAGGACGGACCCAACTCTTAACTGCCTCAATCTTTTGGAGATCCACCATTACCCCCTTTTCTGATACCACATGCCCCAAAAATGCGACTGAAGTCAACCAAAATTCACACTTAAAAAACTTGGCATATAGTTTCTGCTGCCTCAAAATATCCAAAACAATGCGGAGATGCTCAGCATGCTCCTGCTTACTCTTGGAGTAAATCAGAATGTCATCTATAAACACAATAACGAACGAATCGAGATAAGATTTGAATACCCCATTTATCAAACTCATGAATGTCACTGGAACATTGGTCAACCCAAACGACATCACTAGGAACTCGTAATGCCCATATCAAGTCCGAAATGCCATCTTAGGGATGTCCTTGGGCCTAATTTTTAGCTGATGATACCCTGACCTTAAGTCAATTTTTGAGAACATGGACGCACCATGTAACTAGTCAAAGAGGTCATCTATGAGGGACAAAGGATACTTGTTCTGGATAATGGCCTTATTTAGTTGCATGTAGTCTATACACATCCTCATACTACCATCCTTCTTTTTCACAAATAAAATTAGAGCACCTCATGGTGAAGCACTGGGATGAATAAAACCTTTATCTAAGAGTTCCTGAAGCTGAGTTTTAAGTTACCTTAACTTTGCTAGAGCCATGCGATAAGGAGGAATAAAAATTGGGCAAGTGCCCGGCTCCAAGTCTATACAAAAGTCAATGTCTCTATCCGGAGACATGCCAGGAAAATCTACTGAAAATACCTCCTGAAACTCTGAAACTACCAGTGTTGACACCCAATTTTTGCCCACCACATTACGACTTAATCTTGAGCCTTTTGAATTTTTAAATAATTTTTGAAATAATTATTTTGTAAAAAGGGATAAAACATTTTCCAAATAATCTTTATAATAGTTCTGAGTAATAATTTGTATCTTGCATGTTTAATTATGTGGAATTTATAAAGTTTGCTTAAAGAGCTATTGTGAAGTTAATTTTATAAGAAAATTCTTTTAAAAGATTAACGTTTGACTTTCCTCCAAATTAATTCAAAATTAGAGATTAATTGAATAAATTAATTTCATAATTTAAAACCAGGTAATTGTGTTAAACATGACAATTATTTCAATTTTTTTAAGTTTAAAGAGGCTTGGGTGATTAATTTTAATTAATTCGTCTTTATTCCTATGCTAGCCTAAACTCTTTAGAGCATTTAAATTCTAGCCAAATTTTTCCTAATTCCTCTCAATTTGGCTACCTCATTAACTTAAGGAAAATGTGGTCAAATCATAAACGCCCCTCATCAGCCTTTGTTTCAGCCAACATTGGGCCAATTGACCGATAGCCCACCCTTATTTCCCTTTCATTTCTGCCTCATCCCACCTCCAACTCGCCCAAAAACTGGCCCAAAACTCTTTTCCCCCATCAACATATAATACATATACATACAACACACACCCAAAAACTTCCTCTCACACGCACCACACGCGACTCCTTTTCTCCAAAAGAACGCAGCGTACTGTCTCTACGCGCCTCGTACCAATACCACTCCATCTTATCCGTTTTCCTTCTGCCAAAATAATGAAACCCTAGTGCCTCAACTACAACAGTGTTGAAACACATCACCAATAGCTGCAAAACAATGCTCAAGCCTCCAAGATTCCATCCAATTTCATCAATTCTCTGTTAACTCGTGCGCTGGTAGGCCCAGAAGCTTCTAGAGGTCATGAGGTGGGGATTTCTCTGCAAAATTCAAGAATTCTTGTACAAATTCATACAAGAGAAATGAGTTGTAGCCTTATCTGTTAGGATTTTTGAATTTCCCTTCACGAAATTCCCAAAAAAAACCCAATGTTTTCCCCCCCAATTCCACCCAGAAATTTCCTATATAAACCCCTTCTTTCATTGAGTTGAGTAGCGGGATTTTTGGGGAAAAACTTGGGGATTTTGGTGGAGCATTCCACTAATCTCACGTAACCAAAATTCCAAAAAGAAAAACACACCGATAGTCTAAGTTTTGTCAAAATCTTGTAAAGTTCCGGTGGTGAAGATTTTCCGATGAAGAGTTCGTATTCTCAGTTCCCTGCTGCACAACAGGTAAAAGTTTCATCTCTCGCATTTCTTTTAGCGCTACAATGTGAATTTATCGTTTTAATGTGAGTTTATAACTCTCTGACTATTCATGTTTGAAAATTTTGTGATTATTATAAGTAAGTTCTTGCAAATACGGTTAAGGTCTGTTTGTGTGGAGGAAATCATGAATAGGATAAAGCTTCAAGTTTGTCTTCCCAAAAATATTTGTTGATGCTTTGGGTACAAATTTTGTGTAGAAATGTTTATGTTGCCTTATATGTTCTATTTTTTGAGCTAAATTCCTTTTGAAATCCTTTTAAGTTCTCAATGCTAAACAAGATTCGTAAGGAAATAATGGGTTTTGGTCCTTGGAGATTACTCTTTAGTTCTCCTCCAAGGTCAAAAATAGTGAAATAGAAGCAAACCTCATCATGGTTTTGAGTTCTGTTTCAAGCTTGCTCAATAAAGTTCTCATACATGCTAAATCTGGAGTTGGAGAATATCTTCTATACTTTGAGTTCATTGGTTGTTTAAGCTTATTCTTCGTGTGTAACTTTGTTCTGGGTCTTGGTTTCATCACATAAAGATTGTAGCCTTGGTGACTTATCCATGGCTCGTTCAAATGATTTCAAAAACTCATCAAATCAAGTTACTTCTAGCTAAATATTTTGGTTCCTTTCCCTCAGTTCCTCTTTCTCATTTCAGTAGCATGATAATAACCTCTCTTTATGGATTTTGTTTTTTTCCCTAGAACATTGTTATGTATTGAATATATGTTTAAGTCCTATTCTTGTTTCTATAGAGATTAAATACCCGAGCTGATTATCCTTCATTGTTGTTATGTTTAAATTATGATCGTTTGAAATTATGGCAGAGGAACAATGTTCTGTTTGCAGCCACTTTAGAACTACTCAGTAAATGCATTTATGTAGCTTACTTTATCACTTAACTTGTTTCGAGTGTCTTTCAATCAATTTGGTTCCAGATTCATCTAAGAGAATATCTTCTAAATAACATATTATTCCTTGGTCCGTTTGTATGACAAAAGTTGTGTGCTTATTTTGAAAATAAAGGCTAAAGATGAGTTTTGGTGCATGCTCATGACAATAAATTCTTGGACTATTTTGTTTACTAAGAAGAATCAAGTATAGTTGCAATAGGATTTTTAAACATATTCCATGAACTTCTTTTTATCCCTTTTGAATTATATAAAGATGGTTGCTCACACAGTTGTTCTAAACAAGTAATAACGAACATTTGACTCATTTTGGCTCAAAGGATTAGGTGTTTGATTGATCTATTATCAGTAAGCCTTTTTGAGACTCCATAGTTGTATTGAATGATATTGCTTCTCTGTTTCGTGCATATTTTCAGCATATGTTGTGTTAGTTGAGTTGGTTTTGATCCTGCAATTAGTCACTAATTCCTTACCCTTTTTTCTATTATGCATGACTTCCTCTCCAATGAGTCCAATTCGGACTCATACTTTTCATTATTGGGCTAAGGAGGTCCAAATTCATCGAGTCGAGATTCCTTTCAAGGTCCCCAAAAGGGGTTAAAATTTGGCCGAAGAAAAAATATGTGTTGCCTAAATGCCATACCCAATGGAAGCTAAAATACATGGAAGACCGATCGGAGATGAAGATAAAAATGGACTTAACCCGAATTTGGTAGTCCAATGGACAACTTGTAGGGGTTTGGGCCTAAGTTCATAAACCCAACTTCTTCCTTCTCTTTTAAATTATTTGTATAGTTTTAGCTTTTTTTTGTATAAATACTAACTCTTTTATTTAACTTAGTTAAATTTTTCATTTTGAGTACCACGTATTTTATCGCAAGATCGCTTCTTCATTAATAAATAAAGTTTCTCTAAAAAATCTCGTTCAAATTCTTACATTTTGCCATGAAGTTTTAAATTTCAAAAATCTCGTTTTGAAATCATTTTATCATAAGCAAATAACCCTTTTCTCTTTTACTGGATAACCGTGAGTTAGCGGACATTTTTAATGCCTTAAAAACCTTCTAGAAATGTTATATGAACTTCTTACCCGAATTTCTTAAATTCAAAGATTTTTATCTGTTTTAAATCTTTCAAATTTTCAAAGGTTTTCTTGATTTTTCCTAAAAATTAAGTGACGACTCTGTTTTAATTAAATTTGAGAATTTTCTATAAGTTTTCAAATTTAATTCAGGTCAAAACCATTTAAAAATGAGGTTGCGTTTTTCCTTTTTCAAAATAAAAGAAAGTAAAAAATGTGATAAAACAGAATTGGCGACTCCGCTGGGGACTTAACTAAGTTCTAACCAAAATATTTTCCTAACTTATTTGCTCTATTTGAACTAACTATTCGGGAATGTAATAATTTTAATTTCCGCACCTATTTGCTTATGTGTTTAAATTTTCGCAAAATATAAATTGTTGCATTCATGGCATACAGGTTCCGTCAAATGGCAAAATTAGAATGCATCAGGAAAAAAGTGATTACGCGTGCTTTCGCGGTCGCTTCTCTACTTAAAAAAACTAAAAATTCTCGAAATAATGAGCAATTAGTTGGTTCCAGGTTAGCCGACACTTGTTCATTGTTTCAGCTCGCATTTGTCCACTCGGGTTCCAGTCTCTTTTCAAAGCCCACTCTAGTCAAACTAGTGTAGAGCGAAGCCAAATCCCGTGAATAGGCATTGACCTAAGTTGACCTGGTACCCCAGGGATATCGGGCTCATTAGCGAGACCACCTTGAGTCAAAAAGGGCCCCCGGCTCGAAAAGACAATCATAGCCTTATGTGTTATTCGAAAGACGTATATGTCGGAAGAATTAGACTGTTGTCTCTGAAATGAGATATCTAACTAGTTATCTTTTTTGTAAGATGTCTAGTCTTCTCAATATTCGAAATGACCATACGAATCTCGAGAGATCGCAAAGGAGTCCAAGAAGGTCCAAATAGATAAAGGATCATCATAGTGCCACCCCTGCGTGGGTTTATCATTATGTATTGATTTCCTAGAATACCCCTGCATGGGTTTGCTCTATTTTTGCCCTTGCACGGGCCTATTTTATGCACTATTTTCCCTCCCCTTGCAAAATGTATTCCCCCTTCGGCTTGTTTGTATCCCTTACTGGGAAATTTTTATTATATATATATATATATATATATATATATATATTTTGGGGGCAATGAAATGATTCTATACGACATATACGTCTTTTAAAACGCTAGGCCTACCTCTGGCACAAAAAGGTCACCAAGTTAGGATACGCGCGTTATTATACATTTTTATGTGTTATAATTGCTTTATGTGCTACGTGTGTTGCTTGAATCAAGAGTAAATTGATCCACTCCTATTTCTTAAAGATTTTTAGAATCCCGTAGGCAAAAATATAAGCCCGCTATATAAAGTCCAACCAAAATCACTCCTTGAGTTCTTCAAGTTTCCCAGAAAAATCCAAAGCCTCCTTAAAATCCCTCTAAATCTTGTTCCTACCTCTTCAGAAAATGAACTTACCATATCTGAACCACATCCTTTCAGGATCCGACCCCTATCTTTATTTATTTTTTCATTTCTCCACTTTTACAAGGGTGTCAGCAAAGTTCGGAAAGTACAGCAAGCAAAGGTACTACAAGGTCGACAAGTCAACCTTTCCCGATAAAATCCATTTATCCAAGATCAATGGGCAAAGTCCTGCCCATTGAACTCTCGAGTCAAATTACCCGTGGATCAATTTGCCTTGACAAAAACCAACTTTTATGTGCTTAAATCAATTCTTATGTGTTTATTTTCTGCCAGATAACTTGTATCGTTTATCACTAATGGGATCTAACACATCAGTCTTTGAGTTGTTTTGCTTCAACATGTAATAGAAACTGATCTGTGTCGAAAAAATTAGCCGAACATCCCTATTTCACCCGCTCAAAGGCACACCTGGATTCATCCTCTAACCTTCGCTTCTCTAAAGGGAAAATGACTAATAGCGAAGAGGAGAATGCTTTGGTTGTAAGAGACAATATTATTGCTGAACAGAATGAAATGATTGCCGAACTTGCAAGAAAATTGGAAAAGATACAAGAAGAAGTACAGAAAGCCAAAGACATGGCTAGCTTGGCTATCGCAACCAACACTCCAGCTTTGGGCAACTCTCAGCCCCCTTTCCAGATTCCTTCACTTAACTCTCCATTGACTGAAAATCAACCAAGAAATATCCCCCTGCCTTCGCTCCTAGACCCTCCAACGAACCCCTTTCCAACAACCCTCCTTATATCGAATCCTCATACCAAATCCATACTTCTCCTGTCCAGCACACTAACCAGAGTAACAACCCAAGTGCCTACCTTCCACAAAATCTCCCTTCGAACTATCAAAATACGTCACCAAATACCTACAACTCTCAAAATAACCACACCAACATCACTAATCCTCATAATTACACTCTCATATATCCGAATATCATCCCACACGTCCAACCCCCACCTATTCAAAACATACCGCCAACCACTTTTCATGCCATGGTAGAACCATACACCGCTGTCCAGGAAAGCCCTGAGTTGGATTACTACGAGGAGAAGGAAAAAGAGTTAAGAGCCATAAAAAAGAAACACGACCATGACATGGCACAGATAAAGGAGGAGATAGCATAGATTAGAGAATTCTGAGGTTTGCCTTACGAGAAAGGCTATGATTATGATGATCTCTGTATCCATCCCAAAATAGACTTGCCAGAAGGATTCAAAATTCCTAAGTTCGAGACCTTCAACAGTGTCGTAAACCCTGAAGCCCATCTAAGAAGCTATTGCGACTAGATAGTCGGTGCCCGAAAGAAAGATGATCTATTAATGAGAATTTTCAGTCAAAGTCTGAGCAGAGAGGCGTTAGAATGATTCACCTCTCAATAACTGAAGAAATGGTCCAAGTGGAGTGACCTATCCTGAGATTTTGCTCAACGGTTTGCATACAATGTAGAATTCATCCCAGATTTCTACTCTTTGGGACGCATCAGACAAAAATCGAACGAAGACTTCAGGGACTATGCCTACCGATGGAGAAAGAAAGCAGCAAGAGTTTGGACTCCTATGACGGAAGAAGAAATAAGCGCGGTGTTTATGCGCGCTCAGGAGTCAGAATTTTATGACAAGATGATATCAACGGTCAAGGCCAAGTTTGCCGACTTAGTCAAGATCGGAAAAATTATGGAAGAAGGACTCTGCAGTGGCAAGATTTCCAAAGCTCCTGTTTTCTCAGGATCAGTAGGACCTCCCCAGGAAAAGAGGGAAGAAGTATCTTCGGTATCTTCCAGTCCTAGCCCAAAATCACGGAAACCTTTCAGAGCCAACTATAAAAAGCCACTTGTTCCAACAAACCCTCCCCTAGCTCTACAAAATCCTCAATTGATTTTCTATACTCAACCCATCTACCAAGCTCCACAACGAAATATGCAGCCCCTATACCAAGCTACACAACCAAATGTTCAGCCCACTTACCAAGCTCCTCCCCAAAACTTTCAACTGTACCAGAAGGCTCTCGAGAACCAGAATAAACGCCAGGTTCCTCCTCCTACTAACGTCAATATACCTCATCCAAATCTAGAAAAGAAAGTTCCTAGAACTTTCACCCAGCTAGCTGAGACCAGGACTCAGTTGTATGAGAGATTGAAAGCCGCTGGATTTATTCAGCCTATTCTGCACAAACCAGGCAACATCGATTCTCGTTTCTTTAAAGACGATCGGCATTGTGCTTACCACTCTGGAGGTGCCAGACACAGTACCGAAGATTGCATTAACCTATGGCATAAGATTCAAGACTTGATTGATCAAAGTGTGGTCACATTGCAAACATCACCACCAAATGTTAACAACAATCCACTTCCAAATCACGGAGGAGCCACTGTGAATATGATCAAGATAGATTAAGATAGGGTCGCGAGTAAGTCCATAGTGCCAGCCTGTCCTAGAAAGCCAAAAGATATAGAGAAGTCTATGGCTGCCCTGAGTATCATGGAGAAGCCGTAATTCATCATGTTTGCAGCACCTCAGCAAGCTTTCGCTTTGGTACCAGCAGAAAAAGAGTTCACAGTTGAGGCCTCCATAGCCCATGGTATGACAAGATCGGGAAGATGTTATATCCCCGATGATTTGCCAAATGATACCTACAAAAAGGATCTGCAGAAGAGGCCAATCACTGAAAGTGAAGCGGAAGAATTCTAGAAAAGAATACAGTCAAAGGAGTACTCCATTATGAAACATTTGGAGAAGACCCCTGCCCAGATTTATATTTGGGCATTACTCATGAGTTCCCAGTACCACAGACAAGCATTGCTCAGAGTTTTATATGAAGCTTATGTACCGACAAGTACTAGTGTAGAGAACATGACCGCCATGGTAAGCCAAGTCCTGGGGGGTCATCGCATTTGCTTTAGTGATGATGAGTTGCCTTTTGAAGGCATGATGCACAACAAAGCCTTGCATATCACTATCAAAAGCCAAGAGAAGATCATGAATAGGGTATTGATCGATGATGGATCGGGGCTGAATATCTGCCCGTTGTCAACATTAACTCAGTTAGAATATGACCTGGGAAAGATTCACCATAACAGGGTCAATGTAAGAGATTTTGACGGAGGTCAAAGAGACACTATCAGAGAAGTTAGCCTGTACATCCAAATGGGACCCACCGAGTTTCGTACTTAATTTCAAGTCATGGATATTACTACCAGTTATAAGTTGCTTTTGGGAAGACCATAGATCCACGGAGCCGGAGTTGTACCATCAATATTGCACCAGATGGTGAAGTTCATTTGGGAAGAACATGAAGTGGTGATCCACGGAGAAGGAAGTCATTTGAGCCATCCTAATGGTTATGTCCTTGTGATTGAAGAAGTCCCAGGAGGAAGCAATTTCTACACAGTAGAGATTGGCAATGCCACTGGACAAGATCTTGCTCCTCAAATTCCCATGCCACCCATATATAAGATGCTTGCAACTACAATGCTGAGGAGTGGATACGAGCCAGGCTTTGGGTTGGAAAAGAATTCTGATGATATGACAGAGCCTTTAAGCATCCCTGGACAATTGACCAGGCATGGACTAGGGTATGTATCCCGAGAGTACAAGGCGAGAGTCAAAGAAAAAAAGTAGTCAGGACTGCCTAAGCCACTTTCTCACTTATATCAGTCATTTCCAGTGCGTATTGGTCCCCCAAGTGATGGGTTAGAGGATGGAATAGGAGATTTGTTCGAGAATCTAATGCTATAACAGAAGAAATCGCCAAAGTAGCCATGATTCAGGATGCCAGGCCTAGTGAAAAGCTACAAAATTGGGTCGCAACTCCCCTCATGACTCTCCTCTCGACTGGGTAGACAAAGATTCTGTTTTATGAAAAATTAGTAATGGTTCGGATGAGGCTCCATGACCCACCCTTTAAGTTTTAATATTCCTCGTACTATTTACTGCTTTCCCAAAGTCATAAACCTACATCCATGTGGGTTGTATCCATAGTTTGTAAATATTTCCGAATTTCAATAAAGGCCTCCTTATTTTGAAAATATTTGTTGTTCAAAATTTATTTATATTTACTTGTTATTATCTAACTCATTTTGTTTTGGTTTCAGTAATAATAAGTTAAAACCTGTCACTGTCATGTCATGTCAAGAGCTTAACAAACAAACCAAGGTAGATGACGATGATTTCGAGAAATATGATGAAGAAACTATGGTTCCCAAAGAGTTAACAGAGGAATTAAAAGACTTTGAGAACCGAGAAAGGCCCAACCTAGAGGAAACCAAGACGATCAATCTAGGAGACGGCTAAGAGGTCAAAGGGGCCAGAATTAGTGTCCATCTGACAGAAGCACAGAAAAGAGAACTCATCAAGTTACTTCGAGAGTACATCGATATATTTGCTTGGGCCTACAGTGACATTTCAGGACTGAGCACATACATAGTCTCTCACAAATTGCCCATTAACCCAGGGTATGATCCGATCAAGCAGAAGACCCAAAAGTTCAAGCTGGATCTAAGCTTTAGAATCAAAGAATTAGTTACCAAACAGATACAGTCTAGCGTAGTAGAGGTCACAAAGTATCTGACTTGGTTAGCTAACATTGTCCCAGTTCCTAAAAAAGATGGGAAAATCAGAATTTGTGTCAACTATCGGGATTTGAACAAGGACAGTCCCAAGGATAACTTTCCATTGCACAATATCTATATCCTTATCGATAACTGCGTGAAGCATGAAATGCAGTTGTTCATGGATTGTTTTGCTGGGTACCACCAGATTTTAATGGATGAAGAAGATGCAGAGAAAATGGCTTTTATTACACCTTGGGTTGTTTATCATTATCGGGTAATGCCGTTTGGCCTTAAGAATGCGGGTGCCACTTACATGCGAGCCATGATGACCATTTTTCATGACATGATTCACAAAGAGATCGAGGTATACGTGGATGATATGATTATTAAGTCTTACGAGAGTTCAGATCACTTAACTCATTTGAGGAAGTACTTTGATCGACTGCGGAGGTACAATCTGAAGCTGAACCCCGCTAAATGTTCTTTTGGGGTCCCAGCCGATAAGTTGTTGGGCTTCATAGTCAGTAGAAGGGGCATTGAGCTCGACCCCTAAAAAATCAAGGCAATCTAGGAGTTGCCTCCCCCGAAGACCAAGAAAGAAGTCATGAGTTTCTTGGGAAGGTTGAATTATATTAGTCAGTTCATAGCCCAGTCAACAGTTATTTTCGAACCCAACTTCAAGTTGCTAAAGAAAGATGCACCGACCAGCTGGACTGAAGAATGCCAACAAGCCTTTGACCGTATCAAGAATTATTTATCCAGTCCACCGGTATTGGTTCCTCCAAGAGAAGGAAGTACATTATTGTTGTATCTGTCGGTCTCAGAAAACACCTTTGGTTGCATCCTGGGGCAACATGATGAAAGCAAAAAGAAGGAATGAGTGATTTATTACTTGAGCAAAAAGTTCACCCCATACGAGGCTCGTTATACTCTGCTAGAAAGGACCTGCTGTGCTTTGACTTGGGTTTCCCAAAAGTTGAGACATTATTTGTCGTCCTATATGACGTATCTCATTTCCAGAATGGACCCCCTGAAGTACATATTCTAAAAGGCCATGCCTACGGGAAAATTGGCTAAGTGGCAAATGTTGCTAAGTGGGTTCAAAATTGTATATGTGACTTAAAAGGCTATCAAAGGACAAGCCTTAGCGGATCACTTAGAAGAAAATCCGATTGATAAAGATTATGATCCGCTCTGAACTTACTTCCCGGATGAAGAGATTATGTTCGTAGGCGAGGATATCGCAGAATCATACCCTGGTTGGAGATTGTTCTTCAATGGAGCAGTCAACTTCAAAGGTTAGGGCATTGGAGTAGTCTTAGTATTAGAAACTGGTCAGCACTACCCAGTGACAGTCAAACTCCATTTCTCGTGCACCAACTACATAGCCGAATACAAGGCTTGTATTCTCGGCATTCAGATAGCTATTGATATGAATATCCGAGAACTCTTGGTTATCGGTGAATCTGATTTACATTCACCAAGTCCAAGGTGAGTGGGATATGAAAACCCCCAAGATTGTGTCATATGTAAAGTTGGTACAAAGTTTGTGCAAGAGGTTCCGAAAGATCGAGTTCAAGCATACGCCGAGAATTCAAAATGAATTTGATGATGCTTTGGCAACCATATCTTCCATGATTCAGCACCCCGATCAGAATTACATCGATCCATTGGTGATAGGTTTGAAAGAGCAACCTACACATTGTGCTCAAGTTGAAGCGAAATCAGATGGAAAACCATGGTATTATGATATCAAGAGGTACCTAGAAGCCGAAGCCTATCCCAAAGATGTGACCGCCAACCAAAAGAAAACCATCCGCCGAATGGCCAACAACTTTTTCCTAAATGGAGAAATCCTATATAGGAGGACTCCAGATCTCGGATTCTTAAGATGTGTTGACTTGGATGAAGCCACAAAGTTACTAGAAAAAGTACATGCCGGAGTATGTGAGCCTCATATGAATGGATTCACCCTAACCAAGAAGATCTTGCGAGTCGGTTACTTTTGGATGACCATGGAAAACGACTGTAGCAAGTTCGTGCAGAAATTTCACAAGTGCCAGATCCATGGAGATTTGATTCGAGTTCCACCTAGCGAACTTCATGCTATGAGCGCACCTTGGATTTTTGTAGCCTGGGGCATGAACGTCATTTGTCCCATCAAACCATCCGCCTTAAATGGACACAGATTCATCTTGGTAGCCATTGATTATTTCACCAAATGGGTGGAAGCTGCTTCTTACAAATCCGTAACCAAGAAGGTTGTAGATGACTTTGTCAAGAATAATTTGATTTGCCGATTCTGAATCCCTGAATCAATTATTATAGACAACAGAGCAAATCTGAATAGTCACCTGATGAGAGAAATATGTGAGTAATTAAAAATCACTCACCAAAATTCAACTGCATACCGTCCACAAATGAATGGAGCTGTGGAAGCTGCCAACAAGAACATAAAGAAGATTTTAAGGATATGGTTGATAATCACCGATCCTAGCACGAGATGTTGCCTTATGCTCTATTGGGATACCAGACGACTGTCAGAACTTTGACCGGGGCAACTCCTTATGTGTTGGTGTATGGTTCAGAAGCAGTGATACTCGCTGAAGTCGAAAAACCATCCCTTAGGATCATTCAAGAAGCCAAACTAAGTAAGGAAGAATGGGTTCGCGCTCGTCACAAGAAACTCATGTTGATTGATGAGAAAAGAATGAGTGTCGTATGCCATGGTCAATTATACCAGCAACGAATGATTCGTGAATTCAATAAGAGAGTAAGAGCTCGCATGTTTGCCATAGGACAATTGGTCCTTAATTGTATTTTCCCCACCAGGAGGAATGCAAAGAAAAATTTGCACCTAATTGGCAAGGACCGTATGTTGTCCAATAAGTGTTATCCGGATGAGCTTTGATTCTATCTGAGATAGATGGCCAAGTGTGGCCAAGCCGATCACATCCGATGTTGTGAGGAGATACTATGCCTAAGGATAGTTGTCTTTCATTTTCTTTCCATGTGATCACATTTTCTGATTGTAATCGTTTTTATGATTTGTAATAGTTTAAAATTCCCTATCCTCTTTGTACGAACTACATTTGACCTGAATTCTCAAGAATGAGATACGTAGGTAGCCTGTGTCAGCTTCGGTCAACCCCTTAGGAAAATCTATATTTCCGTTTCCTATCCTGAACTACGTTTGACCTGAATTCTCAAGAATGAGATACGTAAGAGGCCTTTGTCGGCTTTGGTCACCCCTTTATTTATTTCTAATATTCTCCCACTTCGAGTGTGAGAACTATGTGTGACCTGATTCCTGCCTCAACAGGATACATAGGTACCACAATGGCTCGGTCATATCACCCCAGGAAATGGAAACTGGGGCAGAATTTTTGAGAAAGGAGTCTCAAAAATTCAGAAGATGAAGGTAATTTCCAGTAAAACAAGAGAAGGCTTGTGGATACGTAAACACCACAATGGATCGGTCATATTACCCCAAAAATGGAAACTGGGGCAGAATTTTTGAGAAAAGAATCTTGAAAATTCAGAAGACAAAGAGCATTCTCCAACAAGTTGAAATACAGAATATGTCGAAGAGCGACCGAAATAAATATCGAGAAAGAATCTCATAATTCCCACAGAGTCTCAAGTACCTTTCCAAGTGTAACGACCGAGTTCATCATTACGGGTAAACCATTCATGTCAAGTTTCGAGTTAGAAAAATTCCAGGTTTGGGAGTTGAATTTTTTTGGCTAAGCTAGTCTCGGCCAGTTTTGGAGCGAGGTATAGTCTAGGACAATCTGGGTAAGGATTGGGTTAAATGTCTTATTTTGAGCTAGTTTTCCTTGTATCTAAGTCATAGAGGAGTCCAAGGAACTTTTCAAATTTGGGTAAGTAGAACTCCCGGAATCGAGGTTGACGTGAAAGGGTTGTTCCAGAACGTCAAGAAAATAAGTGTGTTGTAAAATGGCCAAAACTGGGAGATTTCTGGATATTCTGTTTGTGACGAGCGCAACCGTCTATGGTAGTGGCCTCCGCTATAGCGGTGGAAAATACCGCTATAGCGGTGTTTAAGGCGGTCAACACCGCTTAAGACTGCTATAGCGGGAGTTTTCTACTATAGCGGTCGAAGGACCGCTATAGCGGAGCGACGGGATTAGAAAAACCAAGAAAATGAGCTTTTAATTTCATTCTCTTCCCTTCAGCCCCAAGAACAAACGGGAGTTATTCCAAAAACCCTCCTAGGCTGCTCCAAGGCTTGGGAGCCATGGGGAGGAGAGATTCCAGTGAAAGGGACGCAAAACAACGGATTCGGTCCTACATGACCGCCAGGAATGCCTCCACAGAGCTAGAAACGCATGGTTCCAACTGCTTGGCGTCCAGGTAGGCTAGGTTTTCATGAGTAGTTAGACCTATTTACTTTCCGTACTTTTGTATAGTGAAATGGAGAATCCATGTTTTAGGCCTCCGGGCACAGAGTCTGGCGGATTCGGGTTTAGTTATGTATATGTAGGAATTGGTTGAATTTGAGTTGTGGGTTATTGATAATTGTTTGGGGCTATTTATGTTGTCTTGGTATGTTAAAAATGATAGACTCAGGGACTGGGATGTCGGAAAGGTTCGGGGAACCGGGAATTGCAAGGACAACTAGGTAGGGATGAAATGGGAAACTCCTAGGTGAGGTTTTGGGAATGCGAGAGGCATGTTAAGAAATTATTGTTTGCTAAGGGCTAGGAGTGAAAACTTGTATTGTTGTTATCTATGTATGTCCCGGATTAATAGGGTGGTTAAATTATGTTAAAAAGGGGAAACTGTTCATTATGTGTAACCAAGGATAAGTGTGTTTAGTCTTCGGACGAATGGCAAGGTCCAACTCTATACCCGGAATAGGGGTAGGTGATGACTTACGATTTCTTTGAATGTTGTATATTCTTGTACTTATATCTGAGTGACTGTATGAATTACATTGCTTAGGGAAGTTGTGTAGAATTTCTAAGGTTCTTGTTTACAGTTTGTGATTTGAACGGTATTTGCTTGTTGGTTTACAAGTTGTTTGTCCATGCATTTGATTGTGGATTGTTGATATTTGGTTGGCTCGGGTACCACGCCTGGTATAGGTATAACATTCGGTTGGCTCGGGTACCACACTTGGTGAAGGTATAACAAATGGTTGGCACGGGTACCACGCCTGGTATAGGTTACTATTTGGTTGGCTCGGGTACCGCGCCTGGTGATGTGCCGCCATTTTACGGCACTTTCGACTCCTTTTAACTAAGAACAATCATACGTTTTCAAGCAACCATTGTTGTTTTTGATGGTTTTATGTTATATTTGTAGGAAATGGAGACAAACATCGAAACGGAAGGAAATACGGGCAAAACAACGTTCTGGATAAGAGTGACGGTCCATGTGACGGACCGTCAAGCTCGTGACAGACCGTCAAGCCCAAGGCGTCAAGATGGGGCAGCACCACTGCCTAGTGGTGATGGCCACCATGACGGGCCGTCAAGGTGGTGACGGTCCGTCGCCCAAGGCGTCACCCTGAGGCAGTCCGCTACGCGGAATCCGAGCGTTTTTGGTATTTGTTTCCTAGACTCCTATAAATACCCTATGTTAGGTTTATTTTATTTGTCAAGCTTTTTACAATAGTTCTCCCAATAGTTTTAGGAGAGGATTTGAGAACAAGAAACACGTTTTCCTTGACTTGAAAACGTGTTCTTGATTTGTTCTTGGGATCTTTGTTTTCTTGTTCTTGGAATAATTGAAGATTGTTTTCACTATATTGTAAGGATCTCTTTTCTTTATTATGAATATGACTTTCTTCTATTCTTCTACAAGCATGATTAACTAAACCTCCCACAACTAGGGTTGTGGGAGCCATGGCTAAAGTAGCGATATAGATTCCGGGTAGCGATGGGTTCAATATATATGTGGTCACGTTGTTAATCATTCATTATTTAACGTTTTCTAGTGGTTGCAAACATTAGAACATGCCTAGGTTTAATTTGATTGAATAAAGAGATTAAAACCAGGAAACTTGATTAACGACGAGGATTCGAGACTACTAACTCTCGTCTTATGATTAATGCTGTAACTAGATTAATCTACTTGATGTTTAGGATTGAAATCTAAAAGCACACCTTTTCAAGTTCGAGAGAATTGAAAAGTAAATTCATCTATTTGGTTGAGAAACGTTTAGATGATACCATTAATTCAATCACATCGTGACATGCATATAGAAAGAACCCGGTTAAGCTTAGAATCGACATTGTTACAACGCCATGGTGAACACTTCCCTAGGTCTCTCTCATCTTGATTTTCACTCATACATTATTGTTCGTTTTGTTTACTCACTGTTCACACAAAACCCCCCCTTTATTTACCGGAAACTATTGACCATCAGTCAACTAATTCCCTAACAACTTAATTTTCACCATATTCTCTGTGGGATCGACCCCAACCTTTGTTGGGTTCTATATTTGACAACGATCGCTTACGCTTCTTAATTGGAGTGGTACTTTGAGCGTTATCAAATTTTGGCGCCGTTGCCGGGGAATACGGTTGTTTGTTAAGTCCGGTGTGTTTAATTGACTCTTAGTCATACTTTCCTGCTTTTACGTTTATTTGTTGTTTTTGTTTTTGACAGGGTACAGAGTTGTGCATGCCAAGTACCCGGCGCTCAGGTGAATCAACATTACCTTACGACCCCGAGCTTGCTAGAACGTTAAGGCGTAATATGGCCGCACAACAAGAGGCAGCAAGGCTCACTGCAGAACTGCAGGCCCAACAAAATCTGAATGCTGGTGGTCTGCAGGACGATGTTATGCTGAATGATGAGGATATCGACTTGGATGGAGTTGGCGCTACGGGCGCCATTGCTCTTTCACCGCTAGCGCCCGGAGCCAAGTTCAACATCACTAGCACGATGATCCAACTGTTGAACTTGAGAGGAGTGTTCCGTGGTGCCGCTGGGGATGATCCAAACCAGCACCTGATGAATTTCGTGGGCATCTGCAAGTCGTTTGAGTTACCTGGAGTGAGTCAGACAGCGATTAGGCTCAGGTTGTTTCCGTTGTCTCTGTCTGATGAGGCAGCATTGTGGTTGACAGAGCTGACCCCCGACTCTATCGCAACTTGGGGAGAGTTGAAAGGAGCTTTCCTAGAAAGGTTCTTTCCTCTCTCTAGGATGATACAGTTGAGGGATGAGATTAGCAATTTCAGACAGCAACCTCACGAAGCATTGCACGAGACCTGGTTGCGATTTAAAAAGAAGATATCACAATGCCCTAACCATCAGCTGAACGACAAATTTTTGATGCAAACATTCTACAGGGCACTGAATTCAGGTACCAAGCCAACGTTGGACAACGCAGCAGGTGGAGCGTTTATGGGTCGCACTTTTGCCGATGCCACAGCTATTTTGGACAGGCTCACCAAAACCAACAGGGCCTAGCATACACGAGATTCAGAGGTAGAAGCTAGCACTTATGCAGTTGGTATGTCAGCTGAGCAGCGCAGAAAAGATGAGGAGCGCGACCAAGACATGGCGCATCTGAAAACGCAGTTGGACCTACTGACAAAGCACTTGTTCTCATGAGGTATGGAGAAGGTAAAAGCTGTTGGTTCCTAAGGTAGAGCAGCAGAGTTGGAAACTGATGAGGAGGCGAATTACTTGGGGGGTTTCCAGGCCAATGGCCAAGGAAACCAAGGTCGGACCTATCAGAAGGACAACTACTATGAGAAAGCTGGCTACAATCGCGATCAAGGAAACTGGAGGAATAACACCGATAGAGGGGGGTTGTATGTACCACCTGGTAATCGGGATAAAGCTAGCAACGAGGCAGGGACTTCCAAGCTAGAGAACATGATGGCGAAGATGCTGCTGAAGGTAGAATCAACTGACTCTGGGGTGAAGGAGATAAGGACTGAGTTATCGGCCATGAGTCAAATAGTGGAGGCGCATTCCACTTCGATTAAGCAATTGGAGCAGCAAGTGGGCTTAATCTCGGCATCTCTAAACCCAAGGAAGACAGGTACCTTGCCGAGTGACACGATTCAAAACCTGAGGAACGACGCAAGCTGCATGGCGATCACTACAAGAAGCGGCAAAATATTACCGGAATCACATCCGATAATTCAGACTCAAGTTGAGGGTGATGACGCCAACGACAAAGAGGTTGAAGAGGCTACTCAAAAGCCCGCGGAGAAAAGCAAGGAAGCTGAAAAGCTTCCAACTATGATGCCTCGACCACCACCTCCTTTCCCACAACGCCTGAAGAAGAAAGCGGAAGATAATAAGTTCCTGAATTTCCTGACCATGCTCAAGCAAATATCAATAAACATCCCATTGGTGGAAGCGCTTGAACAAATGCCCGGTTATGCCAAGTTCATGAAGGACTTGATTACAAAGAAAAGGTCGGTAAGTTTTGAACCGGAAGACAACCTCCACCACTGCAGTGCTATTTCCTCAAGGTCGTTAGTAGACAAAAAGAAAGATCCAGGTGCGTTTACTGTTCCCTGTACTATTGGGAAACTCGGCTTCGGAAGAGCCTTGTGTGATCTTGGTGCTAGCATCAACTTGATGCCGCTAGCAGTCTATAAACAATTGGGTTTGGGAGCTCCTAAACCAACGTCCATGAGAGTGTTGATGGCTGACCGTTCGGTAAAGCGACCCGTGGGAATATTGTCTGATGTGCTAGTAAAAATCGGTAAGCTTATCTTCCCAGCTGACTTTGTGATCTTGGATTGCGAAGTGGATTTTGAAGTTCCCATAATCTTGGGACGACCATTGCTAGCCACGGCAAGAGTATTGGTTGACATGGAAAGAAACGAACTGACCTTCAGGCTAAACAATGAAGTTGTCAAGTTTGATGTGTCTAAATTGATGAAGCAACCAAGTGACATGAGGGTGGTCGCGGTCGTCAATGTTATTGAGAAAGCTCCTGCGGAGGTGCATCTTGAAGAGAAGGGTTTGGTCGAGACTCTAGCTGTTGTGAGAAGGATGCTGCGAGAAGGGAAACGTGTAGAGGAAGGCGGTGAAAATAGATCAAGGAAACGAAAACACCGCAAGAGAATCTGCAAAGAAAGAGAGAAAAAGTTGTCGCGACTAGCTGCGGAGCCGATGAAAGAAGAAGCTGGAACGCAACAGAAGTGTGTCGCGTGCACACACTCCATCGAGTTCTCCTGTTTTGGAGACCCTGGCGGTCTCCAACATCATTCCAGAATCTGAGTCCTATCGACTTCACAGGTATTCCTTTCTCTCACAGTTTTTAGCTTTCATATGGATGCATTGGGGACAATGAATGAGTCTAAGTTGAGGGTGTGGGGAAACCTGTGAGTCACCACCGAGGGTTTTTGTTGCCGTGTTTCTTTTCCCTCTGGTGTGCTATCTAGTAGAACCGGCATGTTTAGGTTGTTATTTTAAATTTTTGTTTTTTTAGTGTCTATAGTAATGAGCATGGCATTTTTCTTGACTAAAAACGAGGCCCCTTTAAAAATTTTCTGGTTTTGGACTTATGTTGAAACGATTGACGTGTCTGGATTCCTGACATGTCTTTGTTGTGTTATGATTAGAAGGTATTTGCTTAAGCCGAGCGGTTGTTGTAGTGTAGCGATATAGGGTTTCTTTTGGTGCCAAAGAGTGTGTGAGGATTATTGTTATAAATTCTCTCTGTGGCATTGCATCTAGAACTTGCCCGGTCTATTTTGTTAAGTTCGAAGTTTGGTTGCTTAGGAAAGGATGACAGGCCCTTTTTGTGTGCAGTCCACTTAACCTAAAAGACCGTCCAAATATAAATAATCCCTTGATCCCTGTTTGAGCCATAATTGACCTTATTCTTTCAATAACCTGTCACCATTCCCGTTTAACTTTGAATCCCTATTTGGCCCTGGTCCTTCCTTGGACATCGTGCACCTCAACGCAGGCAATCAGCCTAAGTTGAGGGTGGCTACTATAGAGATAAACCCTGTTTTGGCCCTGGTCCTGCCATGGACATTGTGCACCTCAACGCAGGCAATCAGCTTAAGTTGAGGGTGGCTACTACAGAGGTGAATGATGAGAAAAAAAGGATGGAGAAGATTGGTTGTGAATAGAATGAAAATTCGGGTGTGTGCCTAAGAAAAGAAAAATAAAAAGAAGTGAAAAAGATCGAAAAAGTAACAAAAAGAATTCTCAAAATAAAGAGGCCGCACCTATAGCTAGAGAGAAGGAAATAAAAAGGCGAATAAGGATGGACAAGTAAAGTTATGTTGGTAATAAACGTCGGTGCGTTCCCAAGGAGGGCCTTTAGGTCACTAACCCCTAAATGTATCCTACCTGCACCTGAAGCCTCATTACAGGCCAAAACAAGTCCTGTAGTGATCCTGAGCGGCTTTCTGAAGAACTGAAATAGAATAGTAAGGGCAAGCCTATGGTATCACATGTGCATTGTTCGAAATCGTTTGTGAGTGTGAGCGCTTACCTAGTCCCAAATCTTGTGTGGGACTTCTTTGTGGTGAGGGCACCAAGATTTCTGTATTGTCTATTGATTGTTAGGATAGTTGCGCGTGTGTATGTAGAATGTTCTATCATATCGGAATGACATGTTTGGATCCATGCAAGTTAGTGTTTCATACATTAGTGTGCAACGAGGGAGCTTGAATTAAAATGGAATAAGATGTTGAATGACCATGAGTTGCTAGAGACACGAGTTTGTTTTCTTAGTTGAGTCGTCGTGTGTTTTTCTTTTTATGTTATGTTGCTTGAGGACAAGCGAACGTCTAAGTTGAGGGTGTTGATGTGCCGCCATTTTATGGCACTTTCGACTCCTTTTAACTAAGAACAATCGTACGTTTTCAAGCAACCGTCGTCGTTTTTGATGTGTTTATGTTGGATTTTCAGGAAATGGAGACAAACATGGAAACGGAAGGAAAAACGAGCAAAAAGACATTCTGGATAAGAGTGACGGTTCAGGCGACGGTCCGTCAAGTGGGTGACGGTCTGTCAACCCCAACCGTCAAGTTGAGGCAATCCACTGCCTAGTGGTGACGGTTCCGGCGACGGTCCGTCAAGCCAGTGACGGTCCGTCACCCAAACCGTCACCCTGAGGCAGTCCGCGACGCGGAATCCGAGCGTTTTTAGGATTTGTTTCCTAGACTCCTATAAATACCCTATGTTAGGTTTATTTTATTTGTCAAGCTTTTTACAATAGTTCTCCCAATAGTTTTAGGAGAGAATTTGAGAGCAAGAAACACGTTTTCCTTGCCTTGAAAATGTGTTGTTGATTTGTTCTTGTGATCTTTGTTTTCTTGTTCTTGGAATAATTGAAGATTGTTTTCACCATATTGTAAGGATCTCTTTTCTTTATTATGAATATGACTTTCTTCTATTCTTCAACAAGCATGATTAACTAAACCTCCTACAACTAGGGTTGTGGGAGCCATGGCTAAAGTAGCGATATAGATTCTGGGTAGCGACGGGTTCAATATATATGATTGTCACGTTATTAATCATTCATGCTTAACGCTTTCTAGTGGTTGCAAACATTAGAACATGCCTATGTTTAATTTGCTTGAGTAAAGAGATTAAAACCGGGAAACTTGATTAACGATGAGGATTCGAGACTACCAACTCTCGTCTTATGATTAATGCTATAACTAGATTAATCTACTTGATGTTTAGGATTGAAATCTAAAAGCACACCTTTTCAAGTTCGAGAGAATTGAAAAGTAAATTCGTCTATTTGGTTGAGAAACGTTTAGACGATATCGTTAATTCAATCACATCGTGATACGCATATAGAAAGAACCCGGTTAAGCTTAGGATCGACATTGTTACCAATGCCATGATAAACACTTCCCTAGTTCATTCTCCTACTGATTATTCTCATAAATTATTAATTGTTTTGTTCCATTTTGATCACCCAAACCCCCCCCTTTATTTACCAGAAACTATTGACCATTAGTCAACTAATTCACTAAAGACTTACCTTTCACCATATTCTCTGTGGGATCGACCCCAACCTTTGTTGGGTTCTATATTTGACAACGATCACTTACGCTTCATAATTGGAGTGGTACTTTGAGCGTTATCAGTAAGCTATATGCAAAGTTTTCTAAATGTGAGTTTTGGTTAAAATCTATGGCATTGTTGGGTCATATTGTCTCTGATGAAGGAATAAGGGTTGATACTCAAAAGATAGAAGCCGTGAAGAACTGGCCAAGACCTACAACACCTACGGAGGTTCGTAGTTTCCTTGGGTTGGCAAGTTATTATAGAAGGTTCGTTGAGGGATTTTCCTCTATTTCTGCACCCTTAACAAAGCTAACACACAAGGCAGCCAAGTTCCAATGGAGCAATGCATGCGAAAGAAGCTTCCAAGAGCTGAATAAAAAAATGAAAAATCAAAAGGTCGTTTTATTCAAAACCCCAATTGTGAGTTCACTTCTTGATACAATCATGGTTAGCTTGGAGCCTATTAGGAGGGGCTTTTATATATGGATGATAGCTTGGAGCCTATTAGGAGGGGCTTTTATATATGGATGATAGCTTGGATCCCGGAGAAAGCCATGGAGCAACAAATGACAAGGCCATGGGCAATCAAGATGTCATTTGGGCAATCAAGAAGGGCCCTCATGGGTTATTTCTAAAATAGTCACTTTTGGGCTATTTTTGTAATAGGCTATTTGTGTAAAGGCAATAACTATAAATAGTTGCCTTAGCCATTTTCATAGGGCAATTTTTGGATGATTGAATTGTCTTGAATAGACTTGATATTTTAGGTTAGGATATTGATTGGGTTCAATTCCAATTATTAGTTTAGAATGAGTGATTAGGGTGGATTCCCGAATTGCTTGTGTTATCTTCTTTGCTTAATTGATCATCGAGTTATCATCTTGTAGATTCAGTTTGGTTTCTCATGCATTTGATTGAGTTCTCTTCTCCCTTGGTTGATTGTTGATTCAATTAGCCTTTCTTTCTTCTATTCTCATCTCAATTTCTTCTAATTCTCATCTTAATTTCTCCACTATCTTTATTTTGTGTTGTTGAATTCCGTATTTTTGGTATCGATTTTATTCACTCGATTGAGATCGTTATCATTTGGTATCAGAGCTCGGTTTAGGTTTGTTTCCATAAATCTAAGTCTTGGAAATTTGATATCTTCAAAATTCAAAAAAAAAAAAATCTTCCAAAAAAAAAAACGAAATTTTTTCTTGTTTGAGTTCTTGTTTTTGACACTAGATTCTTGTTCCCTAGTATTTTTTGAGTCTAGATTTCAAATTATATTCAATTTGGAGTTGTAGAAGTGAAGTTGTCATTGAAGGACTTTGAAGTTTTGAAAACTTGCAAACTTGAAAAGTGGGTCTTTTGATTGGGGAGAAATTGGAGCTTAAAAACTATTGGGGTTGTTCCCTAAGTCGAGGGGAAGCTAATCCTAAAGTTTGAGCCAATTCTGAGTTGATTTGAAGGTGTTGGTGTTTAGTGTGTGTTCTTGGTGTTCTAGGTGTTTTTGATATTCATCAAGAACATCTTGAAAAAGAAGAAGCCAAAAGGTACATTTGATCCAACTTTTCCAAGTTAAAGTGGTCAAAGATGTTTGTTGGGTCCACAAGTGGAATTTAAAAAAAATTCGAAGGACCAAATTTCCCCCTTAGAAAATGTTTTGGGGGCTGAAATGCACACTTGCAAACTTGGACAGAATGCTTCAAATTTTGGAACCCCAAAATTTTTCTAAGTGTTGGAACTTTTAAGACCCCAAAAATTTTCTAAGTGTCCAAACTTCAAACTCCTTCTTCTACACTCATTTCTCTTCGATTTCTCAACTATTTAACACCTAATTAACATCTTCAATTACTTGTTAACTAGTTTTAAAACATCAAATCATCTCTTTGATTCTCCAAATTAAGCAACAAGTAGTTTCTCCTACTTTTGTTACTTAGTTCTTGAGTCCAAATTCTTTCGTGCTTCTTCTTCCTTCTTTTCTTGTCTTGTTTCGTTGATTAATTTCTTGATTCAAGTTTGTTTAGAGTCTTTCAAGTCGTCCTTCTTTCAAGAGTCACAAGGATCCATTCCTCCACAAGGTTAGATAACCTTGAATTGATTGAACAAAACTAGTAACACTATCAATTTGGGAAAGAAGCCATAGTAGGTGAGTTGAGAGCTTACATAATGAGTGGCGTGAAGATTTTATTACTAACTTGTTTTCTAGTTTTGTAGGTACAAAAGGAGGTATAAGGAAGGATGTCATCCATAGCCTCGGAATCTTTTGAAGGGGAATCTTATGAAGGCTATGATTGTGATCATGAGTTATATGATTATGAGAACTTCTACTTCGAAAATGAATGTGAAATGAATGGGGCTTATGGCTCTTATGATGAACATGAAGGAGTAGAAGTATCTTATTATAAATCCGATAGTGAAGATGAAGAGTATGGGGATTCTCATATTACACACCATGGTGATGAAGACGATGTGAGGTACGATGCTTTCTCCCATATTTCTTATGAATCATTTGAGGAAGATTGTGATAGAAGGGGATATTGTGAAGATGAATTATCATCCTTGTCTTGTGCTACTTCCTATCCTAGTCGAGGGGTTATAGATGTGTGGGTGCAACCAATTCGAAGACGTTGTGTGAACCATAGGAGAAGAATATCCTCTACTTCTTGGAATGCAAGAACTTATACTTCTTATTCTCTTTATAATGTGACTTGTTCTCCTTATGGTAATGATGTTGGAGGTAGAATTGAAGGATCAATAAGCCATGAAAGTAGAGTGAAATCAAATGAGCCTCTTCCGGTGAGGGATCTTGAATCTTTAAGAATTAAAGAATTAGGGGATGCCATACAAAGAGGAGTTGACAAAGTCATTCGATGGGTTGCCAATCTTAATCCCGAGGAGTTACAAAAGATGTTGAAGAAAACTACTCCTCATGAAGATGAACCCACTAAGGAGTTGAACATGGAAGTCAAAACATCCACACCTTGTGCACCAAAGTGGAAGCTTGAAGTGAAGGGATCATCTAACCCTTCACAAGGGATACTTGGCGCTTGTCCGAACTCCAATGAAATTGAGAGACAAAAAGATTGAGAGGAGTAAGGGTGTGATAAGTGACAACTCTAGAGTGGAAAAAAGAGAGGTTGTGTGGAGTGATGTGAGAGGGTTGTCACAACCTTATACTAACTTTTGTACCCTTTCTTCTTTTTCTAGTTGTCTTAATTCTTGTGCAGGTATTCTTGGAAGCAAACCTATTGTGGAACCTCAAAATGTGGAACATCATGAGGTGGTTGAAAGATTTCAAAGGAAGCAATTGTGCTCAAGTGTTTGTAACCAAGGTGAAGGCAATTCTTCCTATGAGCTACAAGCTAACAAAGCTAACTCTTGCACTTTATTGAACTTGGAAGATCATTGTGTGGTTAGTGGACAATTGAGTGTAAGTGATAGCTTGTATATGTGTGAGCTTAAAGAGCCTTTACCTTGTGATGATCTTGATGACACCTTGTTGCATGATGATGATGCCATTGTTGTGAGTGCCCAAACACTAGTTGCTCCTATAGATGACTTGATTGATTCTTCTAGTAAGATCGATTTGAGTCCATCTAGTGTTAGCACTTGTGACTTGAGTGAAAATGTATTGTCATGTAATGGGGGTAGTCAAATGCTAATTGGCTATAATGATGGTAATCATGTGTGTGATTCTGTTGAGCTTGATATGCTACGAACTAGTCTTTATTGTGGTATTGACCAACTTGCTTGTAATGATGACCTACTAATTGAGGAGTTGTGTGGTGTGATAAATGAACCTCAATTTAGTAATGGTAATGATATAGCTGGTCATGTAGTTAGTCATGTAGGATCTTTACTTAGAGGTGATGATTCCTTGGGTGTTGATTCCATTTCTAATTTTTGTCATAAGGATCTTGAGGTGGAGTATGAACTTAGGGATAATCCCTTATTCAATAATGACATGACTAATGTGAATGATGAAGATAGTGGTGTATCTTATAATGTTGGAAGTGTAGCCACCCTTGAAGGCTACCAATTGTTTGAAAATCCACTATGGTATGATGACACACTTTCCAAAGATGAAGCTCTCTTCTTGAAAGATGATAGTACATCTATTGGAGGGGTTAGTGGTCAAAAGAAAAGGGGTGTATGTTCTCTAATGACCTCTTCATTTTTGTGTGACCCCATTCTTGATCAAGGCCTTAATGCTTGTGGATCAAAGGGTGATTCTATATGTGGGAATACCCTGAATGAAGTTCATTTAAGTAACAACTTTCTCTACTACCTCTTTGCATATGATGATGTCCATGTACGTATGGAATTTGTTTTATATAGAGGTAGGGGTTTCTTGGGTTGGTCCATTTGTTGTTGTGACCAAACTATGTGGGTCTTTCATATCTTTGACCCCGGTAAATCCTCATGGGTGTTTGAACCCTCTTTATTCCATGATATTTCTCACAGTCAAATCCTTTGTATGTTCTACAATGCATTAATCTTATTTGACACAAATGATAGTTGGTTGTATTTCAAGTATGTGCCTTCTTGGCAAGTTGGTATGGTTGGTAACCCATGTGCTAACCCTCATGCTATGAGGATATGTTTGTTGTTTGTCCTTCTCATATTTTTGCTAGGTTCGGATTTGAGGACGAATCCTTTTGAAGAAGGGGAGGATGATACAATCATGGTTAGCTTGGAGCACATTAGGAGGGGCTTTTATATATGGATGATAGCTTGGAGCCTAGAGAAAATCATGGAGAAACAAATGTACAAGGTCATGGGCGATCAAGATGTCATTTGTGAAATCAAGAAGGGCCCTTGTGGGTTATTTCCAAAATAGTCACTTTTGGGCTATTTTTGTAATAGGCTATTTGTGTAAATGTAATAACTATAAATAGTTGCCTTAGCCATTTTCATACTTACATTATTGATGATTGAATTGTCTTGAAGAGACTTGATATTTAGTTACTTTTAGGTTAGGATATTGATTGGGTTCAATTCCAATTATTAGTTTAGAATGAGTGATTAGGGTGGATTCCCGAATTGCTTGTGTTATCTTCTTTGCTTAATTGATCATCGAGTTATCATCTTGTGGATTCAATTTGGTTTCTCATGCATTTGATTGAGTTCTCTTCTCCTTTGGTTGATTGTTGATTCAATTAGCCTTTCTTTCTTCTATTCTCATCTCAATTTCTTCTAATTCTCATCTTAATTTCTCCACTATCTTTATTTTGTGTTGTTGAATTCCGTGTTTTCAATATCGATTTTAGTCACTTGATTGAGATCGTTATCACTTCTACACCTATATTGGTTCTTCCAGAAGGCATAGAAGGGTATGCAGTGTATTGTGATGCCTCGGGAGTGGTCTTAGGATGCGTATTGATGCAGCATGGTAAAGTAATAGCTTATGCCTCAAGACAGTTGCGGCCATATGAGAAATATTATCCAACCCATGATCTAGAGCTAGCAGCGGTTG